>JBBPLE010000029.1:0-140739 GCA_038089675.1 Boletales sp. KT-2023b
TCATCTGCAAACCGTTGGAAATGAACGCTTCAAAACGAGTGAACGGAATGTTACGTTCACAATAGCGAATGCATCCGATTGGCCGGCTGCCCGAAATCTCCTCAACCAGTTAGTAGGTTTGTCAGCTCATTTTTCAAACTAACCAAACGGGGCACCATTTCGATGCTGAACGACTCGCTTAATCCGCTGATGTTGAAAGCATTTGTACTAGCTAAGACGTCACTAGTGGTAACTCCAAGGTACTACTGTCATCGTGACTGCGGGTTGGAATGTCCTGGCGATCTTTAACATTTTCAGCGGCCTTCACTTTCTTGCGTCTTTCCAACAGCGCTCTCCTCACCGCCATCTCTCTAATAGATAGCCCGCTGTCTACCGACTGCACAGATGATGCCGTAGACGGTGCACGCTTGAGTGGTTTAGGCCGTTTCCGTCTGGTAGCAACACCTTTCCTGCGACTAAGCATATTCGGGGCCGTAGATGACATCTGCAACGACGCCGTTTCGGGACCAATTGGACTAGTCTCCGGGGACTGGATCGTGCCTTGCCTCGACATGCCGTACACGGAGCTCGTCGTTGGTTCCCCATGGCTCGTTGTGACCGTACTCCTGCCAGAACGCAATGTGTTGGCGTCGGAATCTATGACGTCGTTCTCGGAGTACATCGTCGGTGTGCGCACGCTCGCGGAACCCGACTGGAGGGCTGACTCCAGTGTAAGCTGGGACGCCGTAATCGAAGCCGGACTAGGACCAGTGCCGGATATCGCTCCCGGAAAAGGCAGAAACGTGCGTGCCAGGTCAAGTTGGGACTCCCTGGTTGCGCCTAGCGCCGACCAGCTGGACGGAATCGAGTCCACGTAACCGTACTTGCGCAAATTGGCACGTGCAGCGGCAGAATCTGTCGAGTACATGCTACCACCGGTCCTAACCGAATTTGGTTGTCGGTGTGGGCTCGCATTCGCACCGAGTCCACGGTTGAGATAGGATACTCTTGGAGGGGCGGAGTCGACCAGGCTCGGAGTATTTGTGCTTACACGAGGCGTTCCAAATTCACTGGTCCTAGTTGGCGAACTACGAAAGCTTAACCCATGGGTAGTTTCTTGGGTGACGACAGAACCACCTGGTAGTGTCGGTTCGGATTTGGTTTCTGTTTCTTGGAATCGATCAGTGGGAATGTCTGTAAGAGCGGGACTATGGGAGGAGTCAGTCGAAGAGAGGAGAGAGCGTCGAGATGTAGCCCGCTGAGGTACAGGGGTAAGCCTAGAACCACTCCCAGCGTTGACTGAACGAGAACTAGAATCCGAGGGTCTATTTCCTGTCATAGCTTCAACAGCTTGCCAAAACGATGACTTGAGAGAGCCCGTCCAGCCCGGAGGATCAGGGGGAGGTGTCTCACGATCCTTTTCATTCCCTGTTTGATCGCTAGAAACGGGTGATTGCTCCATCGAACGATTCGATCTCTCGTCCAACACTGGGCACCAATGCCCGCTATAGCCCGGATTTTTGTATGCCTGAACAGTCGTTTCAGGAGCGCGCCGTCGTGTACGTCGCAGAGCTGCGACGGTGTCAATCCTCCGACCCCACGAGAACGTTGCAGGACCGGGCGGCTCTAAAAGGGTATCGCCTTCCTGGACAGATCTGTTGCCATGATTAGCAGGAGATCTCTGTACGGCATTGTCTCCTCCCAGATATGCGTTAGGTCCACCACAGTTTGCAGCAGGCGACACTCCGGGTCTATCTTGTATCCGTGAAACGTTCACTCCTCCTTCGTCTCCGCTGGTGACATCTCCTGGCACTCTGTTCGCAACACGGAGCCTCCCCAGCGTGCGTGTGCTTTCTTGTACCGATAAACCTGTCTGTTGGCGTTCCGTGCCCGGGCGAAATTGAGTTGCCTCTGAGGAATGAGGTTCATTTGCGCGATGCATAGACAGAAGTCGCCCAGCGTCAAGTGTACGGGTGACGCCGTTCTTCGACGTCCTTTCCTTCGGAGTGGAGGTGGTATGTGGGACAGCATTGCGATTAGACGAACTCCGGCGTTGAATGGATGCAACAAGGTAGTTAGGCCGCGTCGATGTCTCGGCGCGCGTCTGCGCTCCCTTTTCAACATCATTCTGGTTGTTTGTCAGGGGGCTACCAACATTAGAGATGGAGTGGCGCTGATGCCAAGGATCATCGAGCTCGAAGGTGTCTTTCCGAGTACGCGATCGGATCCACCATGCTATAAATGCCGCAACACATCCGATAAACGATATGGATGCGAGAACTATGGCTAGATAGAAAGGTGCGCCGACGCCGTGGTCTTTCGGATCCGATACTGCCGTAGGGCTCGGAGTTGGATAGCTGACTGTCGGTATGGAGGGTAGATTTGTGTCCGTGTCCGTTAAAGTAGATGAAGCGTTATAGCTGGATGGTGTTGAGGAAGGTGCGGATGTAGACGTAGACGTAAAGGAAGTAGTAGTCGCTTCGAGATTTGGTACGACGGAGGTGGGCTCATCCGGTAGAGAATGTGTGCCTTGTGCTGGAGCTCCCGCGCTGCTTCCGGTCAGTGCCTACGTGGATCAGTCCAGAAATCGTGCGCAGGAAAATGGCGGCCTACAGGCGGGACTCCAAAAGGTAGGGATGAGACTCCATCGTAGCCTACAAGTGAAACTTGTCCATCCGACCCAAAGACAAGCGTAACCCCTCTGTCATGATGACTGACTGACGTGACATGAAAGGACCGTGGTGAACTGAACGGCATGATCCAAGTAAAGTCTTTAGATCATTGATGCGCACCAGGCGCAAAGAAGAGGTCGGGATGCTACCGGAGCTTCAGAGTGCTGGAAACGAGAAGGGAGCGGTCAGCTATAAACCAGAAGGCATCATATTCTATTGTGAGTCAGTCCATGCCGAGAATAAATGTCTTGGATCGGTCAGGCTTGCACATAAGACCGGTCATGATCACAATCAACGCACTAGATGACACTAGTAGTAGTTGACCATGCGCAAGAGTCCGAGACGGTGTGGGGAACTTGAAGTTGGAAGAAAAACTGACAAGAATGAGTCCAATACGAGCCAAGGTGCATACCCATAGCTCTCGGAACGAACAGAGATTTTGTGACACTGCCAATTCAGTCCGACTGAACCGAATACTGCTGGTTGTAGTTGGCACGTGATAAGCAAACTCGGACGCGTACATGGATGAAGACCTCGAAAGGTATGGCGCGCGAGTGTCCGTATTGCTTGGAAATTACTCAAAGTGCGCTTTAGGGCGATCGCTGTGAGCCTTATGGACACACAGGTGGGTTCACTTGGTGGCACTAAGCACCAAGAGCCTACTGCTGACCATGAAGACCAACAGTTCCATAGTGATTTGCAGCACACTATCGAAATCTCCAAGGCCGAGTCTCGGGAACGGCATCCCATCGAGCCACCAAATGCCCAAGCCAATACTTCGACAGCCACCTTCTTGTCCGAACGCGCGCAGCTGGAAAAGGAGAGGTTGGCGAGGCTCAAACGCCACCGCGGCGAAGGCACTTGTACTGGGGATGCTGGGCTTCAATCACAACAAGCACCTGTTAAGCGATTGAATCTCTCACGTATTGAACCATCTGATCGCAGGGTTACCCAGTTCCAATCGACACCATCCACCTCAAGTACCTCGTCGAGTTCAAACATTTTGAACGCAAGGTCTGACTCAAAGACCTCTGGGATACAGGCGCCCCCTGTCGTTGACCAGCTCTTCTGGAATGGCGAACTCAGACCAACCGCAAATAAACATTCGCATCCAAGAGAAGACGGTAAGGCAACATTCAGACTCACCGAGGTATTAGGTACTGTACGTTCTTCATGACAAATACTATTTTCCGCAGTAATAATGATCACTGCGTGAAGAAAGTTGATATTTCGTTTGCCATACTTTCCTCCTACTCGACGTCTGCCTCCTGGATATATGAGTTTTTCGACCCGCGCACACCTGTCATCCTTGTTAGTCAGCCTGACTTGTCTGGACAATCTACCATCAAGAACGTTCTTCCCAATTGGATTATGACCGTCCCATTTCTGAGATCTGGACGAGGTTGTCAACATATGAAAGTGTGTTTTTCGAATTTTCCAGTTCTCCGTACTCCCAAGATTCACATTATTTCATTCAGTTTATGCTGGTAGGCATCCACTTTCGTACCATGCATCCCTCGTGAACTTTTCTGCAAGATCTTCTACAAAACCGGTCGTCTGAGGATAGTTATATCCACTGCAAATCTGATAGACTATGATTGGCGCGATATCGAGAATGTCCGTTCCTCCACTTGTTTGCAAGTACTGTGTTCAAATGTTTGCACAGGCTATTTGGTTACAGGACATTCCTCCGCGTCCGCGTCCGATACCTATACCCCATGAACGGAAATCTGTGGATGACTTTCCTTCCATTATGCAAAAGATCCTGCATGCAGTTAATGTGCGCCCAGCACTCGCAAACATGCTAGCACATGATGTATGTGTAACCTACTATATCTGGCCCTGTTTTGACCACTTCCTCAGCACCCTAATCTCCCTCTCCGTTGTATTGAGGATCTTCGTTCCAAATGGGATTTTTCCAAAGTTGTCGTAAAACTTATCCCATCCATTGCAGGGAAACACGAAGGGTGGTCATCAGTTATCCAGACAGGCCACCCGCGGCTTATGAAAGCGGTTCGCGAACTTGGTTTGCGGACTGGGAAAGGAAAGGCTGCGAGGGAGCTAGTTATCGAGTGTCAGGTGGCATTTTTGACAAGTAATTATTTAATGCTAGTCGTGGCTGATTGGACGGAAACTAGGGTTCAAGTATTGGAACTTATTCCGCGCAATGGGTGAACGAGTTTCATTGGTCCGCGCGTGGTGAATCCGCGGAAGATTGGCTCGACGAACCCAAGACACGCAGATCCAAGCTCCCATGGCCGCCCGCACAGATCGTCTTTCCGAGCGTAAAAACGGTTAGAGCAAGCGTTTTGGGTGAACCCGTGAGTGGAATACTTGTTCTTATCGTCCGTACGCATGAATATTGTCGCCTTACAGGGGGGAGGGACCATGTTCTGTCGAACAAACCAATGGGAAGGAGCGAAGTTTCCTAAAGAACTGTTTCATGACTCGAATAGCACGGGCGGGCGCGTCCTGATGCACACTAAGGTTCGATTCGATCCATGGGCAGTCGAATAGTAACTCGTTTTAACAACTTGTAGATGATTATCGCAACCCTTCGTCGAGCTGCTGTCTCCAGTACATCCAAGTCGAATTCCAAACTCCAACCCAAGCTTCCAATCGGTTCAGAAAAGGGCAAGTCCAAGGTTATCGTCATCTCTGACAGCGAAACAGAGTCGGAAAGGGGCACACCAGAGAACGCCCTACGAGCGCAGGAAGATCCTATAGGATGGGCATACGTAGGCTCGCATAACTTCACACCCTCTGCCTGGGGGACGCTATCTGGGTCTGCCTTCAACCCTACATTGAACGCAGGTTTTCATGCTGAAAATAACCCATTCTCCGACTGACTTTCTGCCTTGATAAAAATAGGTTACCAATTATGAACTCGGCATAGTCTTTCCGATTTATGGAGACGACGTGAAACGAGTGTCATGCTTCAAGCGACCCCCCAGAAAGTATGTACTCGGTGAAGACAGACCATGGGTGAGTTCACTTTTGTATCCCACCTTCTTCACCTGACGTAGAGCAGATACAAGAGGAGTCGCCGGTATTCAGAAAGTAGTCGATTTTAAGTCGTTGACTTTGCATAGAAGAACTTCACCTTGTCCCGCGACGTAGCCGTACAATGCTGGTCACTATGTATTCTAGTTTGTTCGACATACACACCGGTTGCTGGGAAAGTACAAGAAACCTCACTAGGGCAGTATCGCGCCGTGGTTTCAAATTCATATGGTTCGCTCATTCGGTATGTATTCATTAACATACTGCTACGTGTGTTGTGCCGTCACGAACACTAGGGCTCATTGGTGCTTATGCAGGTCTGAATCAACGGGTCAATCGCAATCAGCCTTCGACTTCTTGTTGAAGATCGTGTAGGTCAATTAACAAAAAAGAGACACACAAACTTCAAGTCTTTCTTGCCAGTGAACATATACCCTCACACCATCCAACTTGGAGGCACACGAAAATCCAACTGAGGTGCCATGGCCATGCATATTGGGAAAGTGAATGAATGGAAGTCGAACGCCCCGCAAAACAGCGAGTGAAGTTTTGTCAGGTCAACATCTCGACAGGACAGGACAATTGACCCTGTCCGTTGAGAACTTGACGCCTTTGTGTGATTAGCGTTTAGAGAGTCGGCCGGCTTGCGGCAGGATGCCCGTCACAGCGTGTCACCCAGTATGGCACCTTGACGCCCAAGTGAACAGATATCGACGGAAGTCGCCAACCTCCTGCAGTTGGTAGGCATCGTAAGATAACCTATACATGCTCTCAAACGAGTTCGTGCAAAACTACACATTCATGCCATTCAATTAATCATGAATACCCTGTTCCAAGAAAGGAAATTCCTGGCTGATGAGATGCTCCGCTTCCACTGACCTTGGGCAAATCGAACATTTAAACGGCGCTTGATGTCTGCAACGGTAGGCGTGCCGGCAATCATCAAGTCAGTGCAAGCACAATCAATATCAAGTACGCTCGGGCACGTACACTATTGTCTCTCCTACTAGATTGAACTCGGGTATGACCTCTACTCCATGTTCGACATGTTTCGAGATATCAAACACGGAGAGGGCCTGAGCACACATGAGCCAGACGGATGAATTCCCAAGGAAATAGCCTAGGAGAACGGCCATGTTGATTTTTAGTTGACTATCCACGCGAAGTCGCTTACCTGGGCATTTTCTATTGGGAGGCAAGGTCAACTTATCATTCAGCATGATATTATTCGACGGACACTCACCGCCTTCCGAATCCAAAGCACGCGTTCCCAGGGTGAGGCTCTGGGTTATCTCCCAAAAATCGCTCAGGCTTGAACTCTAAAGGATCTGGATACGTTCTTTCGTCACGAAGTATTGCCCTGAAACAACCATAATTCTAATAATGATTGTGGGTATTGTCACGACTTACCAAATGTTGACGACCACATAGGAACCCGCGGGGATCAGATAGCCACCGTACGTATCGTCGACTCTTGTACACCTTATGGCTACAGGGATCAGATTGATGCTATAAACCGCAGAAGGCCAAATGAACCAACTTGTTGGGCCTGGAGTATGCCAACGCAACAGTTCTGTAAACAATGCCTCCATGTAGGGTAGATACGGTCTGTCTGCAAACGTTGGCAAACGGCCTGTACCAATAACCGAGTCTAGTTCTTGTTGCGCTTTCTTCATGACACGAGGATAAAGTGTCATAGCAAGATAGAAAGCATAGGCGACAGAATTTGCCTAGAAAGTATTTACCGACGAATATAAACATGAAAATGATGGCCTACAGTGTCAGCACCACCTATGGTCGGATTGTCCAATGATGACACCAGGATGGCTGACGAATTGACGAAAACTTACCTTGATACATCGTTGCTGCCGCCCACTTGATACTATCCTCTAGTTCATCTGTAAGATCGGACTTGCTCATCAAACGAGATGTTAGTGATGGTAGCATGATGCCAGCGGCCTGGAGTGATTCAGCGTAGTATCCTTGAGCTGAGCACATAGTTGACGAGTCGACGGAAAATTTTACCAATTGAGATTTCGCATAACTATGGGGAATTTCCACAAGGTCCCGTAAAACAGCAGCATATTCCTTTGATTTTCTCTTGAATCTAGCGCAGGGAAGCCATGATGGAATGTACTTCACTGAAGAAAACTTCAATATCGTCATACACAATAAGATGACCGATTCCTCACTGAAAGGCAAAAAATCGACATAGTATATGCCCGGTGCAGTTGCCAACGACAGTTGCGAATTTGCCACGTGTGCCAAGTCAACAAGAGGATCATCACCGGTCTGAGTTACATAGCCATGGGAGAGACGCAAGATGATGGACGTTAGATTTCTGGACAACCTTGTTAATAACAAGGACAAGGGCAAATAACATGTATGGAACTTACTTGCGGACATGCGCCTGTGTCCTTTCTGGATCTTGGAGTACACATCGAAGATATCGTCGAGTTTCAAACTCAATCATCCTATGCAACTTCGCCACCAAGGAGTAACTGCCGATGTCTTGTGCAATCCATTTACGATGTGTACGAAACCATTCGTTATAGTTGGACAGGAGCATGATCTTGCCCCATCCGGAGAGCTCACCACCCATTACCGACCGAGGACGATCAGCGTAATTAAGGCTACGTTTCTCAAGGAGGTCTTCAGCAATTTTAGCAGAACCAATGATAATAATGCTATATCCGAACGGCGTTAAAGATGCAATGTCACCTGTCCAGTGAGTGATCGATATCAATGTTGGCAATCTGTTATGGTCATGTTTCAACTTACCATGATGCTTGCTGAATTCAAGTAATTTTAGCCATGCTCTCTCTTTGGGAATCTCGAAAAGAGCTCGTAGGCCGGAAACGCCTGGTGGTAAACAACGGGCCCTGTGACCAGCGTAAATTTCATGACATAGTATGCAGAGGCCGAGCGGAACGAGTAGTAGTGAAACTAGAGTCCGAAAATCGACGGTGGGTGTGAAGTTGATCATGGTGGGGCAGCGCTTGGAGCAACAGCTAAATTATTCCGCCGACGAATGCCCGTTATTTATCTGACCTACTCGTAGTAGCCAGGAAGGCGTTGCTCGACCGAGCCGCCGCGGATGCGAAACTCACCCGAAAAATTTGCATATCTTTATCTCACTTCATGTCTGCATCGCCTTGTACATAATCATTAACTGAGAAAATGTCAAACTTATATGAGTTTGGATACATAGAAAGAGGATCGTTTTACTGACTGGTGACGGGCCAATGGCAATCGGACAATCCGATCCACTCGCTTATGATGATGGGCTGGCCACGTCAGTCCAATGATTCCAACGAAGATTAATTATTGGGACTTACCGGGAAATGCTACAGTAAAACCACGACGGAACGCGGGTGCCGGGGTGCCAACGCTTACTCTGCCATGGGCTAGCCCGGAAGCGGCGTTGGACTCCCACCGCCAGTACTGACAGTGGCAGCGAGATTCTGGTCTGAGTCCTAGACCGTCTATGAGCATAATACTTTGCGGGCTTAAGGAGCACTGCCGTGAACTCTGTGTCACGCTCTCGGATTCTGATCGATCCGTGCGGTTCCAAGATACTTGTGAAGTTATGAATTGAACAGTACTTAGCAAAACGAATGTCGCGAGAAGACATACAACATTTTACTTGAAGGAACGATGGCTTACGGACTGTCTACGTTCTGCAGAACGGAGGAGATTGATAAATCTGGACAACATCGACAAGGTCGTGAATAGATAGGTACTATCTCCGGTTAAACCCAAGATGGCACAAATCCTGGCAACATATTCTCGAGTCTCACAATCGTCATCCTCGTCTCTTCTTTTTCAAACACCTCGTTCGTCTAGCCATCATCTACCTTCTTTCAAAATCTTTATATTTTGCGAGTGTACCAACCAACGACGGCCCCATGTCACAAGAATCAGCATCGACAACCGATCTCATGCATGATGACGAGGCTCTCGCTGCTGCCCGCAAACAAGGTGCGTTCGCACCATCTTTCCTTATTCTCGACCAAGCCGTGCATCGCGTTTTCAGTCGAGTTTTACTTTGCGGACTCGAACCTTCCATATGACAAGTACGTCCTAGGGTCCCTTCTCCGCCCCTGCTGACCTCGTCCTCCCAAGGTTTATGTGGACGCTGCACACTGCAAATACAAATCATTGGGTCCCGATCAAAACCGTCTCGTCGTTCAAGCGCATGAGAGATCATGCTGTTAAGGGACACGACTTCATCGTCCGCGCACTGAAGGCGAGCACCGAGCTCGAGGTCGATGACAAAGAGGAGAACGTGCGGCGTACAACCGAGGTGCAGAAACCCACAGATCAGTTCGAGCGGAGCGTGTACGCTGTGCGTTTTTTCATTTCCGAGTCTGCATCGAGAATGCATATCGTGGAACTCATGGGTTATCGATGTGAACAGAAAGGATTTGGCGGGGAAGAGCTGGGTCTACAAGAGAAGTTAGAGGCATTTTTCGAAAAATACGGCAAAGTGAACGCTGTCAGGATGCGGCGTGTTGACGGGAAAAAGGAGTTCAAGGTATGTGCCCATTGTGGTACATGTAACCATTTACATCTCACCTACCTTCTTTATACAGGGTTCTGTGTTCGTGGAGTTTTCTGAAATAGCTGGCGTGGATGCTTTCTTGAAAGCGGAACCAAAGCCTTCATGGAACGGGGGAGAGTTGCTGATCATGTCCAAGTGAGTGTTATCATTGTTGTTTGCCCTTAGCATTATCTTCTCATCGTTTGATTATATCAGAGAAGCCTACTGCGACATGAAAATCACGGAAAAAGGCCTCACGGGCAAAGCCGCAGACCTCCGCAAAGATAATATTTCATCGAGAAAGGGTTTTAATGCATTCCGAGAGATGGAGAATCCGTCCAAAACAAAGGCAAATGGGAAAGCAAAGCAGAAACCAGAAGTATTTCTCGAATTCATGGGAGAGAAGATACGCGTATACGACGACCATGAAGATGGTATTGGCTATGTCAATACGGAGGACCTCCCGTTCATCAGAGGCGCGACTCTGAAATTCACGGGATGTGGTGGGGATGCGAACTTTACGGAGATGAAGGTATGCATCTGATCTCGTGAAGATACAATCTCACTACAACAAATTTCCCTAGGCTCCTCTTTACGAACGATTTACGCGTCGTCCGTATATCCAATTTTCCAAGGGCGACGATTTTGGGCTGGTCGGATTTGAAAAAGCACTAAAAGAAGACGAAATAGAGTACGTCAAGGAAAACCTTAAAACAGTCAACTCAAAGGAGGTTGTATGGACCATCCCAGACGGTATGTGTGCAGCCAGTTGATTCCCTCATACACACACTCGACACTGAAACCGGTTTGTTTGATAGAGGAGGAAGAAAAGCAGTTCCAGATTGACCGTGCCAACTTCGCGGCGAAATCAGCGCTCTCGCGGTCACAGATACGAAAAGGTGGTACAGGGCGGGGCGCGCGAGGCGGACGTGGTACCCGCGGTGGTCGGCATGGGAGTGGTCGAGAGCCGATCAAGGCCAAGGTCAAAGGGGCTCCTAAACTCGCTTCGAGCGAGTCGCAGACAGGCGAGAAGCGCAAGCGCGCTGTTGAGCCGGATGGTGGACCTGATGTTGGTGTCCGGGGGGAAGGCGTGCCGGTAATTGCGGTGTCGAAAAAGGCCAGGGAGGATGATGAGTCGTAAGGGAGTGTTCACGGACGAAAATGGAGTATTTTTCTTGCTGTATTTTTAGTGTACGGCACTTGGATGCCTGACTCAACTAGTGTGCAGACCCCTAGTGTTATGATTATCAGCCATGGAACCCTGGTTCAGTCAGCTAGCAGGATCTGTATGTGCAACGTCCGGGAATTTCAAGGGCCACGCACACTTATATTTCAGAAAGGCCGACAATCAACTAGTCATCTCAATCAAACGTTCTTGACTTGTTCCTCCAAGTACTCCCAAAATTGTTTCCCATTCTCAGGATCCCGGGTATCCTCGCGTGGCTGGCCGATGCGGGCCCATGGAATGAGATACTACCCATCGAGTATGGTGCCATTATGCATCATGGTTGAATTACGAGCGCGCACGACATACCTTTCCATTCAAGTATCCGCCATCAGGCACGGTGCCTGCATAGAGCTGGGTGAGTACCCCGTATGATACATCATAGAGGAAGGTAAACTGTGGTGTATATCCTCATTGGACAACGCACGTAAGATAAACTTGAGACACTTACAAGAATTGAGTGGAGGCCGGTATGGCGAAATAGTTCGGTTTTGATGGCACCTACTCCCGTGTGAATGAGTGAGTTATGTCGTTTTAGCAGCCGAGAACAGTGTTCCGATGGATGAACTCCGAACGAACCTGGGTTCAAAGACACTGAGATGATGCCTTGGTCTCCGTAGCGGCGACCCAGCTCCACGGCAAAGACAATGTTGCCCTGGTTGACCATCAGCGGATGTCTTCGCAACCCGTTCAGTGAGTGCTCACCGTCTTGCTTTGTCCGTATAATTGCCACGGCCACTGCTTTCTGCGTGCTGGGCCGTCTTTCATAGTGTCGTATGTGAGTCCACTGAACCAGTGACCGAGGGATGAGGTGTTGACGACCCTTGCGGTACCCTCGGGCGACGATTTCGCGGCGGAGAGCAGAGTTGGAAGCACTAGCTTCGTAAGGTAAAAATGACCGAGAACGTTGGTTCCGAATTGAAGGTCGTAACCATCATCCGTGAGCATGTCGATGGGCGGAGTCATTACACCGCTGATTCGACGGAGCATGTGTAAACGTTGGGAGATGCATTGCAGTACAGTGAATTCGAACTCACGCATTGTTGAACAAGACGTTCAGTTGCGTCTCCTTGCTGTCTCACCGTGAGCTTTCCATCTGGCCAGCATCAAAGAACTTCTTACGAATTGAATTCCTCTGCTGCTTTCTTGACGCTCTTCAAGTTTGCGAGATTCATGATGAGAAGGTTGGCATCTTTGCCGGTAGCGTCCTTGAGTTCCCTTAGGGTCGCTTCACCCTTGGATCGATCGCGAGCAGTGATCCAAACTTTGGCATTCTTTGTTAACAACACCTAGGTGATCCGTTGAGTGCCAGTGTCCAGTGTGAATTGAAGTCCGTGGAGATGGCAGTAGGTTCGAGCGGGGGCTTACTCTCGCGGTTTCCTTGCCAATACCAGAGGTACCTCCAGTGACGAGGACGACCTTGCCCGACATATCTGGTACGTCCGCAGCCGTGAATATGGCTTGACCCGGGAACAAGGATTCATGGAGAAAGGACCACCAAAACCCCATTGCCGATGTTAGAGTACGATGAAACAAGCAAAACGCGGACATAATGCGCGTACCAGAGTAAACCACCATTCGGGCTCCCAGTCGCTGGGCTACAACACGGTATAATGAATCATTCAATGCCACATCATCATACACTGCATTCCTCAGACACACAACCTGATGAGTCCAGAAGCGCCACATGTTCACAATTCTCGCCCGGTATACATGAAGGTGGTCGTCATCTAGATGGGGAGGGCAAAGCTTAAACCTAAGACCTCATGTTCAGAATCAATATTAAATGAATATCTGTAACCCTCGGACAAGCAAGGTAAGCGGGCGGCGGCGCGTCTCGTCTCTGCGCCACCGTGAGGCCATGACCATGTGACGTGTCACAAAGGTGTGACTGGGTCGCACCCATGCACCTCTGGACAACGACAGCTGGTGGCATCGACCACCCCACCACCGTACGGAGGGCGGGGGTGCTTGCTGCAATAGCTTATCCACCGGCGATGGCCCACCGGTACACCACCACTACCACCACTGTGGGGATGAATCGGGTGAGGCTACTGCAACAGCCCACGACAGCCGCGATGGCCCACTGACCGTACCACCACCACTCATGCCCATCAGGGAGAGCACGCCGCGACAACCGGTGGCACCGACCACGCCATCACCGCGACGAGGAGGGCGAGGGCGCTGCAATGACCAACCACCGTGCCGCGACGGCTCGCTTACATCACCATTACATCACCACCATGAAGGTGAGCGCGAGGGCGCCGTGACGGGCTGCCCACCACATCACCGCGATGACACGACAAGGACGGCGCTGCGATACTCAGGTTGACGGGGGCGTAAGTGTCACGACGGCCCGCCTACATCACCACTACACCCATTACCTTGGTGGCGAACATGAGAATGCCATGTTGGGTCGCTTACCACACCACCACGACGTGGTTGACGATGGCCCACTCTGGCCATGCCACGGTGATGACGATGAGGGCGCACAACAGCCTGCTCGCGACGACAGCCGCGATGGCGCACCAACTACATCATGACGACGACAAGAGCGAGGATGCGCACAAAAACCCGCTCATTATCCCACCACGACAAGGATGACATGTGACAAGGGCGCAGGTGCCATGATAGTAGCGAGCGCGAGAGTGTTGCCACAGCCTGCCCACCACCCATCACCCGTGCGGTATAAAGATTTAACGCGTTGATTGTAATCCATAGTAAAGCTCTATTTGGTCTAACATGAGCCGTTATTTGGGAGCATTAGGTGGATAATCCATTCGCACAGTCACCTTCAAGAAATACTGTCCTATATGTCTGTAAAGCTTTGCGGCTCGCTTGCTTTTTCCGTGATGGCGTTGCACGCAAGCTTGTCGCGGGTCAGCGTGCCGAAATTAGTACGACTCTCACTCAGTTTCGATCCCGACGGCCTCACCTGCCATGACAAGCACGAGCTGGGATCATGGTAACTGCGGTGCCACTGCGAGGCACTGGCACAACGTTCAAAGGCAAGCATGAAGTCCGTGCATTGTTTTCCCTGACGACGCCTATGACGTCGATCCTCCGACGCAGCACACCACCGATCAAACTTTATGAATCCCACGCGACCAGAGGGATGAATTATAAATTTAATTGATTAACCTTGATCGATATCATCCAACATCTTGTTGAACATCATGTCCTCTCTCTGCTACAATGGCACTTCTCCATTCTACAAAGAGCTCGCAGAACTACCTGTTCCAACATCTGCGCAGTTCATCAAGTCCATTACCACTCCATCTAGCGTCTCAGGTTGGCTAGATTGTTGTCGATATTGAAATTTTCCAAGTACTTGATCTGGCACTTTTCCCAGTCGTCCGTGTATCATCTTCCATTCGCGATCATGAACGAAACGCGAGACTATCCTTAACGAAAACATTCACTTTGGGCTGCCCTCATTCAGCCACGAGCTCCCCGATAATATCCTCAACAATCAGCCACGATCCATCCGAGATCTCGGCATGTCTCTTTGCACCCTCAGGGAGATGTCATGCAGTTCTCAGAGAGGTATCCGATACCAACGGCGCGAAGAAACGGTATGCCGAGATTTGGTCTGGGACTCAGCTTGAGGCCTCATTGGAGGTCACAAAGCATCATGGACAATTCCATAAAGACGGTACAGCATCGGCTTCGGAAAACTTCCCTCAAGTGCTGATCACTTCACTTCCCCTTCCTTAGATTGCTTCAAATCCTTTTCTTTCACTCCCTCCGAGACCGCGCTAGTGTACACTGCCGAGGCTAACTCCGAAACCACCGAAAAACAGGAGGATAATCCATACCCAAAATTTCGCTTCACTCCTCATTTTGGTGAGCGATCGTCCACTATCAAACGACCCGCACTTTTTGTATTTCGCTGGAGATCCCCGTACGAAAGTGGAGACAACAAGGCACCAACCGCATCCGTTACCCCATTGCATCTAGACCATCCTCCTCACACTCCTGTCTTGTTCGGCCAGGCAATTTTCGCCACCGAAACACGTCTCTATGCCACAGGATTCGAGCAAACTGGTGACGGCAAGGTATTGGGCACCATAGGATGTTTTAATCGACCGACCAGCATTTGGGAGCTCAACCTTCCGAGCCAGAGTCAAGAAACAGTTACAGTCATGGTCTACCAGGCGGTCAAGATCGAAACTGCAGGACGCAGTTCTCGCTCACCGCGTGTTCTATTTAACAGCGATCGTGTTCCTACCCGCCTATTTTGGATCTCCAACCCTCTGGGTGGTGCACATGCATCTACTGTGTCCCTTCATGTTCGCGATTTGAAGGATACTGCAGGAGATAGGATCCTTGTGGACGCAGTTTATGATCCATCCCCCCAAGAGTTTCCAGGCTTGTATGCCGATTACAAGTTGGCCGACAGTCCATTCCTCAAGTTCGGCGATAAGACATACCTTTTGGTACAGTCGCTTTGGCGATCTCGTCAGACACTGGTTTCAATCGACCTGGAAAGCGGCGCGGTAAATGATTTGACACCCGCACCTGAGGGCCAGGTACTGTACAGTTGGAGTTTACTCGGAACCGACGGTGCTCGCTCGGTGATATGCTCCCGGAGCACGCCTACCTCTCCGCCCGAAACCGTCCTCCTGACCCTGACGCAAAATGGATCCTTGGAACAAGTTTGGGTTCTTGACAAACCAATCGTTTCCCCAGAGCGTGCGTATTGGGCAGGGGGCATTAATTCATCACCTCCTGATTCGAGTTCCAGTCCAGATATCCCTTGATCGGCTTCATGCATCCGTCATACAAATCCCAGATAGATACCCCGTAGAAACCATTGTCATTCGATCGAAAGACTTGGGGCCAGGACGTAAACCTTTCTGCTTGACAACTCCACATGGAGGTTCACACGCGTCCAGTGTCACGGCATTCACACCAAATGTTCTCGCCTACGCTCTTGAAGGCTGTGAGTGCTGATACGTCTCTCGTGGAAGCATGTATGACCTGAAAACTTCTAGACACCGTATCCTTGCCAAATTACACTGGATCCCTGGGTTATGGTGAAAGATATGTCCAAAAACTGATCGAGAAATGTGGTACGCTCGACGTCGCGGATTGTCTCGCGACGGTCGAAGAACTTATCAGGCTCGACCTTTCTGAGCCCGATAGACAAATTATCCAGGGTGGAAGTCATGGGGGCTTTCTTACGGCACACCGTAAGTCACATCTTACTTCACGCTCACCTTTCATGAGCCGAACCGACACGTTCACGGTCCACTGATTTGAATTTCGGTAGTCATCGGTCAGCACCCCGACGTGTTCAGTGCGGCGGTCATGCGCAACCCTGTCATTTCTGCTGGCGAGTTTGCTACTTCCGATATTCCCGATTGGTCATTCTTTGAGTTTGGGCTGCCGTTCGGGCCTGGTACGCACGTCAACCCGGCAGACTTCTCCTTGCTCTACGCTGCCTCTCCGATCACACATGTGGATCGGGTGAGGGTGCCAGTGTTGATATTAGTGGGTGAGGACGATCTGCGGGTGCCGCCGATTCAGGGAAAGGGGTTTTACCACGTGTTGAAGGGAAAAGGGAAGGTGGTAGACTTGTTGGTGTTCCCGAAGGAGTCGCATCCTATCGATGGAGTAGAGGCCGCAAGGGTGTCGTTCGAGGCTGGACGGGACTGGTTCCGGGCGTTTACGCAGGAAAAATGAGGTTATGACAAGGATACAGGTGGAACATTGTAACAGAAGTATGCGACATGCCTAACCGTTCGGATCCCCACCATCTTACACTGATATAAAAGGAAAGCATTCAGTACAGCTCCATGTGAGATCTCTGTCAACTCAAAGTCGACTTGCTATCCTTCTTCCCTCCTCCAACATCGGTTTGAGGCTCTCCTATAACCAGCTGAGCGGGATCACCACCAAATTCATTGGCGGGAACACTCACCTCATATCCGGGCGTCGTGGTCGTCTGATTGAGTGGCTCAAGCTGAGCGCGATTCCATAGCGCCTCGTAGACGCGTCCATCGAATACACCAAGTGCGCTAGGTTGAAAGGCGATAAGGGTTCCGGTCAGCTGTCACGGTTCGCCCTACGAATACACACATGCAGAACACAAACACACCTGTCGAGCGTCCAGTCGGAAAAGGAGAATGCGTCGGTGAGCCCGACAGCATCCGGGAGGACACGAAGACACACATCGTCGATGGCTGTGCGTAGATCTCTGGTTGGATGCGTCTGCGCAGGTCCAGACGCCAACAGCCCGAATGCGAAAAGATCGACCAAAGCCTCCTCCGCCGTGGTCAGCAAATACTGAATAAATGACTGGTGAGTGGTCAGGGGGAAAGTGCTGACAGGAACCCATACCAAAAGGTACAGATCTCTGAGTGCGCTGGCGTCCTTGTCTGGCAACTGGCTGAGATCGGAAACTATGTTGCCTACTTGAGTGGCTACAAACGCTTCCGTGATCGCCCGGGCGAGTCTGTAATTGATGCTAGCATCTGGTTGATTCACGTTTTGCGCAGCGGTCTGGACGGCAATCGCAGCACGCCACTCAAGGAGGTAGATGACTGCTGCATGATCTTGCCACGTCCGGGCACTAATCAGTGGTCGATTCGATGGGCCTCCGTTGAGAAGACGAAGGTAGCTTGAGTGCGAGCCCAAAGGACGGTCCGGGGTCTCAGTCAAGAATTTGTATGACTTGAGCGCCGCACGGACAACTTGACCGTCTAGCACGTAGTTGTCTCCTTCATAACTGACAGAGCCGGTTAGCGATGCACGTTAGTTCATCGAACATGACATACGTCGCGGCCGGAAGATAGTCTACGTAGAGACGTCCGATTCCTGCAAACGCGCTGTACCCATGTCCACCCAAGGCACGACGTGCGTTCTCGAGTCCGTTGATAGTCTGCGAGGAGACCAGAGCCTTTAAGCCACAGAGTATGGCATGAATTTCGGCAAGATATTCCATGTCACCTTGTTCAATTCGCTCTGCGAGGGTAGAAAAGGATTTGGTCTAGATATCTGTCAAGCAAACGAAGCTCTGGGATAAAAGGACGAACCGTTTGACGACCCAATCCAAGGAACACATATGAACGTGAGAGTATAGGAAGAAGTCGACAATAAGTGGAAGGATACGTGATAACTTGGCGTTCCAATCCACGACGATCAGGCGTCCCTTGTCTGCGGACAGTGGTATAACGAATTGCGATGGTAATCCCTTTGTGTTCCGTTAGATCCACGGCCAGGGGGGATTCTCTGTATCAGAAGCAAACCTTTTGCAAGAGTCCATCCGGCAATCGTGATCATTCTAAGGAATACTCATCAGAACTGGAGTAGCAACGGTTGATCGAGCTACCTCGCACGGGTATACATCATCTTAATGGAATACTGAGTACGCGAAGAAGCACAAAACACGAAAGACATACACTTCCAAAACTGTGTTTGGAGTTATAGGGTTTGATGTATCGACCATCTTCAGTAACCATGGCAAATCTCGAAAACATGTTCTTGAGGGGTACCCGAACGTGATCGAATCTGGCAAACCCGTTGTCAAGAGCAGCTATTCCTATGAAACAGTCAACGAACAGCTTGGACAATGAGATAAATGGCCATTACCTCCTCCAGCCTTAGGGCCGATATCCCCAGCAGTAATTCCCGGCAATAGTGTATGATTCTCTGGAGATTATCAGACGATACAGAAAAGAACACAAAACAGAACAAACCGAGAGATCTCAACTGGACAAGAAAGAGGTGAGGGCCCATGTCCTTGCCATCCGGCAAAACTAATTTAGCCTGCACAATCCCGTGTGTTGCAGTCTTCCCCAGAGCACCAATCCACCACTTCGTGCTAGTCAAGGTTGGTGAATGGAGCTCAAATTCCTTGGTGTCAGGAAGATATGTTGCTGTTGTCTCCAATCTCGCGACATTTGTACCGTGACCAAGCTCCGTTTGCAGATAGCATCTATGACAACTCAGCATGACACAGAGATGCGCACTGCGAGATGGATTACCCATGTATTCCTTTGTTAGCTACAAGTTCCCAATACTGGTCTAGCAAGTTAGCTGATCCCTGACTATTGAAAACAGGCTGAAATGCTAATATAGATTAAGCCAGATGAATAGAGTGGAGATTATTTGACACACTGAGATCATGTGTATTGACGGGAAGTGTCTCTGATAGGATTAACATAGCTTGCTCCGTTTGTTCTTGCGTCCATCGATGCAGTCTTTGCAAATCGATCAAGCGCTTCGTAATGGCGAGACCCCTCTTGTACAGTTCAACTCTTCCAATGAAATCCCTTGACGTTTACCTGAGCTGACGTGTCGGAGAGGAAAACGATCGGTCTCACACACCTGGACGATTTGTCAAACACAGGCTCAATACGCAGGGTACTTTCAATCTGCATAAAGCTCTCCCAGTTGCGTCTGCCAGCTACGTCACAGCATCACCGTAAGCTACTTAGCAAACGTTGCTATTGAGTAGAGCAATCACCGAAAACATAGTCGCGAATTGTTTGCAGGTCAATTGAGATCTTGTCTCGAGCCTCCTTCAAGTCAATAGCAGTCTGCGCACTTATATCCTGTGCCATTAGAAGTTTAGAACAGTTGAAGCCAGTGTTCTGCTGGTCGGAGAAATATCCAGTATCTATAAGACTATAACCGAGAAAACAAACATGCGGTGCTGTTTGTTGGGTTCCCACGGGGAATCCCGGGGTTCGCGCTCGCTCGCCGCATATGGCAAGTGCGAGCACAGCACGTCCGACAGCGACGCCGGACGAGGCTCGCCCTCGACGAACACGCGTAGTGTTCTCGTCTAGATGGCACGAAAAATCTGTCAACGGCAGTATCTTGCCAGTGAGTGGCACGAGAAGTCTTTCATAGAAATTATATAATCGACTCTGATTGGCCCATGTCGGGTAATTAAAGAAACGAGCGCGGGAAAATATTGAATGTTAACATGAGGTGAGCAAGGTCTTTGTCATGCAAAGGCAAAAAGCCATCATACTTCCAGAAATTCTTGTTATGGGCATAGCTGAAAGCTTGTCGTTGGTAATGCCTAAGGTGCAGTGAATATGACAGGAGGTTGCCATGAAGACGGTGGAGATGAACATAAAATTAGGGGCTTTCACTCACTGCACCAAAATGAGTAGGCTGAACATCGGCGACCGTAGTCGCACCACTTGCCGCACCGCAAAAATGCACAGCATGACGGCGGCGACGAGATTTGCACGAGCACAACGACGTAGTGTACGGAGCCCCACACCCCCTATGAGAATAGGGCGTGCGTAAGTGCATTTCCTCGGACCGGCTAAACCTTGGTTAGCCGCCTTAGGTGTTATGTAGGACTAGCTTTGTCAGTCGCTACGTAACAATATACACTTGTCCAAAAAAAAAAAGAAAGGCAGGAAGAGGAATCCGGCGATTGCCGCGTCACGTGTGCACATGTGATTTGCAGCCAATGAGCGACCGCACCGCATGTTTGTTTTTCACTTACGGGACCCGCCGGCTTTTCAGAGATGTGACGCACTTCACACACGCGACTCTTGGGCGCATGAGTTGTTCCCACTCAGACCATGATGCATGATGGCTGTTCCGGACGGTGCGGATACACAACGATCCGCCAGTAACGGATAGTTACCCGATGCCACCCATTTGGAGCAAATGATTCGTTCTCCACTTCAAAAGCGTGTAGTAGGATGCCGCCCATATTGCGTGTTTCTTCCGGATCTTAGATCCACATCCACAGGTATTAGTAGTTACTAGTTGTCCGGCTCGATGGCTGAGGGAACCATTTGCGCGCTTTTGACCTATCTACACGAAGGGAGAGCTGAGTAATCAATGGATCCGAACTGGCATTTGAATCATTAATATTTAATGATCGTCCATTTTTACACAGAACCTAAGATATAGATACATATACACTCTTACCAGTGCTGGAAAGGTGCCCCAGCGTTACCTAATCTTATGTTGCCTAGTATACACCAGGAATCAGTCGATATCTCACTCTCCGCGCGTAACCGTCCCATTCCTCTTTAAAACGTACTCGCAACATCGCATCTTCGCGTGAACACCGTAGGTAGCTCAACACCCATCCCAACACGTTCTGCACCACCCCGGTACCAATAACGAATCTCCCCAATGTCGTTTCGAGCCAACCGCAGTTGGGCGTGAACGAGCCCGGGCTGGCGATCATAAGTGACATACCAGCTGCGCTCAAAATCCCAAACATATATCCCGGGTGTCGGACGATCGCATATGGTCCCGTGGTGATCAACTTGTGATCTTTTCGGACGGCCAGCTGGTGGGTGAAGTAACGTCCCATGGTGCGGAAACACCACAGACGCCCTAGGCCGCCGGTCGTGGCGATAACAGCACCGCAAATAAAGCAGGCGTTGACGCTCGGCGTGGGCAGCCGGCCCGAGAGGACCAACTGAGAGAGCACCTTAGAGGAGAACGCAGTGGGATAGTTCACCGCGAGCATCACGGCTAATTCGGCAATGCAAGGAATGGATGCGGAAAGCTGGGAGGCGGCGGGGTAAAGTTTAATCAGTTCCCTGACATAAGACCGCGCGCCCCGTAGTGGGAAACCATACCCTATGCAAGATTGGGAACAAGGCGGGGCATATATATTCATAAAAGGTACCATACACTCGTTCCGAATGGTTTGGAGCGGTGTTAGGGGAGGTGAAGGCTACATTGAAGAGCCAGACAGATGAAAGGAGGATCGAAGCCTTGAGGAGTGGCATGGGGTGGAAGTGATAGCAGATGGATTCCGAGCACCCAGACCCATACAACTAAACGTTTTATGTATGGGCCATTCCACATGTGAACTAATACCTTTTCGGTCAGCAGCATAGGCGACTACCGAAATAGATTGAGCGCAGCTGTCAGTGATTTCCGTTGTGAAGCGTCGGCAACTCATAATATCATTCAAGATACGACGGAAAGCTTTCCTGTCAATGGTAAATTTCGTGCGTAACCTCAGCTATCAAGTTGAGAACGATGCGTAGAGAGATGTGAGGAATGGCAAGTGTCTGAAATAGATCGATCTCGCGTATTCTCTGTTCTTCCGAAAAGATCATAATGTTAGTCGACATAAGTCGAAAACGTCACCATTGTGGTGGATGTTTCACTAAATTTAAGGGGCGCCTCGTGGGTTCGGGTTTCCATCCGGACACCTTGCAGCGCCCTGGGTCACCTTTTGCTGTCCGTTTCAGATGCCATTTGTTATGCATGCTACGGCCTTGGCAAGCGTCTTGTCCTGAGATAACTTTTTCCATTGCATATAATATGCCACTGGTGCATAGGTCTTGCATGCAGAGCCGTCCCGTGAGAGGAAACAAGAACGAGATCAAGAGCGGGTATATCTCCGTTGACCGAGTCTTCGCCTTCCCGTGACAGGTTTCTCTCCAGTGTCTGCATTTGGGCCCGGCGGTTTCACTGTGGATCAATAATCAAGTTGCCGCTAAGTTGATGGCTGCAGTAAACAAACAATATTATGTAATGGTAAAAAAAATAAACACTCAACACTAGGTCACTGGAACGTTTTCGCAGCCACTGTAATTTGCACACGTCGTGTCACATCCACTGCTGGCAGTCTGCTGCTTAGCATGTCAGCCGTGTAGTTACAGAGATCCCCGCTACGCCGTACGGTGACGATCGTGTGACCAGACAAAAATTAACCGAAGCCTGTAGTAATATAATATTACAATTGCTTACGGCTGAATGGAACAGCTTAGCTGTCCTACTACATATAACAGGCATGTAAATGATGTAATGCTGCCTCGTTCCTGGCATTGGCAACTCATGAGCAGTCGCTGCACTGGTATATGTACTAGTACTTACATGGCTGCAGGGCCATTACCCTTCTTCAATACGGATTCTCAGTGACAGATATGTCGCGGAACGTACGCGTCTAGCCGCCTAACGAAGCTCTGTAGCTACGACACATTCGACGCACTGCTGACGTACATGCATAGTTCGCCGATCTCCCCGGGGCGCAAACGAATCCAGCGGCTATCAGGATTTCGTCCGGGCCCCCTCACCGCACCGGTGGATAATTTTCGGGTTCTCCCCTCTGATACGGTCTGCCGTCGACCAACAGGCCCATCTCAAATGACTGCAACGGAATGGCAGACTCCTAGGTGAAGCCCAATGACCATCCTAGTGCCAGCCTTGATGTGTCCCGGACGACTTTGGTGAGTCTGCGAGTCTCTTGTCTGCAGCACATTTTCCGCCATTATCAGTCACTCTTGTAACTATATTACTGGTCTACTTTACCGCGATCCATGGGATTGTCTCTCACCCGGCGGGCGGATGTGTATCAGTGAGCGATTTTTGACGATAAGCCGCTGGCCCACTGGCAGGACACCACCATTTCTAACAACGTTAGAACGTTCACATGCACAGGCAAGTATGCTTTACCTTACGGTAGTGGCCAAGAACACATAATACCACGAAGTGCTTGAAGGCTTGATATGTTGATCAGCTTATGAGTAGGTGCGTCTGCTGCCATACTAGCCAGAGTACTGCCTAGTCAATGTTATTTCAAAACACAACATATGGGGTTGTACAGCTGGCTCGCTTAGCATCATATTGATCATAACGGAATGACCATCGTTTGGAATCTCGTATTGCCGCTCGAAATCCTCTCGTCTTTATACCTCTGGCAGAAGCGTTGAAAGCCGGCAGGATTCATGAGATATGTTGGCGATACCCCATCACGAAACCTGTCGAGAAGGTGATCGACATACATCAACGCTGTTTCAATGGCTTCGAATGAAAGTGATCTTCCGTCTTGACGCATGACAGTCACCTAAACAATTCCCAAAGTTGGTAGTTCGACGTTAACCCGTCACCATACATACCGTGCCTATGCAGCCTGCTTTCCGCCACCTAAACACAGCGTTAGTTCAGCTAGATGACAAGAAACCAGAGACGGGCTAACATTTCCCCTGGATTACCAGTGTTCGGGTGCGTCATCAAGTGCGCGGCGATCTGATTGTCCAGTCCGTGGTCACGAATCATCAAGGCGGGGTCGTCTGTGAGATGTCGAAGAAGGACGAGAGGGAAACCAACTTGTTGGAATAACGGGCATAGCACACCCTGTGTGTGTATCGCATGGGATGGGTCGATTATCTTGGTCTCGAACGCACGGGCACCACGCGCTCGGTCAGCATTGCAAGCGACGGTAACACCGACGACTTTATGGGCGAAAACGCGAGGTCCTGGGAGTTGTGAAGGCGTGCAGTTGGTTTTATGGTCAGGCCAGTCGGTCACTTGGCACTGGTTGGACTGAGGGTGGGATGAAGAAGTGCCAATGTGAGGGTGAGAATATGAGAAACTGGGTACCCGAACGCACGCAATAAATGGAGACCTTGCACCGCGAGCAGCGCATGAAGGAAGTCCACTCGCCTTCATGCATACATCGTACGCATCTGACGCTCGACCTCGACCTCGCTGGCATTGCTAACGTGTTTCGGGTCAACTGGTCACATCTACCTAGGTCGCTATCACGTCATAGTGGACCAGTTTGGCGTCATCGTCCAAAATATAAACCCAACAGTTACATATTGCCCAGATCTCAAGTTTCCCAATAGCGGTAACTGGTAGATTTGCAGAAAGTTTCGGGGTCGACAAAACGGTAAAGTACGTGTTCAGCCGATAGGCCGATGGTATGCGATTCTTGGGACGTTAATCATTCGCCCGTCGTGAGTTTGCAATCTCAAAAAGCGTAGGTTCTGCTCAGATTCGATCGTCTCTGGTATTTCCTGTAATTCTGACAATACCTGAGTTTATCCGCTACAAGAACTGGAACTGGAGAAAAAAATCAGGCAGGCGTGTGTCGTCCGTACACACATCCGGTAGCGAGCGCGGCAGCACGGTCAAGTCGCCACGTAAGTTGGCGATGCATTCATCACGGTGGCATGGTTCCCGTATGCGTGGACGTGCATCGTCTCCGGCACCGCTGGGGATGCCCACTTCTTCTCGCGGTGCCGCGTAGTTGGAGCTGGATCTTGAGCAGAACGTTCATCCCAGCTTAGACGCCGAGGGTGTGACTGGATTCGATTCACTCGATGGTACCGGGAGTCCGGCGTAATGGAAACGGCCATCTGCACGAGTGTCCCGAAATCGGCGTCAGCGACTGCCAAAAGGAGAATCGGCCACATACTGATTGCGTACCACATTGCGCTGATAACCGCAAATACGACAAATACGACAGAGGCGTAATCAATCAATTACGACTGGCAGCACATGACATGCCGAGACACATGATGGTAACACTCACGAATGCGTCAAAGGCCATCAAGGTAGATGAGTCCGAGGAGGACCTAGATCGTCGTCGAGAGCAGGAACACATTCACAGGCACGTCGGGCGGGTGGGTGCTGACTTGGCCAAAGTGGGTGTAAAACGGAGATGCCTTGCCTCGGGCAAAGGTCCACGTAGCGCACGATGAGGCGGATGAAATCGAGATGGCACCAAAAAACTAGATTATGAGCGTCATGAGAACGAACAAGACGTACTGATGAACCATTAGAGCAAAAGAGTGAGCGATGTCACTGCCAGTCGGTGAAGAGTGCCACTCACTAAGCCAAAGTCACCCGCATTAGACATCACACGTCGAGTCGGGCTAACGAGATGGTTTGATTCTTTACAAAGGCGGTTGAATTGTCACCAAAGTAGGAAGTGCCCCAGTCCAAAGTGGTGTCCCCTGGCATGGTCATCTGTGAAATCGAGGTCAACACCATCCTGGATAGGCGGTCAAATAGCACAGACATCAAGACCAGCGACAGCCGACAATGTGCTCATGGTCGCAAACCAGTTCGACATCACGACTTTCAGGATTTCAGCATGTGGTTCAACCCTGCTATGTAAAAGAGATGCTTACAGCCCTGGAAACCAAACTCCCTCTTTAGCACATCATTCAAAATCTTGTTATTGTTGCAGGCATAGGTATAGTCGACAAGGTCTTGATGAGACATCAGAGCGCACAATAGACCTGGTTGAAAGTCACTGACTATAGCTACACATGACTGACGAAACACCGGCCATTGCAGAACCCAAGAATGGTTGGGAGTAAATTTCATGTTGTGTCCGGTCGTCCACGTTGGACGATTCCTGGGTGCGCATCCATTCTTGCTCGCTGTTCATTGATTTAGCGTAAACAATCGGTGAATATGCCAAAGAAACAACTCAACTTGTTAATAAAATGCTTTGCGGTTGCCTGGACACCGCCAGCCAGCATACCAAGAATGGTTTCGTACGCGGCCTCTCCAGCAAGAAACGGGTCAGCACCAAATGGGCGACACGTCCCAAGTTCACCATTGGACCGAGGGCGAGGTTAACGCCCTTGGCCTTGAATTCCTGACCCATCGCAAACCCACGTGCGCGGAACAAAGTACGGTTCCATCTGCATCATAAAACATCACGTCCTCCACGTCGCAATGATTGTCAAAATTACTCACGTTGAGGCGGTGGTCATACCTGCTAGAAACGAGGTGACAAGATCAGTGAAACGAACCCCAAGGGGGGAGTCCTGATCGAGGTTAGAGCAGGATTCTTAAAGGATCAGGAAGAAATCACTTGAAGACAAAGACCAGGAAACCCGGCGACTGGGGGTATATTCCCCACACAAGTTGAAGGAACATTAGTCCAGGCAACACCGGTAGTAATGTTGACCTTTTGTTTGATTGTATACCTGGATATCTGAAAATGGATAAGAAGCATGTTGAAGAGAACTGGTTAGAAATGGGAAACAAAGGAATGGTCACGAACCAATGCTTGAGCCTTGGAATACGCGACGGACCATGCGGGCGCGAAGTTAGGGACGATGACTGGAACAGAGCTGACAGGAGGAGGATGTAGTGGGTCAGTGTCAGTGAAAAGTGGTGGGTCTGGGAGAAGAGTCGGTGTGGGGAATGGGGTGAAGGGATACGTTGAGATTGGGATGGTGAAAGGCCCACTCTGAGTCGGAAAACGGAAGGGTGAAGTTGAATGAATAGGTGAGGAGCTGTAACTAGATGACCTCGTTGATGAACCTGACGAGTGTGGCGTAGTATCAGATTCGAAAGGAGTGGATGTGAAACCAGCTGAGGTAGCGAATGAGTCACTGGCGAGGATGTATGGGACAAGGAGGAGAAACAAGAGTTTGGAGAACATCTCTCTGTGGGGGACAAGTCTGGGTTAAAGTAGGTGAAATTTCTCGGGAATTTAAGCGTCATGAACTGGTTGTCAGTTGCACGAGAAAACCCCAAGTGGTGATGAACATCGAGAAGTAGAGATGAAAGCACAAGCCCATCAAGATCCGACGGTACATTGACAATTTCATTTGGCGTTCCATGGTTCAAGACAAAGGCGGCGCTGCGACTCGTGCAGGGCCGCCGCTAACCGATGCCGTCTCCATTGACGTTGTGGAAAGTTCCAACGTCCTCATCACGGTGGTGGGGATCAGGGATAAGTAACGCGCTCTGAACCAGAAAGGGTATTACACAGTACAAGTTGATGATCACAGCGGCACTGATCATCAATTGACAATGCGCTCCCGGCACCTATCTTAGTACATATTAGTTAGTCTTTATCCTAATATACCATATTACCCTGCTTGCTGCAAAGGTCTCTCAGGTGTCGTTACTCAAGTACTCACCCCCGTCTCAGAAAGACAATAAGGTCAAACAAAACGTAAAAGGTAATGAATGTGTCATCGTCTAGAATGTCGTCAAGGAATAATGTATTCAGGTTTCTACCTCTCGCTTCTCTTGGTGAAACACAGGTACTGTACTTAGTTTCCCAGGTCAAACAAAACAAAAAAGGTGATAAATGTGTCATCGTCTAGAATGTTGCAGTCCATCGTCCCGCTGCATCCAGTCCTTCTTTTGGTGGAACACGGGTATTTGCTCCGCGTTCAGTATCATCATGCTCACGTTCCATATACACGTTGTAAAGATCCACTTTCATATGTTCCGGGTGGGTGGGCGGGTTTTTCTTCGTATACTACCATCACTTTACTTCCCTTAAAAATCGCATACACGATCCTTTTATCCTTTGTCCGACCTAAGGCAAGCAAGGTTTGCGCCGACGCTCAGTCGGCACTTCCCGAGTTTAACAACCAATTCAAACTGCACGAAATCGCGGTTCCGCAAGCCATCGCTGAACTCAACAGTTCCATCAAACGATGAAATCCAAACAAAAATGACCAAATGCTTGGGTTGGCACAGTTACCCAATGTGTTGGATGACTTCAGGATCCAGACACGACCGATGCAAGAATCCGTTAGGACCCCTGACAGGCACGGCTCACTTGAGCGGATGGATGCAGAGAACTGACACGAATTCAGCTGACCAAACCCTTCTCCCAGGGGGGGAGATCGAACTTGAGTATTAGCTGCAATCAGGATAACGTGGCACCGCCACCCAACCAGAAACCAACACTCTGGCCTCAGCATCATGAGGCCCAGCAGAGCAACCCAGGATATCAATCGTGATTCAGATACTTGTAACGGTTATTAGGTGATCAGATATAGCAGCGCGCCGCACAATGTTCTCAACAACCAAAGCGACATCATGATATTGGACAGGTCTGCTAAATTGGGTGTATAAATCAGGCTTCGCTCCATGACGATGAACTTGATGCGACTCTGCCAATCCAAAAACAGTCCCGGATTACGATAAGGTGCCACCACAGCTTTGTGTTGGATTTCACAGATTAGATGGTCACACGGGGATCACAGTATCGGTTGGTAACAATAATATACCGTTGGTGCATATCAGCTTCGTCATTGTATATACGTCGTAGCATACCAGTAGTTTATCCTGCGCCCTACGTCCTGGAGTATATAAACCCCCAGTTCAGTTACTGTACGTCGTCTTCCCTCATGGCGTAGCCACCCTCATATATTATCATTCCCCGGGTTCTAACATATACCATCCTACGAAGCAGGCGCATGCTATCACCTGCGATGTGTCGGTCGTCACCGGTCTCCTTCCGATCATCGAATACCCGATATCCCCTCCCGGGACCAGGCTTCTGCTCCTTATGCTCATCCAAGTGACTGGCATCCGTACGTATCGTTTTGGGATCCCTGTTAATCCAATGAGGATGCATATGGTGATGTACATCCGACGTGTGGGATGTAAATCGTCGTTGAACCGACAGAGATTCACTCGAACCTCGAACAAAGAAAAAATCGCAGAGCCAAGCCATGGCCGAGGAGTGGTTTTAAAATGCAAAGACCATCTGCAAGGCTCCGGCGCGGATAGACTGGCCCGTCATAATGAAGCCTGTCAAGCTCTCATCCCCTTTTGATCTTGTTATCTTTTGTTAAGGGCAATCCTTGAGCTCCACGTCAACCACCACATCGATGCCAACACCCACGACTTCTTATTCTCCCACTCCATACCTCGCAACGGTGACAGGGCCGCTCACTCTTCCAGTGACGGCGGAGACACTCGAGAACGGTCGGGCACAGACGGGACGCGTGCAAACGATGAATTGGTGAGGATGACTATACATGAGGCTGCCCTTTCTTTTTATCCTCGTTTATTGTCCCATCAGGCACTGCCTGTTGTTGGAGGTATTCTAAATATTGTACGTAGGGCGGTTTGCGTGTGTGAGCGTATCGAAATGGGATGCCAGAGGGTGGCCTACATGGTTTCAGAAAGCATATGTGATGGCTGATAGCCTTGGACCTCATCGGCAAGCGACAAGTGACTTCATGCAGGTGATAACTTCGGGTTCGTCCGAGTGCACTGGGACGCACCGTTGGCACTACGTGGAATCCAACAGAAATACTTGTCAGTCTCAATTGTAACAAGAAACACAAACTTGGCCTATCCCTCTTGGTTGGAACCAGCCAAGGCGCCTGAGGTGATGTGCCAGTGAAATCAGCCTGAGGTTGTAGGCTGACTCTTTAGTGTCACAAGGTTTCAATCTGAGCTTATGCAGCCCTAGAATCTGACACGGCAGTCTGCCAGTCATGGTGGATTCCCGGTTCTCGAAACACTTCCTATGGCATGTTAATGCTGAAATCTTCGTCTTGGTCTACGCTCGGTCTTAATGCAATAATATCATTACATTGATTGGTTGAAACTTAAAAGCACGCCCGCCCACTCCCGTTCATTTAAAGCCGAGTCGAATATCAATCCTCAATCCTCACTTGTCTGAGTCGTTCTCACTCATGTGCCGAGTCGGTCTTGCTTGTGTCCTCACTCTATGTGTCCTCACTGAAGCCCTCGCTCAATCATGGTGCGTCTGCACTCCTCCGAAATGACGTTTATTCGTCGTCTGTTAAAGGGACACATTCAGGTGCGGGAAGAATTATAAATCCACAGAGCCCGTCGTTCCGCCGGGCGGTAACTTCTTACTTCCTGCGCCATCCCCCGACTCCCTTCTCGCCCTCCGGTGTGCACCCGCCCTCCGGCCCTACCTCGAAGAAGACATTTCTTCGCCAGCAGCCATCCTCATCGATGCACCTGTCGTCTACTACGATATTGCTAATGGGGAGCCCATTCAACTCTCCAGCGATCATGGCGAGCTCGATGTGATGATCAGTCTGGATGGACGGATCCTCGCAAACGGTTCCGTGCCACTCAACGCGACTGCATACGAGTTGCCTATCAGTCTGGATGGAATCACGCCACAAAAGGCGGCTTACAACGTCTCTTGCAAGGCAACCTATGCCCCGACATCACAAACATACTCGGCAACGGCGGCACTGTCCGTGCTGCCAAACCCGACTGATAGTACGGTGACCAAGATGGATCTTCGTACGGGCGCGTTGTGGGCAAAACCAGCCACCAGGTTTGGAGGGACGTATGAACCTGTGTTCCCTATCGGGTTTTACACCGCGCTTGGCGGATATCTGCAAACAAACCTTTCTGCAATCAATACATTGAAACAACAAGGGTAAGCTCCATCGTCTAGTTTCATTTCATGTACTTGTACCGGTGCTCATATTTTCTTGCAGGTTCACCGTCGTATGTACGTCCGCCTTTTCCGAGGGAACATCACTGATGACGTATTGATCAGATACACCTGATTCCACCATTTGATAACCTGACTGCGCTAAACATGATCATTGACAGAATGCAGGAAGTTGGATTATACCTCATGTACGACATGCGCTATACCTACATGAACGCCACGTCCGTGACCGAGCAAGTCAATGCGATCAAAACCCGTCCGAATCTGCTCCTTTGGTACACTGGAGATGAGCCCGATGGAACTTCAGACCCCTTGAATGCGACCACGATGACCTACGATCTAATTTACAGCCTGGACGGATACCATCCGGTCAGTCTTGTCCTCAATTGCCAGGACTACTACTGGTCCTCGTACGCAGCCGGCGCGGACATCATCATGCAAGACGTGTTCATGGTTGGAAACAATCTCACTTGGTCGAACGAGTGGAATACACCATGCACACCAGACTATGGTGATTGCGGTTGTGACAACTGCTTGAGCCTCGCTGCAGGGGACACCGCAGCTGTACCGCCTAACACGATGTATTATGGCGCCGGCTACCTTCCTGCAAATAGCGGTATCGGGTCGTACTTTGATATTAGCGACCGTGTAGCGAGCTTCAAGAATCGGTTGGGGGTGATGGGCTGGGAGCTTACAAAGGCGGTGTGGACAGTTCCACAAGGGTTTGGGAATGCTGAGTGAGTGACCCATCAGATGGCCGATCGTTCTGTTGACGGACCTTCCTCTTTGTACTAGATATTGGGTACGGACGCCAACAGGAGAGGAATGGATCTTGCAGGGCATCATGGGTATAAACCAGGGTGCGTTTGGTGTCGTTTCATGGGACGATCCGACGCCTCCCGACATCAAAAGCGCTGCATCGGCCTTTGCACTGAGTTTACCCAAAATCACGCCTTTCTTGTTTGATCCGGCGGCGGTGCGTGCGACGTACGTTGTCGGGGGAGTTTCTGTTGCAGAATGGAAGACGGGAGTGGACACGCTCGTAATGGCGACGAATACTAACTATGTGAACGAGACGGTCGACTGGAAGACATTGGGCCTTGAAGGGACTGGTGCAACGACCGTGTTTGTGAGTGGAATTGTGGAGACGACACTGGACGGGTTCATGCTGGGACCGGTGGGTTCTGTAGTGTTCGTACTGTCCACTTAGGGAAATGTTCAAGTCACTATGACATGCGACATCGTCACTGCTACTACCAGATCCTCATCAAGGTTGCTCTGCTCTGGGCTCGATCGTTCTGCGCCGAGTGTGGACTCTTGACGTGACTGACTCGATCAACCAAAAGTTGTGAATAGCAGTCCAGCTCGTTTGCGCTGGCCAGATGGCATCGCAATCTCCACTGATCCGAGAACGCTGGTCACGACGTGCCCCCGAACTGCAAGAACTTCAGTGCATGGCATGGTCTTAGAAATGCCTCGCTTGAGTACAACGACCATTGGCGATAAGAGGCGGCGATCGCTCCGTGGACATTGCCCCACTTTCCCATGGTATACATAGCTCCAATGGGAGCCGAGATAAGCGTCTTTTGCCCCACCTTGACGACCTGAACCTTGAGAGCACTGGCGAAATACCATGGCGGCGAAAGGCGCGTTCGACAGTGACTTGGCTGCCCGCGAAGGGCTGCAAAAGCTCGGGTACGTTCAGGAAATGACCAGGGTGCGTGGTGTTGGGTTCCTCCGTGCTTTACCATACCTCGATGGCGCCTTGAATCATTTGTAGACGCGTGGCTTGTTCCATATTCTTTTCAGTGAGTCTTGTCTGACATTTCGTGTCTCGCTCATGTGCTCATCATTCTCGTCGCTGCTGGTGTGCAGTGACACTTGGTTCGTTTCGTCTCCCACCACCGTTACCTCTCTTGCTGACACGTTGCTCGTCCCAGCTATTATGGCAGTACGTGAGTCGTCAGAGTATTACACGAACGAAAGTCAGTCATCCTGACACGAATCAACTTGAAGCGTACGGCCTGGCTGCTCCAATTGCTACATCCCTTGCTGGAGGTGGTCCGGCTGTAATGCTATGGGGGTGAGCTTCTCTGAATCTTCTACGGGAATTTACTCGTCTCAAGCACTAACGCGCGCTTCTAGTTGGATCCTCGTTTCTCTATTCACTCAAATGCTCGCCCTGTCTCTTGCAGAGATCTGTTCCAAATACCCTACGTCGGCGGGCGCGTACTATTGGTGTTATCGTCTCTCCCCGCCGCGCTACAGGCTGATTTTCTCCTGGATAAACGGGTGGCTCAATCTTGTCGGGAATTGGACTGTCACGTTGAGCGTTACGTTTGGTATGTCGCAATCTCCTCCGGAAAATTACGTTTGATTATCCTCCAAGGTACGGCGCAACTTATCGTCGCGGGTGCGGGCATTTATCACCCGGACTGGGTGGCTACACCCTGGCAAACATGTGTGTTCTTGATCAAAGTGTCCAATATGTCACTCATACTCGCCTAGACTTGATTTTCTTGGGTGTCACCGCCGTTTCGTGCGGATTTTGCTTGTTCCTAAACCAGTATCTGCCAACCATTGATGTGCGTCTTCTTTGAGCCACTTTCCTACATGTCTACCATTCTTGTGTCTAGATTGCGTGCGCATGTTGGACTGCACTTGGCATCATCGGTAAGACAAGTTTGCTTGTCGGTGCGGGTTATCTCAATCATGACAACAGTCAACTTGATATGTCTGTCCGCAAAGGCGGCCGCAGGTCGCCGTTCAGCGTCATTTGCATTGGGTGGGTTCGAGCCTGCTTCTGGTTGGACTCCTGGGTGGTCCTTCTTCATCGGTCTTCTCCCTGTAAGTTGTTGATTGCTAATAATATGAAAACGAGTTCATGCGTCCGTCGGACATGGGTGTATAGCCTGGTAAGCCGAGTCCCCGTTTGATACCCTCTGTTTATCTCCCCGTTTGATAGCATACACGTATGCTGCGATCGGTATGAGTAGGTCCAGATCTAATCGTATTTTCGCATCTATATGAATGGTCGAATTAGTCACCAGCATGGCAGAAGAAGTACACAGCCCATCTGAGATCCTTCCGAAAGCGCTTTCGCTGTCAGTACCGATTGGAACAATATGGGGTGTTATTTTTCTCCTTCCCATCCTCTTTACCCTGCCCGATGTCGACACGTTATTGCAAGGTGCGTTTGTTTGGTTGGCGATGTTTCCTGGGTTGTTCCTAAGCACATGGACGGATGCGTAACTTAGTGAGCTCCGGTCAACCAATCGGCGTCATGTTTACGCTCGCCATGGGTTCTAATGCGGGTGGGTTTGGCTTGGTGAGTGCTCTATCGACTGGCGGTGACATCGCTCACTCCTTTGTTCTAGTGGTTCATCAGTACGTCCTGTTCGTTCTCATGGTGCTCGTTTCATGCCCAGAATCCAGTTTTCGGCGTCGGCATGTTTTGCGCCATCTCGATTTCATGCGCCGCATCGCGCGCCACATGGGCCTTTGCGCGAGACAAGGCAATCCCGTTTTACACCTACTTTGGCCAGATCAGCACCCGCCTGCCTGACGTGCCTGTGAATGCTCTCCTGCTCTCGACGGTAATCCAGGTTCTCCTAGGGCTCATCTACCTTGGGTCCTCGACGGCCTTTAACGCGTTCGTGGGCGTCGCCGTCATGTGTCTTGGCGCGTCATATGCACTGCCAGTCGCAATTTCGCTCGCTCGGGGGCGGGAGGAGGTGAGGGATGCGCCGTTCGGGTTAGGCAGGGTGGGGTGGGTCGTGAATATGCTGGCGGTGCTGTGGGTCGGGTTTGCGATCGTGCTGTTTTCGATGCCGGCAATCGTGCCGGTGACGCAGGTGACGATGAGTTGAGTTGTATCGCGATCAAGGTGTGCGTTCGCTGACCTAGGTTAGATTACGCCTCTGTCGTGTTTGTCGGATTTGCGGTTATCAGTGCAGTGTGGTACGCGATCAGTGCGTAGCCGGTTCTCCATTTGGCGATCGCTGACGGCTCCGTTTCATCCATGCTCGTGCAGACGGTCGTTTTCATTACTCCGGACCCCCGGTGCCATCGAGCGAATCGGATCCATCCACGCCCTCGATGTCCAAGCTGGGATGAACGCCTTACTCAAGACCCAAGCGATCTGTCAGTCGAGCCCTGGCATCGAGTACGATCAGATTCAGATCTAGCATAAACATCTATTCGCGTATGACGAAATGACAATGAATTTGAATTTCTGTTTTATAGATATTAGTTGAGATAGAGCGAGTGCACAACAAAAGAGAGAAGGTATTCCACAACAAGTTATCTGGATGATGATACATGCCTATCGAACAACTGGACGAGAACGAACACAAGGATACAAACGCAGAGATGAGGAGCAAGTGAGATGAGAAAGAAGAAAGTTCCGTCTAAGCCGTCAACTTGGGAATCACCTTGATCATCTGATCGATATTGATGAACTGCACCCAAGCCTCCAAGTCCTTTGCGTTGTCGTGCCAGATGAACTTGGACTCTTTGGTCCCGCGAAAAAACGCGCATGCACATTGATAGGATTCTTCGATGACGGTGCCGCTGCGCTGAACGCCGAGCTGTGCTTTGAAAACGCGAAATTCCCATCCTTGTAGGGGGTGGTCGTCCCCGCGTGCGCTTTCGTTTGGGATGTTGAATTCGAGACGTGACCAATCGAAGCCGCGCGATTGGCCGACGGCCTTGATGTAGGCCGCTTTGAGGGAGAGCAGGATGCACAGTCGACGGAGGACGACTTCGTCGCCGAGCTCGGGTGCGACGAACGTGAGTTCGAGTGGCGTGAGCTGTGGGATACGAACAACGCGACGAAAAAAAACGAACGCATCGCCACGCGTCAATGTGCGTGTCGGAGGGGGTTATGAGAGACGGACCTTGTGGGCAAACGATTCGGCGTAGGCTGCGACGGAGACGCCGCGGGGTTCTACGCAGAGTTGCTTGATGCCGAGACCGATGTTGACGACTTGTCGTTGGCGACCTTGGGTCATGACCATGCCGCAGAGCGAGTTGTCGTACGCGAGGTGGTAGCCTATCATGGACTGGAGAAACTTTTCGGGTGGCATGTCGTCGGGCGACTGGGGAAGTGTGGGCGCGGGTGGGGGAAGAGTGGGCGTACACGGACGGACCTGTTCTATCCAGTGTTTCCCGTTGGAGGTCTCGCAGTCTTTCCACTTTGTTCTCGATATCCGTCTGTGTCGCATCATGAGGAGAGGCAACATTTGGGATATGATCTGACCTGGAATGTGGCAGCCGTGAGCCAGACAGGGTTGGCGCGACGAGACTCGAGACTCACGGAAGGACTCGATGGAGGTGCAGTCATACGCAATCCTGGCATGGGGCGCACATTCCCGGATGAGATTGTAGCACTTGTCGTATTCCTGCCAGACAGCCTGTTGAGAAGAAGACTGAACAACAAGGACGAGACGTACTTCTGTCGTGACATCGCGGTTGAGGGAGAGCATCCAGACGAGAATGGGGCATTCCATCGAGTGTGGCCAGTCTGAAGGAAAGGCCGCGCATTATAAAATCTGATCAGAACAGTTTCGTTCACTTCCACGTGCTGTGTCTACCGTATACATACGTACATACATACATACTCGAGCGATCCGAGCTTGAGAACCAACCCGGATCTCGCGACGATATCGGCGTCAAGACAAGCTTCATTTCATTCTCCCCCATCATCAAGACAACGCAGAACAACGTGCTCCGAAAAAAAAAAAAAAAAGAAAAGAAAAACACATGGCCACCTCGTGCTCTCCTTGCCGGACCTACCGTACACTGCCTCCCGAAAACATTCCCTCCGACACCCAATATTCAACCCAGCTCTTCGCATCGGCGGCTGAAACCGCTTCGACTGTCCGCATCGTCCCGCTCACCCGCCGAGCCACCTCTGTCGCAAAACTCGTAAACCCGCCGGCTTCCGCGTAGCCCTGCCCCTGGCCTGGCCGTCGGTTCACCGTGTCACCCTCTGCCAGCAAACGCATGAAGCTGATTAGTTTGATCGCAGGCTGTCGTCGTTGTCGTCGTCGTCGTTGTCGTCAAAAATAGAACCATATCGTCAGTGGTCACGGGGTGGACGGAGTTCTTCTGATGGAAAAACCCACCACGCGCCCCATGTTTCTCTCGCTCGTATCCGTTGCATACCCTTCCAATCGTTCGACCCATTCGCTCATCGGTATCAATCCGAGACGCGTCGACGTGACTCCCTTTTCATACATGGCATCGCTGATGGCCCGCATGACCCCCTCCCATGCAATCGGTTGAGGATGCACCACGTTCACCACAGCTGGGGGTGCCTCGTCTGCGAACGCAACCTCCAATATCACATCCGACACTGCTTGTGGTGGAAGCCATGACGTGACCTTTATGGCACCGTCAGCTCAAAACAGAAATCAGCGCCAACCCAACAGACTTGCCCCGCGGGCTTCCGGAAGCGTGCCCAGAGTCACGCTCGACTTGACAAGGATGGGCACCCAATCTGTCGTCGACCACGCACCCCGTGGCGCGCCCCCCGTGATCTGTCCGATCCGAAACGACGTCGCAAACAATCCACTTGTGGCGAGGACCTACCCACGATGAAGCACAGAAGCTGAATCACCACACAACCATCACGACACTCGAGCACGCACCCGCTCAGAGACATATTTGCTCGCACCATACCCATATCCAACAGCAACTCCTGCATCCGACTGTATCTCTTCCGGGAACACACCCTTGCGCTTGTCCCATCCTTGCGCGGACGAGATGGACGACGTGAACAAGAATCGCGGCTTGAACGGCCTGCTCGATGTACGCGCAAGGTCGATCAGATGGCGCGTCCCCCTAATGTTGGGCTCGAACGACGAGAGCGCTAGATTAAAATCGAGTCGCCACGCATTGTGAATGATTACCGTCACCTCGTCCCGGATCTGGCCATACGTCTGATCGTCGAGCGAAAGGCTCGGTTGCGCTGCATCTCCTTCGATATACACGAGTTTGGATGACGCGAGCAGGTCCGTATCCAGCCCGCGGTCCTCGAATACGGCGCGTTGTCGCTGTTGGATCGTTTTTGTTCCCGTCTTGGATGGCCGGTTGAACGCGTAGACGAGTGCGACATCTTCGCGAGTCAGCAGGGACGCAAGCAAGTACGAGCCAAGACCGCCCGTCGACCCGGTCAGCAAGACGACATGACCATGGTGAGACGCCAACTTGTCCACATCACCCGCCACCGCGTCTCCAGAACCAATCGCATACCTCTGAATCATGTCCTCGATCTCGGCTTTGGACACGCTCAATGACGCATTCTCGTCATTGCCAGCCACGAGCCGGACCAGGTACCCGGCCAGCTGGCGCAGCGTGGGGTTTGCAAAGACGACGTTTTGGTTGATCCGAGATGCAGCCGCACGTGTCGTCGCGTGCGACGACTCGGCACACGCACCGATGATACGGTTCTTGAGAAACGTTGCAGAGAGGCTGTGGGTGAGCGTGGGTGTGAGTACGAGGGGCGTGCGAATGGGAAGGGGGAAAGGCATTGTACAGTTGCATGGGCGGATCAAATGAATGAAGCATGCACACGGACCTATCGAATCCCTGTTCAAACACGTCCACGTTCACCTGGATCGGTTTACCCGCGTTGAGGGCCGTCGCGTGGACCACCAACCACGCTTCAACCAGGGGCTGAGACCATGTCGATGGCAAGGGAACGTCATTCCCCGCTTTCGCACTCGCCTCCACGGACGCATACCTATGTTCGCAAGCGTGTCAGCAAGGATTTAGTACAGACAACAAGAAGACTCACAACGCATCAATCTCTGCTTCGTACAATGCCATCGTCGCCTTTTTTATCACCGTTCCCTTGCCCGCGCGCATCATAGGCTTGTCCGCATGGGTCATCAAAATCATCTCCTTGAAGATCCGGCAAAACGTCGGTGCCTCCTTGTTGGCTTCCTCCACGTCTGGCCTGCACGCGTCGGTGGGTCAGTCGTACGGGTTCGACCACGGCACAGACGCACCAGATCAAGTTCCGGAACGCAGCCACTTGCACTACGTCCTGCACATCGATGCCATCTCCGCGCGGTTCGACGAGCACCCCAACCTGATTTCTTCCCCTTCCGAATACGCACACGCCTGAGACATGTTGGCTCGACCCGATCACGGTCTCGATGGCCGCTGGAACACTTTTCTCGCCCGAGGCGAGGACGAGAACGTCGTCTAGTCTCCCGATGCTGGCGGAACGAGTGAATGAGTGAAGGCGAAGAGAAAGGGGATACATACTGCTTGTACAGACCCTCGACGGTGGGGTGTTTGACGAACGCGTCTTGGGTCGCGTAGCCCTTGACGTCGGGGAGGTTCTCGACAGAGACTTGGTGGGTCGGACACGTCTGCACCCATGGACTTGGATATCACCCGACGATACAAAGGCAGTGAGAAAACGCACCAACACCTGGCACTCATACGTCCCGTCCCCCTGCGCGACCCAACGAATCCGTTGATTGGGCCCAAACCTGACCCACTCCCACAGCGCGCGTTCGTCCGGGGTCCTGAACGCATACGTGATCGCGCACACCTCCGTCGTGCCCCAGACCGACGCGAGGCGGACCCCTGCACCGACCAGCGCGTCGCCCGTCTTCTTGGAGAGCGGGCCGCCGGCAAAGTACTCCACGGAATGCGTATCGATACATATCCAAACACATCAGAGCGACAGACGCACCACATACTCCATTCGGCTCAACGTCCGCACAGTCTCCCCCTCGCTCGCCCATGCCTCCAAAAACGCGGGGACGACGACAAGCGCGGTCGCGCATGCCTTTTTGACCACCTCGATCGTGTTGTGTGGATTAGGAAATACCGCGGGAACTGTCGGATCGCGACACGATGTTGGTGCGTACACGCACACGGGCACGAGCGCTGCGATGGGGTAGTACAGCTGGACGTACATCCCGAGGGTATGAAACGGCGGGAGCGAGGGTGCGCCCACCCGAATATCCGTCGGATAGTCGACGTGCTCCAACACGGACGCTGATTGCGTAACGAGTCAGATCGAGCGTGCAAGAGACCTCGGACGACGACGCACGTGTAATACACCAGTGAACAGCGGTGAGAAACGTGATCGGGATCGGCTTGGGAAAGCCTGTACTCCCCGACGAATGGAGGTAGTACATGACCGCGTCGTCCACCTGTCGTTCAGCTGCCTTTGGATACGGCACAAATGAGATGTTTGGCCGCTCGTGGCCGAGTTCTGGATACGCGTACGCCAGCGCAGGTGGATCTTCGATTTCGATGCTGGAGGCAGACTCGGCGCGGATGGCGTCCAAGAGCGTCTCGAGCGAATGACGCGTTGCAATCACCCGCCGACACCCGGTCTTGCGCAACATGTTCAGCACAGCCGCGGACGAATTGCGTGGGGACATGGGGAATGGCTATATGGATACGGTTAGTAAAAGATGGCACGGTAAGGACACGAAACGCACGATATGACCCGCATAAATGATACCCATCGTGAGTGCGTGGTACAGGATTGTATCGCTGTTGGCGATGATGGCGATGACAGCCTTGTCGGGACCGCGACGACCTGGACGGACGGCGTGGGCGACGCGGTGGGATGCGCGGTAGAATTCGAGATGAGAGATGGCACGAAGCACGTCGGTGTCAGGGTCGTAAAACGTGTAAAATGACTGCATCGGATTGTGCTTGGCATTGAATTCGACCATCTCGGGTAGATAGAGCGATCCGTCGAGGGGGGGATAGGAGACACTGTAGGGACGCCGCCTGAAGGGAGCCATGGATAAAGTGAACAATCGTGAGCGCAAAGAAATCTCATGGGTGGTATTTATGCAGGATGGGGATGAGCAGCGAGAAAAATGGGGGTAGAAACGAGAGAAGGCTGGGTTGCATATTAACGCGTTATCTTTGTCCCGTTTGGTACGGCACGCTTGACGAGATATTGGCAAATATGCATGCAATGTAGATGAGTCCGGTTGAACGCACGCGCGGCTAAACTAAGTAATTGGTAGCAAAGAAGAGTGCCACAAAGAGTGGATGGCGTCAAATGCAAGAGCCGAGAGCGCGGATGTAGAGTATTGCATGGGTGATGGGGTGCCCAGGACGCGTACCACGTCTGTTCCGAAAGAAGTTGGTGTGGACCGAGATTCGGAAGCGAGGACGGTTACGGTCATGGGCGAGTGACGGATGGAAATATTTTTAAAGCTGATCGCTTGGATTCGGTAGCGACACGTAACCAAGGAATCGTGAAGGCGACCTCCAATGGTGCCCGAAACTTGAACCTTGGGTGCACAGATCATGTGTGAGCCAGGGATCGTGGGAAGGCGGTTTACTATTGAGCTAGGCAAAACGAAGCGGAAACGAAATGGAGTGAGCATAACCAGCCTGGAAAGTGACGCGAGATTGGGATGGGGCCATACGTGCACTTGGTGCGTGGAAGTCGAGATGAACTGACGGCGCCGATATGATGTGTATGGTTGCTGTCGCGACACAACTCACAATGCTGGATAAAGAATGGGGCCAAAGGTAACTATCACGACGGACGTCCGGACTCACACGGTGATCATGGTCCTCAAGGGATGTCACAAGCCATGGCTGGCCGTCCTTGGTAAGGCCTCGAACGGACATGCAAGGTGTGTGAGAAAGAGGAGCTCCGAATAGCACAAGACGCGCACGTCGTGCGCCGCCATACTCATGAACGTGGGGAACAGGTCCGTGCAGGGGAAGGATATAGGGAAGGATATCCGCAGCCAGCACACCCGACCGAACGAACCATGAGCCCCAACGGGTACGCTACGCCGCTGCACAGTCCACTCAAGGGACACTTTGCGGGCTCGCCCGCATCGTCGTCGACACCGACGCTCGACGTCTCGTTTGACCGGGCGGCGATTGCGCTGGGGGAGTACATGAACGGGCAGGGGCAACCGGTGCCGCCTGCGCCGCCACTCTGGCCACACCGACTGTCTGCGTCGTTTTCGGCGATGGCGGACCAGATCGCGGCTGCGTCGCAGGCGCTCGCGCTGGTGCCGTCGACGGCGTTCAGCGGGTCGGATGTGAGCGTGGAGCTGGGTGCGCTCAAGAGTCGGCTGGAGGGGATCGAACGGACGCAGGCACGGATGGCAGGCGAGTTCGAGGCGCTGCGGACGCAGTTTACGACGCTGGACACGGAGCAGGAGGAGGAGGGGAAAAAGGGAGAGGTGGCAACGAAGCTGGAGGAGCTGGAAAAGAAGCTGAACGAGCTGAGCGAGACGGTGAAACTGGAGTGAGTCGATCGATTGGACGGTGATCTCGAACGCTCACCGATTCCGGGTGCACAGCCAGCAGCGATTGCCGGCGCGACTGCACAACTCGCGGGCGACGGTGATGAAGGCATCGCTGAAGACGCCGATCGCGGCGAACGGCAAGCCGGTGCCGGGATTCCCGCTGACCCGGGGTGAATTTGAACACATCACGAGTGCGTCTTTTTTAAAAACGAGACAAGATAGATACTGACCGAGTGTTGCTACCTACAGAGGAGCGGTACGAAGCGTTGCTCAAGGCGTACGGCCAAGCGCTCAAAGGGGACACGGAAGCGAAACGGGATGCGCTCCGGGCGTTTGCAGGGATACCGCAAGACGGACAATGACGTTGATTACGTCATACATGTATTCCTTATATATGATGATTAGATAGACGTTTCGTTGTCATCCCGTCCAGAAATGATTTTTCCCGGTCACTCCCTCCAGTCCCTCCTCGACGCCAACGCTAGATGGGCCGACGCCGTAGACAGCGCTGAGCCCGGTTTCTTTGCCAGATCAGCCCAGGGCCAACATCCAAAGGTACGTTTGGCCAATCATCGCCCGCTCGACCCCACACCGAGTCCTCAACCGCGTCAGGTCCTCTGGTTCGGATGCGCCGACTCGCGCGTGCCCGAGTCTGTCGTCACCGGCGCACGTCCCGGAGACATCTTTGTCCACCGCAACATCGCAAAGTCCGTCTCTCCCTCTCCGTCTTGCATCCGCTCACCCGCACACAGCCAATTCCACCCAGACGATGACAGCGCCCTCTCCGTCTTGTCTTACGCCATCAACACCGTCGGCGTCGAACACGGTACGCTCCCACACATTCGTGCTGACCCGTCCGTGATGCGTCGGACAGTCGTTCTTGCCGGCCACACCCACTGCGGGGGTGCCGCAGCCTGTCATCAAGCCGTCTCGGCCCGATCTATCACCGCTCCCTCCGATCCCGCGCCTAAATCTCCTCTCGACCGCTGGCTCGCCCCCCTTGTTTCCCTCGTCGCTTCCCTCGATCTCTCCAACCTGTCCCCCGACGCCGCCCTCGACCGCGTCGTGCACGAGAACGTGAAGCGCCAGGTCGACAACCTCTCCGACTCTGCCCCCATCAAAGACGCGTGGGCCGAGGGAAAGTCGGTCTGGGTCCATGGCTGGGTGTATGATGTGGCATCGGGCAGGATCAAGGATCTCGCCATCTCGCGCGGTCCCCCCTCCCCCCACCTCTGAGTTCATAGTTCAAGTGTCCGAATCAACCATAACTACTTGAAAAACAACATTGGGTGATGGCACAAACCAACGAAAGATGTAAAAGAAAAGAAAACTAAAAAGTAAAAACTTGTATGCGATGCTTGAACTCCATCAGCACACAACACAACACTTCCACCCGCCGCCCGTCTCCCCAGTCCCATGCCTCTCCCGACGATACGTTCCCGCCGACGATGGCACCCCCTCCCGCATCAACATGCTCGCCCGCGTCGCCGCTTCAAACACATCGTCCACTCCCTCGATCTTGAGCGCAGAACACTCCTTGTACGCACGTGCACCAATCTCGCTTGCTACCCGCTCCGCCTGCGCCCGCGACACGTAGTGCCCAATGTCCGGCGCTCCAGCGGCCGGTCGTAGGTCCGCCTTGCACCCCACCAGCAGAATCGGGATCGTCGGTCCGCATATGCTCCTCACTTCTTCGATCCACTGTCCAAAACATTGAGTCGCGTGAAGCATGCTCCAGCCCACCAACCGTTACCTTGACAGACACGTTCTCGAGCGAATCCGGCGTGTCAATCGCAAACGCGATCAAGATGACGTGCGATTTCGAGTACGAAAGCGGTCGTAGACGCTACCCGGTCTCGCTCACACGTCACTGCACCGACCAAGAGTGCCACACACCTCGTACTCTTCCTGTCCACTGCGTCCATCGTCAGCGCCACCCCACCCCAGCACGAGGTCACGCACGCAGTATCCCACAACGCCAGCTGAACCGGCTTCCCGTCCAACCGGATCTCCGCCACATAATTCTCAAAAATGGCTAGCAGGGAATACATGTGCATGGTCGCATCGCCATCCAGATCAGACCAGCGCACGATTCAAATTCACTCACTCGGTTGCTGTTTCACTTTGTCAGCCCACACACTCGTCACCGAAAAAATTCCACGCACATATTCCTTTGGAAACTCGCCTAGCGCAAACGAGCACAACAACGACGTCTTGCCGCACGCACCTGCGCCCCATGATGAGACCCGACACGGACTAAAAAAAACGGGCGACTTGCCGTCTCCAACAATGACGAGCTTCCTCCGAATCTGACACGAGACGATGTCAGGTCGTACGATCCCCTCCACACGGCAGCGGCACATACCGGGCTTTGAGAAGACATGGGCCAGGCGTGAACAGACACGAAAACGACGGTAACCTCGACGGCGATGGCGACGACGGCGACGACGGTGCACCCACAAATAAAGAACAAGAAAAAGGGATGGAAATGGTGAGAAGACAAGGAGCGCGAGGGTTGTCCCCAACAAGCCACAGAGCGCAGCTCTTTCGGCACCTGTCCACCGCCAATAACACCACAATCATTATGTAATCATTCATCGCCTCCCCATCCTGCCGATCGGTTCACGTACGTAGCATAATTAGACGCATGCAATTATATACAACGCATTCAAAATGTATCTTGGTGTGGGTATACAACCAATGCACGGTCTCACCCTCACTGGCTCTTGTATATTGTCTGTGCAAAACAGGCTCAGCCCACGACCACACCGCCACGCAAACGCGCACCTTGATCTCCGGCTCGAAATGCTTCGCAACCTTGCTCCGCTGTACCTTTTGCGCAGCCGTCACAAGTCCGCTCTCCGGCGTCCACTCCTCCGCCGTCAGAATCACCGCCTCCAGCATTTCCATCGGCTTAAAGTCGTTCTTCTTCCCCATCGTGTTGCACTCCTTCATCACCAACTCCTGTACTGCCTTGTTATGGCACAGATCCGTCAGCCCTGCAGTCGTGTCCACCCCGGGCAACGACCGCTGCACGAGGACGTGTCGCAGATTCGGCTCGTGCGGAATGACAATTGCAATCGGCTGCTTCGCCTCCGCAGACGCATGCACACAAATGTTGGACACCAGATTGCACGACTTGTAGGTCGCTTCCAGGCGTTCCAATGCAATGTACTACCATCGCCGTCAGAATCGCCTCGCCCACCGAATCCGCGCCACCTACCTCCCCACCTTGCAGCTTCACCAGATTCTTGATTCTGTAAAACATGTACAGCCTCCGCACCTTCCAAAGGGTCGAACCACACTCACCGATCAATCAGGCTCATTGTCCCGTCCGGGTTCCACTGGCCAATATCCCCAGTCCTCAGCCACCCGTCCTTGGTAAAGATCGTCTCGTCCTCGTTCAAATCAGGGCGTTTATAATACCCCTTGGTCACAGATGGTCCACGGATGCACACCTCCCCCTGCGGCGGGTTCCCAGTCGCAATGTACCCCGCCTCAGGGACGTCGATCAACTTGACCTCAATACACGGCACGGGAAGCCCCACAACACCGTACTGCATCAACTCGGGCGGTAACACCGCACACATGGCACACGATTCCGTCATCCCATACCCTGAAAACCCCATCAACATCTTCGCACGTCAACAGACGGCACATGAAACAAACCTTGGAGCATCGTCACCAATGCCACTGACAGAAATTCTTGCGTTTCCCGGCTCAGGGCCGCACCACCAGACATTCCAAGACGGAGACGCCCCCCCGTGGCTGCTTTCACCCCGCTGAGGACAGCCGCTTCCGCCGCGTCGGACAACACGGGGAGGTTAGCTTTCTTGACTGCCATCGCTCCATTGAACACGGTCTTCTTCAGACTTCCACTCGCGTTCACTTTGGTGAGAATGCCTTTGCGAATTGTCTCCCAAACCTGGGGCACCCCGACGAGGATCGAGGGTCGAAACGCCATGATATCGCCCTTGCAGTGTCGCACCGATGCATCAGTCAGTGTCTTGACGCGTCCATACCCCATCTTGACGCCCATCATGAACATCACCAGCTCGACCACGTACTCCAAGATGTGCGCCAGCGGAAGATAGGCGAGATACGTATCATCCGCTTGCAGATGGTGCCCTAACAAGTGATACACGCCTCCCAGGGACGCTACCACGTTGCCATGCGTAAGCACGACCCCCTTGGGTGCGCCAGTACTGCCACTCGTGTACATAATGAGCGCCATGTCCTCTGGCGTGGGCTTGCGGGCTTCCAAAATGTCCAAGGGTTGCGCCCTGCCTGTCGTGCGCAGCTCGTCGAGAGAAACGACAACGATTGACTCGCGGACGGCCCGGATCTGCTCCAGCAAAGCTGGCTTGGCGTCGCCATCGTAGACGACCAGTCTAACTGTAGGGGTATTCTTGACGACCCGCGCAAGGATGGGGAGGAGCTCGGCGTTGGTGAAGATGCCGACACAGTCGGGCTCATTGAGCGAGTGAGTGAGACCGGCCTCGCCAAGGGTGTCATAAGCAGTGGCGACGGGGGTCGAGATAGTCGAGCAAGCATGTGAGATGAGCTGCCAATTTACACTGTAATACCATGAGCGGCACATTCAAAAGAATGCCCGAGACAACTCACCTCGTCTGTGCATAAACATTAAACACGTCCGTCTTTTCGATCCCATAATGCAACAGCCCCCTCGCCAGCTCCGACACCCTCTCCTGCACCCCCAAGAACGAAATATACTCGTAGTCGCTCAATTCAAAGTACTTCCACTTCTTTATCTCGGTCACCTCCTGGCCGCTGACCATCTTCTTGACCTCCTTCTCCTCCTCGTGGATATTTAGAACGCTGCGCCACCCAAGTGCCTCGCGCTCGCCATGGGTGCGCGCGGTGTAGCCAATGATGTCTGGGATTACATCGATGCCTTCAAAGGGCCGCGTCACCAGCCTGTCGGCCGTGATCGCGAGGCGACGTACGACGCCATCGCCGTCCGTAGGGACAACGACAGAGCCCTTGCCGAAATGGTTGTTCTTAGGTCCAGGCATGGTGGTTTAGGACAAGGGTCGTGGTTGCTGTTCTTTGACTGAATCCGGGTTTTTAATCCACTCTCGAGGGCGCCTCAATCACGTGTTTAACAGACTTTCACCCTCAGCCATTGTCAAGAGCCATTTGAATGTTCTGTTGTTGCATTGACATCTTCATACGACACTCGGTTCCGCCACTCTTCCTCAACATTCAGCCGGTTTGTTTGTTTGTTGAGCTATGACTTGAGTGTTTCAATTTACATCTCCGATTCGACGGCGCTCTTCTGTACGGGCCGAGCTGGCTCTGATCCGGAGCAAGGCCGAGACCGCGACACTCTATCGAGGTCTAGAAAGAAGTTTGAGACATGCGATCGATACGGAACGATTTAGGGCACGGTCGCAGAAGCTCGACGGCGACCAAGAATCAATCCAAGGAGGATCGTGGCGTTCAAAGTACACCCTCCGCGGTCCACGAATGCACCGAACCATCCCTGATCTTGACTTTCGCGGGTTATGCCTCCGAGTCGGTTTTTACCACACGTTGACAAGAAAAATCTTGTTTGATCGTCCGTTGTTCCTCTGCGATCAACATGTTCCGCCTTGGCGATGATTCAAATTCGCATTTTCTGCTCTGCGATGTTCAATGTCCCTGATTTATGTAAACCAGAATTCAAGGAAATGGCTAGTGGCGACGAACAACTCGAGGCAAGCTTGAGCATAGACTGAACTATAGAGTTCGAGCAAGTTCGGTCCTCTGTCAATATAGCTACAAATATTCACGTGGTAACTCATGAGCAGTGTGGCCGTCATGATCACACGCAATCATACTCCTGAAAGAATCCGAAGACGTGCGATCACTACGGATGATTTAGGAACAAAACCATGGTCGTTGAAGTGGACGGCGTCCAAGAAGCAACGAATCAAGTGGGATCGTGACGTTCGAGGACCTCGAGATACGTCCGACGATGCGTGATCCAGGACCAGTGTCCGTGTTCCTCGCAAGTGGTGAGATCCATACGCCGTCGCCAGTAGCAATCTCTCAAATCCGACGCGACGATCGATGACCCAATGATGATACAGAGCCAAAACATTGCCCTGTGCCATCACGTCAAGACCAGTAATCGCGAGCAAAGAACCTCATGCAAGTCCAAAACCCTTGGTCAAATTATATCACCGACTCGAGGATCGGTAAGAAACTTGCCAAAAGCATCATCATCCATCTTTTCCTCATTTGAACATCTGCTGTTCACTTTCTCTCTCCGTTCAATACGTTGCGTGGGACACGCACCACCCTTTGGCAATCATTTCAAACGGACACTCACTATAATCCCAGACCCGCCGTCTTTCTTTTCCATTCATTCTCAGCGATGGACAAGAGATCCATCCCCGACGATCTCGTTTGAACCCTAGTAACACGCTCTGACCGCCTCCCGTATATAACACCCCAACGAAGCAATCAGGAAATCAAATCAACGCTTGGTCCGTTCATTTGTTCTGAATCGAACCCCGATTACGCCGACATTGGCAACGAGGCAGCGCGCACAGTCCATTATTGCTCGTTCGAACCGTGTCTCATGAATTGCCCCCGCGAGATTCTTCAGCCGAGGCACGCCCGCAGAGAGCGACGGACATGGTGGGAAATCAAGTGCATCCTCCCGACGAACGAACTTATCGGTTTAATATGTCGGATCGCACGGTGGATGGTCTGAAAACGTTGCACGAATTATTTTCTCCCAGCTGGACAGGTAGCGCGAGCTTGTGAGTCGTGATCCGTTCGCGCGCCGCGCACGCCACAAGCAGTGCGGATCACGAACGCGGAAGTGAACAGTGGAATGGCGGAACGTTGTCGATACCATGCTGGAGCGGGCAAAAGGGGGCGTCTTGGAACGCGATCACGTCGGGACCTGGAATGAACCGTCACAGATGCCTCTGCATACAGCCAAAAAGAAGGAATACCGGTGGCGATGCAATGCATGGACAATATTGATCACCCACTGGTATTACTAGTACACTCTTCATATAAAGATGGCGTTTTGGCACCGTTACGTGAGAAAGTAGCCCAGGAGAACGCAACGGGATTCTCGAACAAGCGTGGTTACTTGCCCCAGCGCACACTCAGACTCACCTTCCTTCCCCTAATCATAATAGGTTCGGAAATGAATGTACAGTTACAAAAAGTAGTTTATTTCGCACAAATTGCAATAACATATCATATAGTACCTCGACTCTCGAGATTAATGCCAGCATCCACATTATACAGACCGAGGTCCAGACGTAGGGGGGTAAAGGAGAAAGGTGATGCAAGAATTAAATGGAATACTTAATGTCTCGACGATTAAAAAACCCCGGGTTTGAACAAGGGTACGACGAGATTTTCCCGGTTGGTGACATCAACACCGCGGAAATACCCTTGTGAGAGCTTCAACACTGCCGATTTCCAAAAATCGAAACATCTTACTTGGACTGAGATAGTACCACAACACCGTCCCCTGAACAAAGTTCTCCAGCGCGTGTAAATATCTCGCCAGCTCTCTGTCCACGTCCGCACCAAACGACGGCAGCTGGTTCTTGAGCTCGATATAATCCTCCACACGCTGTGCGAGCATCTCCGTCAAAATATCGATGGCATCTTGTAGGCCAACGCTACGTTCATGCATGATACAGAACACCAAATTTTGATAGTCGCCGTCTGATTGTTCTTTCTGTTTCGATTGTCAGCACGTTCAGTCAATGACTGTCCAATCGATCAATATCTCACATTAAACGAGCACAGATCCTATGCAAAAACAAATCAGCAACCCTCGCATAAAACGGAGAAAAAACCAACATTCGGCCAGGTCATAAGATCGTTCGTTGCATCGGACATGGCTTTGATAACCGGGCTCTCGAATACTTCGTCCGGGAGGTCCAGGTCGAGCGAGTATTCAACAATCGCTAAAGAAGTCGATGAGCGGATTGACCGGCGTATGTGGGGAGTGTCCACACCTTCGACCATGGCACCACCAATGGTAGCACGGCGCATCAGGATGAATTCCTCGACGGGTGGTATGCGGTCCTGCGACCGATTTCGCGATTGCGTGACTTGTGAATCACTCCAGTCGATAAAGGCACGGATGAAACTGCAAGACAAGTTGAGAGGTCTGGACAGAAACAGGGGAGGGTCTGAATACCGCTTGTAAGCGCCTGGGGTAGAGGTTTCGCGGAAACGAGATAAAAGGCTAGGAATTTCTCATTGATTTTGTCGTTGCGGTGCTGTAAAAAATACCCACTCGTATAACATGGCAGCGTAGGGATATTTTGGGCGAGGGGAATCTGGGTTTGAGATCACGTTCATCGAAATATCGTGCCCCGCCTGAACCACGTCAGGCTTGGACTGAAGGTCGCCCTCGTCCGACAAATCATCGGTCTGATGAGGATCGTTAGCACAAGGCATTAACGGGGCCACATGATAAACGTACAGAGAAGGCCCAAAAGAAGAACATGAGACAAGTAACGAGGTGCTTTAAATCAGCATCGGGGAAGGTGAGAGCAGCAAACAAGTCGAATTTGCCGTAGTTCACAAACTTGGATCGTTTCCGATCGTCGTACAAATTTATGCTGCACTGCAATGAGTGGCGAGTCCCACAAACAGAATGCCCGGCATGCATACCTCTTGAACCAAGTGCGTGCTGCACGATCGGCTTCTGCTTGGTGAGGATTCACCCTTAATTCACATACACGGCCAGTAATGGCAGACAGATCTTTAAGGCAGAACTGGGATGGAAGTGGATCGGAAAGCATTACGATGTAAAAAGGCAGTTGGTTGCGAATTTTGTACGGCTCAAAGGCTCGCCGCTGAGAGGTTGGAGTGGGGGAGGAGGACGTACCCCAATCCGGCCTTCTTATGCAAAATCGGAGTAGGCACGGAAACCCGAAGAGAGACCAAATGGAAGGTTAGCACAAATTTAATTCGAGGAGATAATACTTACCGACGTAGTCGCTAGTACCTTGAGCATCACGACATGCACTACACGTGAAAAAGAACTCAAAGACACCGCGATGTTCGTGCATCGGTAGTCAGCCAAGCAACCGGGGATGTTTTGGAGATAAGGTTGTCAAACTTGCTGACGGAGGTGCTTGGGTTAGATTCAAGGTGAATACATATGTAAACCTGAAACGTTGTAAGGCGGACACGGCGCAGGACGACCATCCTGTGTCCAAGATCGCATCATGGATCTCGTTCATTATCCAAATAATGGTGTCGACAGGATTGGGATCTCCGAAAGCCGCTCGTTCCTGACGTTGGGACTATTTTTTTCGGTCAAAGAGAAAGTTCCAAAGGACAATGATCCCCAGACGGCGCCGCCGGGAGGCGTAAAGTGACCGACTCTGCGCCACGAACAATATTGACTGGATGCACAACGGACAGGCTATGCATCTTTATTTGAGGTGTATTGTACGATATTATTCCACTGATAAGTCTGCCAGGATTTTGATATACGTATTGTGGATGAAGTGGGATTTAAAATACTGTCAAAGAGGAGGTGAGAATGCCCAAAATAGGATCCTCCAGATAAAATCGGATTCCACGTCACATGTGTCGGTACGTACGACTCGGATAATCACAGTAGTGAGCAAGCAAAATAATATGATATTGCTTGTTTTGTCCGTCCACCTGTCCGTCCACCCGTCTGTCAGCGCCTGTTCGCATGTTATGGTTGTAGGTCCGCTCGTCTATCCGCGTGCATCCAATTGCCATTGTTCTAAGGGTGAGGGAGTGATAAAGGCTGTTGAGTCATCTGACATAGACTGCTGGATTTTTCTGTCTGTTCACTGTCACATGTCACGGTTGTGCGCGTACTTTCCGACGGCGTCAGTCTTGGCGTCAGTGCTGCTGTCACGAGGAACTGACCCTAACAGCGAGCCGAAGGTGGGTATGTGGTGCTCGGGCCAGTTGAAGCGACCATTTACATAACTTACGCGCTTTGCTTCATTTACACAACATCATGAGACTTTCATGCCAGTGTCGTTGACTGGCATTCAAGTTCTAGGCTCTCCAGCCAAAGTTCACGCGCACGTTCAGACAAGATCGTGATCTGGTGCCGCATGATCCATTCAAACTCGGAACTCGAGTGCCCAGGATCAGCGGCCACCAGCCTTTAGGGGGGTACGGCTTGATCTGTCTTCTTGCACAGCTCTAAAAATATGTTGGCAACTCGTGGAACCCACCCGTGGGGAGGACAATCTGTCAACCTCGAGGCTTCCCTGACTGCGGGAAAGCGACTCGGACGATCCCAGTGACTGAGTGTTTCAAGGGTCATCTTGGGCTCACCCGGTCGGTCTATGTTTGCTGCACGCCGCCGCCACTGGCAGAAGGCTGAATATGTCTCTTTCTCCTACCTTGGTGGGTCTATTTTTTGTTCAACGTTCTCACGTCTCGGAGCAGTGCAGTTGCCGTGCTTTGTACTTGGTGGCACTGCTTTTTCTATTCAGTTTACTCGTCAATTGTTACAATAGCGGACGACCGAAGACGGCGCACGTACTTATCATTGTGAGTTGCCCTATTCAGATTCGTCATTCCGAGTCTACCGGAAGTATATATTGGATATTGTCTAGATCTGAGGGTGTTCTTAGTACCCGGCTTAAACCGGGCTCCTCCTGTGTACGCATCAGATTGCTGTGGAAGCCACCAAGAACGTGATTGCACTGCAAGGTTATCCTGCCCCTACTTGTCATGCGATCGAATCGGATGTTTGGACACACTGATTCCCACAAGACATCCCATTTATTGGCGAGACACTTCTTCCGACCACCTTCAGATCCGGGGAAGGCATCCTCATCCAGTTCAACATTTCAGTGGCGCCTCCAGAATTTGATTACTGACATTGAGTAGCTGTGCGCTCCTACATTACGATTGTGCCACAAACCATGTTGGCGTTGTCATTTACGGCTCACAATGCAAGCAGACTCCGATCGCGGCTGTTACTGCGGTCTCTATCCCCCTTCGGTCCGCCCGTCCCGATAATAATGTATGTGCTTAGCCTTCTGATGGACTCTCATCATGAACCATAGCGTACAAGTGCGGCCGCAAAACCTGAGCTTGGAAACACGAATGTCCAAATGGAAAGGACAACAATGCCCAAGCGATTGTAGTACATCATCCACTTTTCGTCACCCAATATCAATCCTAATCTCCCTTCCCCCCCAAAAACCAAGTTCATCCAAGCGACACAATCAACAAGTTGTTGCTCAGCCCAAGCACGTCCGAACCAGACGTGAACACTTTCGACGTGAAGCTTGAACGAATGGATCGACAGCAACTTTGAGACCGAATACCCACCACCACAAGGCTGAGTCGGTATTTTATTTTAGTACCATCCGGCCTTGGTCCATAGAGTTCATGATGGATATAGACACTTCGTCGTTCTCCATGACTAAAAGCAAACGCTTCGAAAACAAAGAAGGAACCGGACGTGCACAGCTTGACTCCAACAACACATTCGTCTCTGAAATAAGTGCACGCTGGGGTCTCACACGGGCCCTCGGCTTTTTGAGCGTGTCAGTATCATTGAAAAGCAACCTGTGTTGTTTGATCTGGATTATGTTAGTAGAGCTGGTTTGCGATCACTTTGGAAGTAGATTCAAATCGTAGTTACCAGAGTCTGGCCGGGGACTTGAATCGCGGTTTCCTACTGCATTATATCATTCTTTGTCCAGAGTCGTTCGTTGCTCCTGCTTCGTAAATGTAGGTGAGTACAGCTATCTTGTCTGGTGAGAAATTTACGCATACACACTCGCAAAATTGAGTGGTGATATAGAGCAAAACTGCGAACACTGTATTATTACAATATTCAGAGACACAAACAAAGTCTCAAATCGGAGGTCAACATCTACTTAGTCACGTCCAGCAACCTCTTTTCCGCTTCCTTGAAGTTGATCACATTCCAGATGGCATTGAGGTACTGTGTTGCACGACGCATGAGTGGGCTACAGCTGTAAAACAAGAGTCATTACTCACATCCGCCTTGACATTGTAATACTTTGTGAAAGAAAAACGACCATCATCAACCTGGGTTCTACGCACGTTTGTTACAACTCACCTGCAGGTAAAATGCCTGCAAAAGAACGATCAGCAAATGAAACTGCATATTTATGCACATCAATACTCACATGCTCCCAAATATCCACACCAATGATTGGCGCGTGTGCTAAAAAAGAAAAATACCTTAGCACCAACGCTTCCTATCCAAATGCCCAACCTACAGATCAACGGGTCCTGGTTTGCCGTCGTCACAATCTCGAGCTTTTTCGTGCTCGAGTTATATCCCTATATTTGAAAATAGAAAAAAAAAATCAAATTTCACTCTACCCAAGTCACGAAATACGTACGAGCCAACCCCAACCACTGCCCTGAATCGCCGCCGTCGTCGCGTTAAACGACGTCTTGAATGCCTCCACTGACCCAAAATCACGCTCCAACGCCGCTTTCAACGGGCCGTCTTCCAGTCTTCCACCATTCTTGCTCACGGGAGACAAGTTTTCCCAAAAAAGCGAGTGGTTGATGTGTCCTGCCACCAGCCGTCAACCAACCATACAAACTTTCAAAACAACACACCTCCTCCGTTAAACTTGAGTGCAGACTGCAACGCAATCTTTTCCCGCGTCGATGTTGAGGTTGCATACGCTTTCTCAGCAGCATTCAAACCGTTGACATACGCCTGGTGATGCCGCGTATGATGTAGCTTCATGATTTGCTCTGAAATATGGGGTTCAAGCGCCTGTATGCGCGTACAGGTGTCAAGCCTTCAGTGGGACTTCGAGGTGGAACGTACATTGTAGGCATAGGGCAACTCTGGAAGCGTATGCACAGAAGCAGCACTGCCCGCTCTAGCAAATGTACGGGTAAACCCCAGTCTTGACGCAGTCCTAACGACAGACAACATAATGAAATGGAGAGACGAGTGTTCTAACAGAAAACGGACACTCTCCTTGCATGCGGTGATAACGTCATACGACTGATTACCTAATTTTTTAAAATTCCCATCCACTGCTTACATCCGTCTAATTACTCGCTAGGTATTCTTCAGCCTGCAGAAGTAAAGAAAGTGAGAAAAATACTAATGAAAATTACAGTCGAACGAAAGAGACAAAAAGAGAGGAAAAACGCGATGAAAAAAAAAAAGCAATAATGGTTAGCGGAAAAAAAAAGAAAGAAAAAAACAGGACAGCTGTTGTATGACATATCACAGCAGAAAAGAATAATGAAAAGGGAGGTCTCATCTTCCCCACCCATTACTTCCGGCTCGTCCCCTCGATCTCGCTTGCACGGTCCATTGCCTATCACGGTCCCAATCTATCCGATCACGGTCCGCCGATGGTCCCCGTGGTATATATTGAGAACTTGTGTACGAGGGCCGACTAGGTGGATACGGTGGTGCGTGCGTTGGCTGCGTGGTGCTCCCCCGCAGCGCACGCGGCCCACTGGGAAGCGGTCGCGAAGAAGATATTGGTGCCGGAGCAGGGGCGTTAGATAGCGGAGAACGTGAAAGCGGGGGTACAGGTCGTCGAGGAACGGGCATACTCGAGGAAGACGTAGGCCCAAAATTTGGCGAGGGTGGATGAGCAGTGTGAAACGAGCGCGGTTGTGTAGGTGGCGTATGTGATCGCGGTAAATAAGATTTTGGTGGTGTGGAACTCGTAATCTCACCATCTTCTGAGGGGCGTCGGGAAGGTGGAGCATTCAGCGATGAAGTTGAAACGTGCGAATGTGGCAGTAGATTAGGACTGGATGAAGAAGCAGGGATGCCCACCGAATTCGACCGCGAATTGGTAGCAGACGTAGAGGTTGATGTCGACATGGAGACGGATGCTGACGTTGAAGCAGGGATCGGTGGGGCAGTTGGTGTAGGTAGAGCACTTGTTGGCACGGTGGAATCCGTGTCATCGCTTGTCTGCTTGGTCATCAATGGCGGTGGCGGAGGCTCAGGAGCAAAGCTCACAGCATCAGGCATACGATTTTCTGCGCCAATAGCCTCGCTCGGTAGTACTGGATCCACCACTTCCAATTTAGCGGTAAATGTCGTCAAGGACTTGCTATCATCTTGGCCTTGTGTTTGATTTGTCGTTGATGATGCTAGAGTCGATAGCTTCGGAGAAGACAGCGCCTGGATCTCTGCACATGGCTTGTTATCTTGCACCATACCCTTGTCCTCAGTCTGGCCAGACGAGTCCACCGCATCCCCAATGGTCGCTCCATTCATCTTCCATTCATGGCCATTGACAAACCCAGTAGGCTCACTTGCCAAATCCCGCGAATTTTCGATATTAGGACTCAACGGTAGCCCAGCACCATCTGGTGTCGAAGGTGACCGAATCGCCTTGGCCGCCATTTCCTCCTCCCGCTGCTTCTTCTTCCGCAATGCAAAGTCCTTCAGCGACATTTTCACTTTTGGTTGTGGTGGCGGCGACAGTTCTAGTGGTGCAGGCTCGGTATCAATAGACATCGGTTCCGCTCGTGACATCTTCTCAGATTCATCCCTATTTTCGCTGATATCCCCATTCACGCCCAAGCGAATAGCGGGTGGTGGGGAGAGTGGCTCGGATGTCATTGGAGGAGATTTGAGCACCTGCACTGAAGAGGATTCGTCATTGGGGTCGTGATTCGGTTTCGCTCCAACAGCATCCACATCCACATCCATCGCATCTTCGTCAAACGGATCACCTTTCTGTTTGTTCAGGACCCCAGACACCTTGGAGTTGGCTGAATCACCATCGTCAGCATCCATGGGTTCCAAACCATTCGGGGATGTCCCTCTCCCTCTCAGCCGAGGTAATCCACACAAAGCTTCCGGAGATGCAAATCGAACACGGCACGCCTCTCCATTCATGCGCCGCTTCTTGTCCACATCCGGCGCAGAATGTGTCTCATGTCGTGACTCGGGAGAAGATCGGTACGGTTGTTGATACTGTGTCTCGGCAGGTGTGTCCCGTGTGCCGTCCGAAGAGTTCAACGGCACAATCGGTGCAGATAAAGATGCCGACACGGAAGGCGACTCATTCTGTGGATGCACATGCAGTGGCTTAGATGGTCTATGAGGTGGAGGGGAAGGTGGTCGAACATCAGAGTCACTTTGTATGAAATTAGAGGCAGCGAGAGTTTGGGGTTCACCAGGACCGAACAATACGGAGAGATTTGGAGCGGATGATGTGTCGGGGGAGTGCAAGGAGAGTTTTGAGAAGGTGGTCGAAGGTGACACAGTCGGAACTAAAGGTGAAGGATGGAATTGTACTGGTGCAGAAGAACGTGCAGGGGGAACAGGTGTCGCTGTGCCTTGAATAGGCGGTTGGCTCGACCGTCCCGATGATCCAGACGTCGGTGTGGGTGTTCGTGGTGGGACCCATGACGTAGCAGCACCGTTCTTGTCCCATTGAATAGAACCACGCGGGGACGAACTTCTCGCCACATGAGCATGTGCAAGAGAAGAGACGGTTGTAGGATCGAGGCAGGCAGGCATTGGTGGGGGAGGCATTTGTCGCGTATCTATCCAAAGCTGGTCTAAAGAACGGACCACCGCGTAAAGAACAAAGCACTTACCGTCAGATCCATCCGCTTCAGTTTCCGTGTCAAACTCAGTCTCCTGCCCATCTACACCATCTTCCCCGTCGCCACTCAACGGCTCCGGTCTGACGACACCTGTTATCCCACTTCCTTCCCCTGTACCAGAAACGGATACCGGGCTCTCGGCATTTATATCGGACGGGCTTCGCCACCTTTCATGCGCTCTCCAGCTCTCGGCACGGTTCGAGTGATCAGGTGGTGTTTCTTCGATGGATTTCGGTTGAGCCGCTTGATGTTGAGGCCACGCTTTGCGCATTCTAGGGGGGAGCGTAGACAAAGAATGGTCGCGACTGTTATCTATCATCCAACGGAGAGAATATTAGTACATTATCCGCAATGTAACACACAAAGCGACGCGCATTCGCAGCAGTCACCACTCACCGTCAGCCACCCATGCCTTTCCTTTTCCGTTGCCACCCAAATGAGAGCTTTCTTCCGTCGTGACTTCAGGAAACGGTTTGAGACTCGACGGCACAATCTCCACTCCACCCCACCCGCCATTCATCGGAGCCTTCTCCCGCGTCTTAAACCCTCGTTCCACACCTACCAACGGACCCAAATCAATCGCTTTCTTGAACTTCTGTCTCAGTATCGACGGGGATGCATCTTCCGGCTTGCTCTTCTTCCGCACCCTGCGCTTCTTGACCCGTCGCATCCGTCCGTCAACGCCATTCGACTCATCCCCGTCCATTTCGATATCCACATCCACATCCACATTCACGCCCAATCCCCAATTCAGACTCTGAGGTGGATCCAGGCCATCTCCTTCCACGTCCACTTCACTCCCATCGTCCCATCGTCCTGTCGCAGTATCCGCACTGGATGAGTCATCCTCGGGATCACCAGAAGCCATCTCCCCTCCTGGCCATGGCCATCGTCCCTCGACGACACTCTCCATTACACGAACAGCACAGTCCCGCGTGGAAGAGCCGCAGGCGCAGGTTGTAAAAGTACTGCTCAAAGCGTGGAGAATCGAAGTAAATTGAGCGCGGAGGTGGTGGAGATGGGCTGGGCTAAGGAGAAGGAAAGTCAAACAAGAACTAGTATGCCCAGGACGAGGACTTACGCAAACATGCCAGGACTCTCCATTAACGCGGGCAACATATGTACCGCATGTCCGTCATCCCATTCCCAGCCTAAAACGATCTCTTCATCTGCTCTCAAATCCCGCAGAGCAAACAGCGCAAATGAAAGCGTCGTCGGATCGGCATCCGAATCAGATGCCAAAGATGAATCGTCTTGGTCGGATGAATCGTTTATCCATTGCTCTTGCATCCGTGACACGGGAGGAGGGACAGACCTACCATCCATCGTCCGCGATAAGTCATCATCTGGCGTCGACCTGATGCAGTCAGCCTTGTGCCGTCGCCGCGTCTCCTTTTTACCCCCACTACCCTTCGTTCCGCTACAAATGACTGGCCGCACCACTGCGTTTGGCCAGCACCCACACCTCGCCCATCTTGCTTTACCAATCCCACCATCCTCCTTGCTCTTACTGGACCCATCTCCTCGCCCATTCGAATTGGAAGGCTCAGGCACATCTCCAACACCTCGTGCGTCCAGCCCAACATCCCATCCACCTCCGACAAGCCTCACTTGAGGTTTTCCCATACCAAGATGGGCATACCCATTCAGTGGGTCAGCCAGATACGCAGAAGAGGGAACGATTGTAGCTGTATAGGGAGCCAAGAGAGTAGTTGCGGGGATCGTGTCGTTTGAGTTGGAAGATGAAATGGTGTTTGTGGAAAGTGTAAGAGGAGACTTGGCGTATGGATGTGGAAGGGATGAACTAGGTACAGGAGTAGACATGCAATTGGATATAGGTGGGGAGGGATAAATAGCGGGATGCGAAAGGGGCGAAGGATCCGAAGCAACATACAACTTGGGGGATGGTGGACGAAGATGTGCAGGCGTACAAGTTGCTGAAGGTTGTGGACATTGGGAAGGTAAACCCGAATGTATATTGGCATAAGACACGGGAGGGTCGATCCGTAGCACGGACCGAGGAGCATAAACGTCGCCATTTTCATCCAGTAATACTGGCGTAGTGTTGTCAAGAGGAGACATGGAATAACCATAATGATCCTGATACCTGCACTATCATTAGCATACAAATATATGCATACAAGCAATAAAACATCGTCGCCTGTATGCGACAACCATCTGAATGGAAGAGCAGGAATAATATAAGAATAACAAAAGGAAGATCAATTCACCCTTGTGAGTCCACCCTGGTATATCCTCCGTCATTGTAGGTCTTCGGTGGCGGGTGCGGTAGTGGTGAAGGGGGGTTAAGAGCGGTGACACCTCTCCAAGCTTTTGCGACGCGGAGTAATTGGGCATAAACGGACGGATTTGGGTAGATGTCTGGAGGAAACGCAACGGGTGTGGGGGGCAAAGCACCGGTGGCGGTTGGACCGGTGCCGTTAGAATGTGATATGCGCGAGCTGGTGGGATGCAGTTGTGTTGAGGGATTTGAGGGAGGGACAGATGGAGATGAGGGATCAGCAGGAGAAAGCATCGACGGGCGTCTCTTCTTTCTCGACGACCCGGAGCCCTCGATAGCAGCAGCAACAGCACTCCCCCTTCTCGATTTACGTTCCGCGCCTGGGCTCGTCTTCCTCCTCGACGTTGGCTTTCCCATTCCACCGCCTGCTTCGTCTACGGCCGCGTTTCCGCCAACACCGTTGATAGCTGTGGACGAAGCGGCCCCGCCATTCGTTGCGTGTGAAGCCTTGGTCCGCATAGCCTTTAGCCTTCCTTTTTGGACCTTGACGGCTCGCTCCTTATCAACCTCAACGGTGGGATCACAAAGCCAACACTTCCAAAATTCGGGTACCTCTCCACCTTGAACGATGCCAAAACAGGCCGCGTGGCACCACCGTGAGCAGTCGTCGCATGCGATCGAAAAACCATCATCGTAGGTATAACCACAGATGCAAGAGATAGCCTCCGAATCTGGTGATGGAGCGTCAGAGAGAGCGAGGGGATGTTGCGACGTAGAGGGAGAAGGGAGTGAATGCTGTGTTGTTGGAGGTGTTTGTGGGGGAACAGATGTAGAAAGAATAGGATAGAAGGGACGTTGTTGGGGGTGCCGTTGTGAGGGCACCGTCACGGGTTTGGTCGAAACTGGTGGGGTCGAGGTCGCCACAGGGTGAGAAGGCTGGCATGGGTCGGCAGATAGGCTCTCTCGCGGGATGCTTGGACTGAGGGGAGTCGCAGACGGGGTTGAGAGAGCGGGTGAGGGTTGCTTGCGTTTGAGTGGGACGAGTGAAGGGGGAAGTGCGGACTGAAAGATGGGCGGGGCACTTGCTCGATCAATGGCAATACCGACGCTGGGAGAAGTCAGGGACGGTCCATGTGCATGGGCAACGTGTTGATGAGAGTGTGGTTGCGGTTGTGGTTGCGGGTGCGGGTGAGACGGGGGGGCGTTCAAGGGAGAAAGACCGAGCAAACCAAGGGCGGCTTCTGTGGCATCGCTGTGCATCACACCCACTAAAAACACTTGATTCGATCGTCAGCGTGCTGCAATCGTCGTGGACGGTGTCACTTGCGAGGTTGGTCGATTTTCTTGTCGCCGTCGTTGCTGCTGTTGTGGCCGGGAGGTCGAGTGAGTTGCAAGGTCGTACGCGGTGAATTGAGGGTGCGCCTATCCCTTGAGCTCGACGCGCCCGACGACGAGCAAACCGAAAAAGAAAGAAAAGGAGAAAACACAAGTTGGACGGTCCCTCGCAAAGTGACCCCGTTCCAATTCACTCCCACTTCTGCCTCTTTACAACCAAACAGACGCCAACAAACGGAATTTGGTCCTTTAAGGCTCCGATTCAATCTTGACCATTAAATCCAGATGCCGATGCCGACGCCGTTCAACAGGAGATCGATGTTGGTATGCCAACGGAATGACTGACAAGAGGCAGCCTACACCGAGTCTACAACACCCCTCGTAATACCTGCTTCTATGCAAAGGCAGAGCAGTACGTACACGATTCTCTATGATATCAATTGCGCAAGTAATGCCTTGTCCAAAAGCGGCTCGACTCTCTCCACCCCAATCTATGTCTACGCCTTTTAGGTGATTGCTATAAGTATCATAACTCACAACCACGTACCTTTTGCCCCGATTTTCAGCGCGCTCGGTCCTGGTCCTTGTCCCTCGCGATCCGATCCCTATCCGTCTTTGCATACGTTTGTATATAAAAATTAGCAAAGAGTCCGAGGAAGCTTGTGATGAGAAAACCGCCAAAAAGGGCCGTATTTGGGTCACCAGCGCAATTCCCGATGTGCGGTAAGCTCGGCCAGTACGTGAACGCGAAGTGTTGGTATACTGACAAACAACTTCCCATTCAGTTTGGATTCCAGCAGGCATGATATCTAACTCACGCCCGAAATTTAACACGAAGATGTCAATGATGAATTGGAGTATCTGCATCGTTGTAAGATGCTTCTTCCACTGCGTCGAAGTAAGGATATGTCTATGCACATCAATATGACTAGGCGATCGACGTACCCAAAGCTTGGCCCCACCCGCAGCTGCATAATAATAATAATCTGTAAACCATGTACGTGAGGAATCGCATCCCTGCGCCACAATCCAACTTACACATTGCGACATGCACTGCCAAGTTGAGGGAAATGACCGTCCAGGCCTACATCAAACAAAAGTCAGAACAAGCGAGAGGCACGACGATCCAGAGCGTCTGTTACCCCGCTGATTCTCCCCTCTATCTGAACAAATGTCAACAGTGTTGTCGTAGAATGGTGGAAAACGTGCAAAAATGCTAAGACCAGGTATTGACGTCACATTAGAGATAATCATGGCGAGAAAATGAAATAACTTGCAGAGTGGTCGTTTCTTGAGCACTAGAAACAGTGTGTCCAGCAACTCGACGTATTTGAAGTAATAATTGATCATATAGTAGAACTCGAGTCTCTGAAGATGTCACGGTGTTAGGAAATAACCTCAAAGTTGAAACGAAATGGGGTTCACTCTTGTCCAAGACGCGCCTGCGCAGAACGCATTGAACAGGCCATCGTTGTACCACAGCCTTCCGACCTCTTCCAATATCAACACGAGCAACACCAGGCTCGCAAGCGAGATAACGGCGTTATGTATGCGAAAGGATGTGCTCAGTTTGAACGCAGGCCTGTCCTTCATGACTTCCTGGAGTCCAAACACGACGGCGAGGTAGGAGAGAATGCCTGTCGTGACGGCGGACCACGATGCCATGGGGGTGACCCCCGGAATCCAGGAAGTGAACAAGGGAGTGACCGAAGGAAAGACGGGCATGAAGACATCGGCCATCGTAGAATGAGATGGTAGTGGGAAGAAAGTAGGTGTGTCACGACGAGAGGAGGGGCTATGGGGTTATATTGCCAAGCAGCTCGACCGCCCGATTCAAACCGAGTAGTTGGCGCACAAGCCCCGCTAGGTTATATGACATCATATCTGATCAAATAACCATTGTGCCTGGTTGAACATTTATGTTGAACACTGAATGCACGTACTCATGCATGATGAGTTTCTTAGCTTCCAACAGAGTCGAAATGTCAACGGGCATGTTACATCCACACATGGCTCTCCCGTTGGACATATTGGTTAGTACACGAGGGAATCCGCCGCAGAATCACTACATCAAGAAAAACTTCATAGTCCGTAGAACACTCCGGTAGCACGAGACAAGCTTAATGATAATAATGCGTCTCGTCGTCCGCCACCATCTCCTTTGCACGAACCAAGCTCTACGCCTTCACTAGACGCGTGTCCACAATCGCTGACATTTGCACACATTTACTGCAAGGATAATAATCGTTCCAATACTAACTTGAAGCGTTCACCACATCCTTCGAAAGGTCGCGCCTGCCGAATGGACGAGCAGCAGCGTGTTGAATGTGTGAACACTTGTTTCGTTAACTCTTTCTCTGACTGCCATCCATAGATCACCATACGTTGACTGCAGATTGGCTTAGTGCCGAGAACTACGATCGTGCGTGTCGTTGGATTTTATTTCAAACGAACGTGACTCTATAGTAGACCAGTTCCTTTCGACAGCTCAACAATGTCGGTAGATGAGTCACGCATAAGCATCTCACTGTCTACCTAGTATGTATAGGAGGAAATATGTCGACCAGGAATAGGTTGCTTATTTTTTCCAAAGGACATTTCTGGACCAATCTCTTATCTACCACATCGCTGTGGGCAAAGTTTCAAGGGATATGACCATCGCAATGGATGAGTTCTGCGTGATCCGCCTCGTCTGGACTTGACTTCTTTAACCCCTCGCCTCAACCATCTCGCCCGGCCATTCCCGTCGTTTTGATTTTCTCAGCAGCTTGGGTCCGATTAGCATGTCCATCATACTGCTGGCTCCAAGAGAGTGGTAATGGTTTTGAGGGGTGACATTTGCACAAGCAAGCTTCTACGGGCATTATCTGTAAGGCTTGACTACTACGTTCATCCTCTCCATCGGATTTCAGCATCAGATGCCTTCAATTCTTGCTGTTCTTTTGCATTGGAGCTGTAGCCTTTACCATCGTAGAAATGGGCTGAGCAAATTTTATGAATCTCCATGTCTGGTTTCTCTGCAGAGGATTCCACAAAATGACCCATACCGCATCACAATGGCACTTACTGTTGTTCCCGACCAAAACAGTCCACACAACAGGGAGCTCAAGTGAATGTCTCGCTTCAATCAGGAAGTAACGAATTATAGATGAGGCGGGATGCTTACGAACAGGATTGGTTAGACCCACAGGCTAGAGTCCCAGAGAACTGGATCGCCACCACCACCTTCACATCAGTATATTGCCAGACGGGATGATAGTTCAACTTCAACGTCAAAAATACCAACATGAAAATCTGTGGACAAGAGGATGGGCCTTTTCTTGTTGTGTGATTTGTCTGTCGCCGAGATGAGCCCTCTTTGCTTGCGATCAAATTATCGCTTCCGACGTGTTCAGCAGAGCAGTCGTGGCATGGTTCGCCATCAACGAGAGCCTGCTACTAGGAAGCAGTGGCCCGCTAGTCTGATTGTGTTTCCTTGAAGTTCCTCCATAAGCCAGCCCAAAATCAACGTATGCATCGTTTTGCTTTCGATGTACTCGTTGATGAACGGTACACAGTATCGTTCCGTGTTAAAAGGATCGTATTCGTGTATATAGATCTGACTGAGGGGAAAAGCCTGAGGCAATTAGAGGAATGTAGACAGAATCCGACTCAGATAAAATGAAAATTTTACTGACATGCGATTAAACACGCGTTTCATGGGGACACAAATCTGTCTGCATGGGATAAAACACACTTGATCATTCAGACTTCCGGTTTTGCATAGTCTCCACTGTCGAGTGGAATTAACATTAGCGAATCTCAATGCTAGACATGTTTAGGAGGTTTCGCCCTGTGTGGCTCACTCAACCCTCTTCGATTCGTGCCCATCATCAGTCCGACAAAGTAGAAACTCCCGGTGGATGACAACTCGGAGTATACATAAGAAAACGCTCCACAATCGGTGTGCGCACGATAGAAGGACTTGCGGATGTTCCACAACCACTTTTCGTCGACGATCATGCAAGTGTTGTGGATGTCGAAGTGGCAGGTCGAAGACTTCGGGATCGCCACGGCAGCGTAAGAAGTTCTCGCCCCGCCCGCAGTCTTTGATCCGACGGCGATAAATGTTGAAGGATAAGCAGATGCGCGCATATACAAGCTATCTATAGAATGCGCATTCCCATCAAAATGTATGTTGTCCACAAGTGAGGAGACCGTCGAGCAACAGTGACGAGCAAAACACCAAATCTTACAAGACATACCAGACGAAAGGATATGACAATAAAAGAAACTAGCGTTTAGAGAATAATAAGAGGAGATAATATACCTCGATCCGGTCGTGAAGTGATAAGAAAAATGGATAACCTACGATAAGAGAAAATGACCAAGCAGCAAGAATGGTCCAATAATGTTAAAAAAACGGTCGTGCCATGTAACCAACGATAGGATGAACTGTCATTCATACTTCTTGTTCCATTACTTCCTTTTCGTGTTTCTTTTTCATCGCACTCACTGCAAGAGGGATTAGATTAGACAGACGATGAACCATGCAGATAATCCCCGACCTTCTCTCGATATCTGACCTGAATTGAGCCAGCCGGCTGGGAAGGCGGCAACAATCTATCGTAGCAAGGTTGAGCTTGCAGACAGGTGCCAGATGTGCGCCACCCACTTTTTGATACAGTATCTTGCGTGAGCCTTGCTCGCTGACTTGTGCATTGTGACCTTCCAACTCACTTGGACGCAACCATAAACGGATGAGGCGACAAAAACAAGCATCATAACGCACTTTTTCTCATTCTCCAACCGACAACACTCGTTGCTCAGCATGACGAGTTGCCATATGATCGACTTCATAGCATCCGTCAGCCGATACTTTTGCGCCGGGGGGTGGGCATCTCTGGTTCCGTCATGTTTGGTTGCACCAGATGCACCCTCTCCATCCGCGCCGCTGGCACCACCCTCTTCCAAGTGTGCATCCGCCGCAGTTGGCGTTGAGACAGCACCGGCTTCGGGTCCCGCTTTCGCTTTTTCTTGCCGTTTCTCTGGCCAATCCGATGTTAGAAAGGGATGACGAGATAAAAGAAACATGACGGACCCCATGTAGCAACGCTCTTCTCCCACTCTTCCTTCGCTTTAGGGAATCCTTCCTTTGTCAACGTCGCAAGCTGTTCAAGCAACTCCTCTTGTCTGTCCATCAAAATTTTGAGGTGATCTGGAAATATAGTCCTCTTGATGAGTTTCTGGTGGATAACTCAGCAGCCGATCAAACGAGCCCAAAGTAGGACACGGACGGTCATGGTAAACTTGTTATAGGGGAACAAAACAGGCATGAGGCTGAAAAAGTCGTCGTCGTACTCTCCAAGCCTTACAGCCTTCAATGCGACGTCGGCCAAGATTGGCTTGAGTGAAGCAGGGAATTTCGTCTTGACGTCCCATGATTCTGCAAATAGTTGAGCATGTGGAGAGATGGGAGTCGCTGCACGGACCCTGCGCTATGGCCACCTTGAGCTCCTCGAATGCGGCCTGGAGTTCAGGGTGGAACTCCCGCTAGAGCGAATAATCAGAGTGATGGTGTCGAACGAGATGTGGAACATACCAGGTCGACAACCTTTCTCTTTTTACCATTCTCCTCGATAATTGTGTAGTTCTTGCGCTTCTTCCCGAGCTTTTCGTCAGCAAGTAGGCTGATTGGACGTTCCTTGGTACCATCTTCTTGCTTGCTGGGTCCGGGCTCGGCCACTGGATGCTTCCTGGACTTTGGTTTCTTGGGGGTGCTCCTATAGGGGTTGTGAGCAGAGAGGTGTATACAGACGAAAAATGGGCTGACATGTCTTTCATAAGGGCAACCTCCCCGCTCGACACGTAGAAACCCTGTTGTTTCGTCTGAGCAAAGTGAGTGCGGTTGTCAACGTTCAACTCGGTGTCGTCAATGAAAGGGTCAGTGACGTCGTAGTACTCCGAAGTGGCATGTTTCTTCTTAAAGATGGTAAGATTACCTACGGTGCGCATGGACGTGGACGGAGGTACCTTTTTACGTTTGGGCTTTGACTGGTCGTCATGCGTCTCCTCGCCTTCGCTCTCGCTGATGTCTGGCTTAGGAAGCGGTGGAGTTGGGGGTCGCTGACCAGAGGCCTTGGAAAGCGCGGCGATGTCAACCTCATACTTTTCAGGGCCGCCGAGTCTGATGTCAAGACGGATTGTGTTGAGTGGTTGTTGGGGGGGCGGTGGTGGTGGAGTTGGAGAACGAGAGCGTGGACGAGCATGTTTCGAGGACTTTGGTTTGGGCCCCGCGCCCGCGCTTGAGGCGGGTTTTGAACTGGCAACGGAAGCCGAATGTTTCGGTTTCTTAGACGGGGGTGGTTTGGCATCGTGGTCGACGGGGGTGCGCCCGTCGTTGCCGGAGGCTGGACCGAGGGAGTTGTCGCGACTGCTGAGGACGATAACGTCGCTGATTGCGGAGTTGTGGCTCGAGCGCGAGGTGGGTGGTACGTCTACTGGAGATCTCGAATTAATGTTGTGATTTACATCGAGCATCTCAACGTCGTCAGCCATGGTGTGCAAGTGGTGGATGGGGGGGAGGAGGAGACGGTGTTGGGTTGGAGGATTCCAAAAAAGGAATGTTTCACATCTCAGTTTCCCTTTTCTCAGCATCTTTCCGCGACCTTTTTTCGCCTGCTTTTGCGACTGTCGACCTTGGAATTTTGCAACTGTCCTTCAATGTCGTGCACAGCATTACTAAGCATTTTCCCATCACCACCGCATCAAAGTCTCTTACCGTGAGCATGAACGAGCCAATGGTTCCGTATGACCCTCGGTACTATGAATATTTGAGCCACCGTACATCCCCTGGCGAGTTTACCTATACTTGTCCGATATTCTCCTTGCGGTAACCACGCCCGAGGTGTACGTCTCGGCCTTGTCAATGCGCTCACCAGCATTGTTGGCCGGGGGACACTGAAAGAGCAATTTGCTTGCGTGCACCCACAGAGGCATCCCTACAGATGCAGTGATACGACAGTTCCGGAGGTCGATCGATCGTGGACGACGAGTATGTAGTACTAGGCTTAAGATCAAGGTTCCGTGCATGAGGGAGAGACACCCGCGTCGGATTTCGAAAGGACAGGTATCGATCAGGATAGTCAACTCGAACGTGCTGGATCTGGTCTCCACAGAAATCGGCCGTGTCAGAGGGATTCATCCTTGGACTTGGGGGGCTGTGATATGCATCAACCAACGGGCTATTAGTAGTAGGTTTCATTGATTCTCTCAACCTTGAACCTTACTTGAGCCTCTCACAATTGTGAGTTCATCCAAGGTTAATTTCTGTGGACTCTCCTGGTGTCGTGCTGCTATTCCGGACGCCGGTTATGGTAGGCTTTTAATTAATTACCGAGACGTGCCTTGTGTACGGGTACGGAACTACTTTTAGTTCGCTTCTTCACCGCATTGCCGCGGCAGTGACGAGCATCGCATCGAACATGTGGCCCCGCGCACCGTTTCAAGTTCGCCCGCACAACACCCCATGCCTTAACGGCAGCCCTCCCCGGATCACTATTTCCCCAGCACTCCATCATGTCCCCAGCGACCGAGTTAGCTATTTCGCTGGCTAGAGGCCCGCTCATCGGCACCTTCCTCGGCTTAGCGCAAGTGCCTTTTGTTTTTTGTGAGTTGTGAATTCTCACATCCCTTTTTTTTTTTCTTTCCCGTCCGGGGATCGATGTCACTTCAGTCTATACGGAGTTACATGCATACAAGCATTGTTTTATTTCCGAACATACCACGAACATGATGGCCTTAGACTCAAATTCACGGTATGTCATTCACTCGGTCAAACTACCGGGTATCCGATATGCCGTTCATTGGACCCTGACATCCAACATAGGTTGCCTTTCTACTGTACGACCGGGTCTTCTCCCCGCTACTCGCAAAAATCGTTGAACCTTGTGTCACGCAGGATTCTCGAGACGGCTCATGCAGCAATGACTATATTGGTCATGGACGACGAACTGATCGTCCATTATGGCGATATCTCATCCTTGGAATCACAGACTTGGTCCGTGTCTTGACATGTCCTGGTTCCTTGCTCACCCTTGTGATGTAAACTCAAAGGTCATCTGCGGTGAGATTTTGATAGTTTCCTCCTGATGGATGTTGCTGTCGCTAATGTGAATCATTCGGTAAAGTCGATGTACATCCTTGGGGTACGTATCATTGCTCGATCTGGCACCTCGTAGTACTAACGTGATGATGAAGCTGCTCACCGATTTTTACGTATACTTGTGAGTCTGGTAGTCCCTTTGGCATGGAAGTTTATCCTCATTTTGCTTCACAGGTACTTTACTTGGCGGATATGGTTATGTCAGTCCATCCTTTACGCCATCCATCGTCTCAACTCAGGACGTCTCTCATCCAGTCACAAAAAATGCATGGATCACTGTTTTTATGGCATGTGTTCTGACCACTTCTCTCTGGTCATACCTCATCCCATTAACATTTCAAAGTGTACAATCTCCATTTCACGCACAGGCAAGTACAAAAGTCGTGCTCGAGTTGTCCGACTCTATTGACATTTTTCAAGCCATCAGTATCGTCTCCTGCGTGCTCAGGTACGATAACCTGTCTCCCACACACTCGCATTGCATATTTACATCCGAAATACAGCGTGCGCAAACTGACGTGGATTGGATTCCTAGGCAGCGCCCAAACGCTGCTTATCATCGGAAACATGCTCTTCATCGCAGGGGACGCCTTTTCCGCTTGCGCAATGGCCTACCACCTTACCAAATACAAGTCCTGGGCGGCGCCGACGCGTCCACGTCCGAGGATCGACATTCTTTTGAATCGCCTCCTCACCTTTTGTGTCGCCACCGGCGCACTGATATGGTCTGTACTCACTCGCTCTACCCTTCGTTTTCTCCTCGCCGCAAACATCAGCTGATACGGTCCGTAACAGTTTCATGGACATTATCGCACTTATACTCGTACGGCTTAACGTATTCGGCGTTGACCCATCTGACGTTCCCATCTTCAACCCTTTCTGCCCTTCCTCTTCAGACGCTGACACAACCACAAAGCAACATGTTTGCGGGCGCCATTATCGTGCAAACGCGTCGTACGTCTCCCTCTGCTTTCATCCTACACCTCACCCTTACTTCCCACGCCCTCCGCCTCCGACAGTCTATGCCAACTCACTCCTGGCATCGTAAGTCGCGCTTTGACCACACACTTTGCATCACCCAACTTTGTTCAACCAGCCTTAACATCCGAAATGCTACCTCTCGGGCGTACGAAGACGACCAACCCATCGAACTTGCCGCCATCTCCCTCCGCTTCGCACCCCCTTCGGATCTGTCAACCGTCTCGGAGGAAGGTAGCCCCAGAGCCCATGTACGCGTCTTCCCCTGTTTCCCTCTTTGAACTCACCACTGTGCCAGTTGACCAAGTCATCCGGCGTTGAGTCATGGCAGACGACCGAGCTTCCAAGTAGAACGTTGCCCCAAATCTGACTTGGTCACCACGACCCTGCACGAACCTCCAGATATTTGACATGGATTCAACCTTACCCCATCCCACATACCAAATTACTTAGACCATCAAGACCTTCATTGTAACAATACTTTTTTTATTCAGAACAGTCGTGGTCCAGAGTGATATTACATGGTGTATAGACAATCATGACCAGCGTGCAGAAGGGACACAAAAAAGAATAAAAGATATGGATGTATCATGGGCAGGGTCGACCTCCGCCAAAGATGGAAGGATGGAAGATATGTTAGAGAGCGTAAAGCGGGCGATCAATGGACCGCGTCGCAAATCTATCCGTCTACTGTTTAGCTTTGGCAGCCATCTGAGTCAAGCGGCCAGTGTCAGTTGACGAACGATCAGAGTAGCGAGCACTAACCAAGTTAAGCGCAGAGCCAGCCTTGAACCATTCGATCTGGCCCTCGTTGAAGGAGTGAGCGAGAGGGATTTCCTGAACGACAAACATCAGCATCAATCCATCTTGTGCAATTTCTAATATACTAACATCCTTGGTACCATCAACGTGCTTGATAACGAGGGCCAGGCTTTTTCCGGGAGCGAACGAATCAAGACCAAGAATGTCCACCTTGTCCTGCGGTTGGACCTTGTCGTAATCCTCGGGATTGACGAACGTCAGGGCGAGCATACCCTGCTTCTTCAAGTTCGTCTCATGGATACGAGCAAAAGAGCGGACAATGATGGCAAGACCACCCAAGTAACGAGGCTCTAGCGCAGCATGTTCGCGAGAGGAACCTTCACCGTAGTTGTGATCACCAATGACAACCCACTTGATGCCGTGATCGCGGTAGTAAGCAGCCGTTTGAGGAACACCACCGTATTCACCAGTGACCAAGTTCTTGACCTTGTTAGCCTCACCGTTCTCAGCATTAATGGCACCGATCAAACAGTTCTCTGCGAAAATGTAAGAATGTAATTGGAGAGGAACAGTGGATATAACTCACGGGAAATGTTCTGGAGATGTCCGCGGTACTTGAGCCAGGGTCCACCAGCACTAATGTGATCCGTCGCTATCAAATGTGTAAATCTTCCAAATTAGTTGCCAGAGCTTGTCGACTTACTGCACTTGCCCTTGACCTTGATCAAGATGGGGAGGTCTGTGGGGGTCTTGCCATCCCATGGCTGGAAAGGCTGAAGAAGTTGGAGACGGTCACTCGTGGGGCTAACAGCGACAGCAACGGCAGCACGATCCTCCGGGGGTGGCTGGAAGGTGTCCTGACCAGGGTCGTATCCGCGTGGAGGAAGTTCATTACCAGAAGGATCCGAGAACTTGAAGGGCTTGCCATCAGCTCCGATGAGAGTATCAGTAACCGGGTTGAAGGTGAGGTCACCAGCAAACGCCATTGCGGTGACGATATCAGGAGATGCAACGAAAGCGTGCGTGGCCGGATTGGCATCATTGCGACCAGTGAAGTTACGGTTGTAAGAAGTGATGACTAGATGGAGTGATAAACATTATTTTTCAAGGATCAAAAAAGGCGACTGACTCGAGTTGACCTCCCCCTTCTTGACATCCTGTCTGTCCCATTGACCGATGCAAGGACCACAGGCATTCGCGAGGACGAGTCCACCAACCTTTTCAAAGGCGGCCATCTGACCATCACGTTCAATGGTGGCACGAATTTGCTCTGAACCCGGGGTGATAGTGAATTTGCTCTTGGACACAAGACCATGTGCAGACGCTTCCCTGGCAATGGAAGCGGAACGAGACATGTCCTCATACGAGGAGTTGGTGCAGGAGCCAATGAGGCCGACTTTGAGTTCCTGAGGCCAGTTATTCTTCTTGACCTCCTCGGCGAATTTGGAAAGAGGAGTAGCAAGATCTGGAGTGAAGGGGCCATTGATGTGGGGCTCGAGTTCCGACAAGTTCTGATCCGGATGGTCAGGGCCAACACAAGAGTCGAATGAACAAAGACGTACGATCTCGATGACCTGGTCGTATTCGGCACCCTCGTCAGCCTTCAGGTTATGTGAGAAGCTCTGGGCATATTTGGCAATTTCTGAGCGCTTGGTAGCATTCAGATAATCAGCCATGCGCTGGTTGAAGGGGAAGAGCGAAGTAGTAGCACCAATCTCAGCGCCCATGTTACAGATGGTGGCCATGCCCGTGCACGATAGGGACTCTACGCCCGAACCGCGGTATTCGACAATGGCACCAGTTCCGCCCTTGACAGTAAGAATACCAGCAACCTTGAGGATGACATCTGGAAGTGACATCGTAAGCAACGCAAAAACAAAGGAGTTACACAACACCACCTTTGGGAGTCGTCCAGCCACTAATCTTGCCAGTCAAATTGACACCGATAACCTTGGGACACTTGAGTTCCCAAGGAATACCGGCCATCACGTCAACGGCATCGGCACCACCAACGCCACAAGCAACCATTCCAAGACCACCGGCATTAGGCGTGTGCGAATCAGTACCAATCATAAGACCACCGGGGAACGCGTAATTCTCGAGTATAATTTGATGGATGATACCAGACCCGGGTTTCCAGAAACCAAGACCATACTAAAGATGGTGAGATGTGTTGTGTATACGGGGGAAGGAAAAGCCCTACTTTGGCTGTGGCGGTTGCCAAGAAATCATACACCTCCTTGTTAATCTCGACCGCGCGCGCCAAGTCGTTGACACCACCAATTTGTGCCTCGATCAAGTGGTCGCAGTGGACAGTGGTAGGAACAGCAGCGGTGTCCATACCCGCCGACATGAATTGAAGGAGAGCCATCTGTGACACATAAGCGCATGTCAAGTTGAGAGGAGGAAAAGATGTGTACCTGTGCAGTTGCATCCTGACAAGCCACGCGCTGTAATACGAAAACTGTAAACGACCGAACCCAAGAGAAGGTGGGGAAACATACATCGGGACGAAGTTTGAGGTAGCTAACGCCACGAACGAGATCCTGGTTGTGAGGATCATCCAAATGACCATAGACGATCTTCTCCGACAATGTCAGCGGGCGCCGCAACCTAGGACGGTGAGAGGACGTGGATTTAGATAGCTAACAAGGTCGCATACCTTTCGCGGACGATGGCAAGGTTGTCTTCGATACGTTGATAGTTTATGTATACGCCCTTTTCCAGAAGCGACATGGGAACTTTGGTATCACCAATGCGTGGGGCGACCGTGGCCATGCCAGCGGCGAGACGGCGGATAGAGCGCAAGGCATAGCGAGCTTGGGGAGGAATGGTGAGCATCGTCGGTAAAGGGTGTCGACGACGACACGGAACGAGGTTAGGATGAGTAGTCCAGAACTGCAAGAGAGTTTCCGGTTATTTCCGGACAGACACGTCTGTTTTATGGATGTTCTGACCAATCATAGTTGTGTGTTTATAAATTCTATCTCCGCCTCGGTACCCGAATTCGGCATGCTGGTTGACTCTCGGCCGCTCTGTTGCCGATCTCACCCACGGTGAGAGCATCCCGTGGCCGCCGCATTCGGTTCGTATCGACGACCAGGCTCAGGAACAGGTCACACAATGAGTACTCAGTCGCGGATCGGATATGATGGAAACCGGCCGGCCCGCTTCGGCGCAAGAGATTTTGGACTGAATCGGCCGACCACAATGTACATGCCGGGCGGGGTTATCGCTGGGGTCATAATGCCTTTTTTAGTGAATACAGACGTGATGCAGCGCGTCCGAGAGTACTCGTTTAAATAGTACAAGGTAGAAAGCTCTGCAGCTGTTCTTTCTCGCGGTGGGTGGGTTGTCATAGCGCTCTTGCGCTTGTCGTCATTGCGTGGTGTGCGGTCCAGTTGTCACGGACCCCTCTTCATTGCCGCCGTATGGAGTGGCCTCGCGCTAGTGCTTGTCGTCGTCGTTGTGATGCAGTGGTGTGATGGGCGAGCGGTCGCAGCGCAGACAGTCCTGGGGTGGTGTAGTGCCTTGTTACCCTCCGCCAATGTCATTGCACATCCGACATTCTTCAACACAAGATTTCAACTGAACGACGATAATTTCGGAAGCGACACAACAAGGGACTTGCGGCGCAGGCGGCGCCGAACTATCATGTCAGACAATACTCACAGTTTTCAGGATTACCACGGTGAGCTCTCAGTGCCAGCTTGACATCAGCCATAATTATGCGCACCTGTGATTATTCCCCTCCACCGGCCACCCACCATGCTGCTACACTAAAGGCACTTTCCATTTATTCATAGCACCAAGCTACAAGATCTTGCAGATCTCTTCTGCAGTCACAACCCTACGAGTAAACTGTAATCAAGGCACGCAGGCAATCAGCCACATCTGCACCTTGTCCAAAAATACGAAGAAATTTGCAGTTCGAAACAAAGGCCCGCCGGCAGGTATTAATAGCTCTTCGCTTAACGGGATGGCACACTCATCGACTCCCGTCATGCGCATCCTGAATCTAGCACTCTCATAGGATGTTCTCACCAGGATGTCCTCCCAACTGGACACCGTCAGAATAACACGGTCGTTCACGAAAATACCCTCAGGGACCGTAGGCAAGGCTTGAAGCCCGTCTCCTTTGCTTCATATCTAGTCCACCACCAGAAGAATGCTACCGTATATCATAATCATACACCAGCCTTTTTACTCTCCCAGCACGTCAGTCCGGTCATGTTAGTACATGCTAGCTGCTACGCCGACAGGTGCATCCTCGTCACATACTAACCGACGCATACCCAAAACTCGTCCCCTCCAGACCCCTCGCGATGAGCGTAAATTGCTGCGCAGCTTCCCTCGTCCTTTTTGGCGACCTCGACCTAGACGCACACGCATTCACCAGTGTGAGTCATCATCCCATCAACGAAGAACCTGCAGGAAAAAGACACACCCCACCACAGCCTTGATAAATGCTCGCTTGGCCTCTGGTGTTGCCTTGGACTTCACAAAGTCCTCCTAAAATACATCAATCACACGGTCCAACACAAACCAACGCGACCCACAGCGAACAGAATCTCATTCATCCACTTCCGTGTCTCACCCGGATACTTGGACGCCATCATCGACAGCAGCTCGATCAAGTTCTGCGTCGCTGACCGTGGCGCCGCCCCAGCAAAACCCGTGAGCACTGCTCGTAAGATCGTCCGGCCATGCATCTGAATGAGGAGGATTCCCGCTTCCCCGAGGTCGTCGCTTCCCGCGGTGCGTCGTATGAGGGTTTCCTACCATCGCTCAGTCCCCCTTCGGGCAGGAGTGTTTGGAGGACGCACCAAAAACGTGCATGTTGCCACCAGGGAGTACCGCTCCTGTAGTGCCAACGAGGTAACCGCACAATGCATCAATGCATCCAGTGCACCAGGTGGTAGATTGTAGAACACGGCTACAAAGTGCTTGGCCACCTATCGCAACATGTTCAACATGACGCCAACTCACAGCGCGAACCGGACGTGAAAACGCACCGTGTCCAAGCACCCGAAAAAGGCTTGTACAATGTCCGGATTCTCCAAATCGAGCACATCAGCACGAAAAACATGTCACTTATATTGGGACAGTCTCACCGATTCCATCGAGCCTGATTGCCCGAGCATAGATAGCGATACTTGTAACAACACAGGCAGTGCGTTCGACACGACCGTCATCCCTTCCACATTGGGAGGCGTCCTGAGCGTCGTACTCGAAAACATGACTGGTGGATCTAGCTGAATGGTGAGCATACTAGCCAATGAGAGCCACACCGCCGTGAGTTGTCTTTGTGACGCGAGGCATATCAATTCGAGCAGCGGGCCAGCAGGGAGAGACAGCAGGGTAATATCACTCGGCAAAGACGTCACTGAACGCAACAGCTCGCTGAGCGCCTATATGTCGTATTTCAGGCTTGGTCAACCCGACCCGCGTCCACGCCTCATAATCGAGAAAAGGACGCACGTCGGACACGCTCGCATCCGTCGACCACAACTCGAATGTACTTCTCACTGCCGCAAATAAACTCTCCCGCAGTTTGACCATCCTGTAGTCATCCCGGGCCTGTCGCAACCGTTCGGCTTCCGCCCGTTCCGCGGGGGTCTCGTCGATGATGAGCAATGAATCTGCGGTGCGAGTAAGCCCCTTGGCTACACCCGATAGTGTTTGTAGTTGAACGATCCCCACAGCGCGGGCTTCTTCAGGAAGCTGTCGAAGAATCAAACCACTGAGTAACGTAACAAACTATCGCGCATACGCACCCGCGATGAGGACCGTAATGCCTGTTCAAGCTTTTCTACGACGGGGCTCACAATCGCGAGCACGGGAGGAATCTCTTCTTCAGGCGGCAATGCCTGAATGACGCTTGCGATCGACTGCAGGACTTTGCTCTTCTCCGTGTCCTAGCATGCGCGAATTGAGAATGGGGACGCGTGGGACAACAACATAACTCACGGGTATCCCAGTCAACCCTGCGTGCAGCTCAGCAAAGGCACCTATGTGCGGCGCAAGAGCGGCTCGATTGGCATCACAAAGGTCCCGCAGTGCATTCGCAGCCGGCAGACAGAGTATCGGCTCGGGCAGGGCAGCAACAACGTACGAAATAGCATTCATGAGAAGGGACGGTGATGGTGTAGAAGTACCTGTGCTAGGCTGAGTAGTGAACCATGACGCGTATGTGCCTTGAAGTGTCTCCTTAGTACAAGCCCCGTAACGTTGGCCATAAAATTGGCTTACCAGTGAGGCCGAGGGTGGTGCGTCGTATCCTGTCTTGACCCATGGTGGGTAGGCGTCCGAGTACGTCTGGGCCGAACAATCGAGCGATGTATTGATTGTCTTCAAGTGGAACTGCCTCTTGAATAGACATGATACAGTGCAAAGTTGCTTCTATTTCCTGAGCACGTGGTAAACAAAGCAGGCATGAGCGTTACTGACGGAAATCTCACTTCCCATCCACTGGATTCGGGCCCATTTGCGAGACGTTCCTGGATATCGTTCAAGTAATAGCCCATCATGTTATCACGCAGGATATAGTATCTGCAAACCGTCAACGTTGTCGACCAAGTCGATATCACATACATACGCGTTGATGAGCGTATCACCTACATCCCTCCGATATCTAAATCCCATAAGCAACGTTCCAAGTAAAAAAAGGCACATTACTCACACCTGAAACTTGTCTATCTGGTCTACCGTAATAGAACCAGCGTCAGCGTAGGTTTTATATCCTGTCTCGATCCCAACCTTTTTGCCAACCACTCAATACGGCCTGAGGTGGCCAGGCCACCTTGCTCCTCAAAATCTTTACCAGTTCGACATATACCGCATTCACCAACGCCAGCCTGTCCCTTTCTTCGACGTCCGGAGGTGGTGCGCTACCTTGCTCGCCCTCGCCCTCATCGTACTCTGCACTCCAAAGCGATTCTTGGAAGAGATACCAAAATCCGAGAGTCATCTCGCTCTCCTCCTCACTCACGCCAAAGTAACCCGGCAAACCGGTATAACCGAGCAACAGTCGGAGGAAGCTCTGTATGAGCTGCGAGCGCGTGCGCGTAGATCCTGCAACGGGTTGGCGTGAGGTTATATTGATGGCAAAGTACGTGTTTGAGTGGTCGCCGAGGGTGACGATAAGTTTGCAGAGGGAGTGGGAAAGCTCTGAGGCTTCTGGGGCTACAATGGGACGTCTCAAATGACTAAAAGGGTTGTCATGGCCAACGAGCGACGTACAGGATGCACCGGACTGAAGTATCTGGAGACCCCACGTGTCGACCCACACGAGCAGCGGAGACGTGAGCGTCATGACGCCCGAACCACCTGCCAATGAAGAACGTGTCATGATCTCCTGCAGGGCATCCGACGCCGGCGAGAAAATATCGGGGTCAATGGCAGCATCCGGAGTCGGAGGGTTCAGGAGTGCTATCAACATGGGGATGAGTGGCGTAATATCGCTGTCGCTTGTCCTCTATCAATCCATAAGGCAGTCCTGACGCAACACTCACTTTCCACGGAGGACAGACATCCATGCCTGTAGGCATTTGAGCGCCGAGTCGAGTTCGCGGACACGCATCTGGTCTCGGGGTTGGGTAATGATTGCGACCACAGCACGTACGACGAGGGGTGCAGCATCGAGGAGAGTCTGTTGCATCTGCATTCTAGCCCAGGGCTAAGTCTAGGCCACGGAGAAAGGGGTCGTGTGACGCTCACTTGCTTGGGCCGATCAAATCCGCCGTCTCGACTTCCTCTGCCGCTATAGACAAAAAATCAAGCACGCTCTCCGTGGACGTTCCGCGACTCGACAAAAACTCGACCGTTGAAACGATCCAATCTGGCCATGTTGAGGGTGAACCGGGGGCAATTTTGAGGGCCAACGACGTGGTCTGAGAAGCGTTCCATCAGAGAGAGCCAGCGCAGGCCGAAATCCAATCGTCATTACCGCGACGAAAAGCTTGCGAAGAATGACTTTGCTCTTTCCGGCCGCGATCGCATGGGATGTGAGTTCGAGCACCAAATCGCGTAGAGAGGGCGCGTTGTCGAGCGGAAATGAGTCCCTAGGGCGTGTCAATCGACTCATTCGGTGTGCGTGAATCGATGACGCACCAATCCCTGGCGATTTTGACCTGGACGGTGTGCGCACCAAAGAACTGGACATTGACGTCGGTGTGGTTGAGAAAGGGGATAACTAGTCCCCAGGCCTCGTAACGCTTTTGGATGTCAAGAAGTTCTTGTTGGAGACGGCGCTGGGTGTCTGAAGAGCCGGCGCTGGCGGGTGAGTAGGCCTGTTGTATGAGCTTCAAGTGGCAGGAATATCAGGCAAGGACGGTTTTGCAGATCGCATTGTTGATGTACCTGGGCTGCTTGGACGACGTCGGACTGTGCTAGGGTCGGAAGAAAACTCGGGTTGGCCATTGAGTGGGGGGGAGGGGGATGTATGAGGAATATAGTACAAAAAGACCGTCGTGAGGATGTAACACCGCTTTGCTAACAACTAGTAGGAAGAGATGAAACCCAAACAGGCCCGGACCACTAGGATTGATGGCTCGAACCCGCCCGGAAGACTCATTGCCGCAAACCGCCCCAATTTGGCCCACTCGTTCACGACGGGAACACCCCAGAGCGCTAGCCAACCAAACGTCCACACCCGGCCCAGGACACCCCCCACCCGTTTCCCAGTGCATCTTTTCCAGACACGCTCCAGCACCACTCCGACGCCGTTCATGACCCAGAACACAACGATGACGACCAAACGACCGCCTCGCCCACACGAGCGAAGTTCAATGGTGTGAAAGATGCCAGAGACCAAAAAAGCGCCCAACAGACCTGCAAACCGACCAAATAGGTAGTTAAATGGTCGAAAACCAAGCGCGACGACCGATTCGCGCAGCATCTGATGCCACCTGTGGCCCCACAGTTCCGTCAACGACGTCGACAACCACGGAGAGTCGAAAAGGGGTGGCCACTGAGATGGATGGTGCTGAAATATGGTAGTGCACAGAACGGCCAAAGTATGATAGCCCAACTGTAGTCCAAAGTATACCATCCATGTCGCCAAGAAGGAAAGGAATACAGCGCGAAAAAGTTCAAAGGCAAATGGAAGGGTATCGTCAAAAAGAGCGCCGCCGTCGAGTGAGTCAAATGCTTGAGGGGAGACGATCCGGGCGGTCTGAATGAATGCATCCATACCAAAGGAGCACAGAGCCAACTGGACCGCCGACCACAGTACGAAGAGTATGCGGGAATTTGTTTCGAATACGGGCTTGGGGACAGAAAAATTTTGTTTCCAATTCCATCCGATGCCTCGCGCAGTGGCAATCAAGTCTAAGGCATCCCAAAGCGCTGTGAAAATGCCCTTTGAATTCGGTTTTGTCGAAGAACTGTAGCGGTAAAAAGGTTCTTGCACAAACGCCCAGATAGTGCCGCGCATTGAGAAGGAAAACATATAAGTCTAAAATGAACTTGGTCAACGTAGTCCACTCCAAAGCGACACGCTTACGATAAGCAAGGTGTCCCAGTGGGTCTGTTTGGGATTGCCTCCCGAAATGTCGACGAACGCACCGCGCCAAGCACAACAGACAAGAACGGGTAGAAGTGCAATGCGGTAAACGCGAGTTCCGTTGAGCTGGACGAGAACTGCCATCAAGTATAAGCACAGTACTGGGGGGGGGGATGTACGCAAAAAAAGTGGCCCTTGTCAGGGCGATCTTTTGCGACAATGCAGATAGATCCTGGCTATGAGTGGCCATAGTGCAGTGGTGGAAAGCGAGGGCACGTTGCACTGACCGCAGTCAACGGGATCGAGTCCAACGGGTCCGGTCGGAAGCTAAATGGGGTCACATAATAAATCGACTTTGTACATACATGCCGATTTGGTCGTTGGTGTCTAATGCAACATCCAGTGGAGCAGCGCCCGGCTCGGCTCGAACCGGCCCGGCAGGCTCATCGCGCCGAACCTCCCGATCCGAGCGTACTGGTCGACCATCGGTACACCCCAGACTAACAACCAACTGGCCACCCACAGCCGTCCCCATATCCCGCCTACCTGCCGGCCCGTCGACCGTGTCCATACCCGCTCCAACACGATTCCAACCCCGTTCATCACCCAGAACCCAACCGTCACCACCGAATGCCCGCCCCGTCCAGACGACCGCATCTCCGCGTCATGAAACAGCCCCGACACCAAAAACGCTCCAAGGACACCACCCAGCCGACCACACATCCGACCCACTGGCCGCCCACCCAGCGATACCACCATGTCCCGCATCATCTGATGCCACCGTCGGCCCCACAGCTCTCCCAACGAACTCGACATCCATGGCGCGTCGAATAGTGGCACCCACTCTGTCGGTTGCTGGCGAAATACTACGACGCCTACGATGGCGAGTATCTGGTGCGTGTACTGTAGGCCAGAATACGCCATGCATGCGCCCAGGATGGACACGAGCACCGCGCGCGCGAGTTCGAACACGGCTGGGAACGTCCCGTCGAATAGCGGGCCACCCTGCAGCGACCCAAATGTGTCGGAGCCCAGCGCTCGGATGCCCTGCACACACGCGTCAAACGCGAGTACGTTCAGTGCGACGCTCGTTGCCGATCTGAGCACAAACGCTGCACGAGTTTCAGTGGTGTATGCCGGGTTACGTTTGGGCAGAATAAGGCCCTGAGGCCAGTTCCACCCAATGCCCCGCGGGTTCATCAGCAAGTCCCAGGCGTTCCAACATGCGCTATACACCCCGCCAGACCTCGATGTTTCCTTTCCTCCGTCTTGCTCGTGGTCCGCCACCGCGCCATGTCGTCGATACTGCACGTGTGCAAACGCCCACGAAGCACTCCGGCTCGAAATGGACAACATCTGTGTCTGGACATGCATCCCATCATCAGAAATGCACAACGACAGAATACGAAATGATACACACAAGCAGAACAGAGTTCGCCTGCACTCGCTCAGAATCACCCCTCGACACATCCACGCACGTCGCACGCCAAGCGAACCATATGACGATGGGCAACAGTGCCACACGGTAGAAGCGGGTTCCCTCGAGTTGAACAAGCACGGCCATCACGTACTGGCACACAATTGGCGGGACGATATACCCCAGAAATGTCGCTTTCGTGAACTCAATTTTGTGAGATGTTGCAAGCAAGGCGTCTTGAGCAAAGTAACTTGGCAGATCATAAAAAGTCATTTTGTGGGGGCGTAGGGAGGGCGTATCTCGGTCTATCAAACCATTTACTTATAGTCGATGCGAATGCGGCAATAACGACAGCTAGCTGCATTCGGAAATGAGCTAACGATAATGTCAACACATTGCATGGGTGAAGCGAGGAAAGCCATCTAGCTCGACGGAGGGCTTCCACAACATACTCAAACTCAAACGCGCTTTCCACAGGCTTGGCACGCGGACCAGTACTCTACCCAAGATGACACATCACCTCATCCGACACTCTTTCAACGATGAAAAGCATCCCGTTGCGCGGCTTTACGTCAGCTTTCACCACATTCCCGACTCCTGGCATGATAGTGGGGGGGGGAGGGGTGGGTCACATTTCTTACGGACGCGAACGGTTGAGTGGCAACGAATGAGCTATAGCTCTAGGCGGAGGTCGGGTTTCCGCGTTGGACCACAGTCGGCCATCAACTTACCATTGGTGGGCAGAAACTCAAAACCAGAATTCATCGGGACGAAAGTGGGTAATCCACTGGTACAAGATATGGATAACGTGTTATCGCAGCCTACGGCACCTTCCACCGCCATGCGTCAGCAAAGCGTGCGTTCCACTCAAAGTACGTATCGAAAATCACGATTCTGGCGGTCCGTCAGATCCATGAATTCCTGGTATCAAGGTTGCCGTTAGTATCCATATGATATATCCGACCAAGGCTCGGTTTTGAAGGACAAGTGGAACATTCGTACCTTGTCCACCTTAACCTGCACACACTTTCCGTCCTCTGATACCTTTTCGATAAAAAACTCTTCTTCTTCCCCGTTCGGTTCAGCGTCCCGTCGTGCGTTTTCATTCGCCAACAGTCGGCGAATGATTAATAACAAAATGGGGCACGTCAAATAACAAATGCCGATAATGACCCACGGGACACGGTTCCTGCGTGCCAGTAGACATAATCTATCGCATTGGAACCAGAACAGAAAGGAAGCACACACCTTGGCTTGTATTGCGCCTGCCACATGAAAGGACCCGCGGCATTTCCGATACAGTACGCGCTCAGCATAATGGCGTTCGTCGTGACCTATACTGATTTAAAAAATACACGGACAAAGTCAGAACTAACGAACCCTCTTGGTGTGTCCCGCCGTCACATTCGTCAACCACGAAAGCGACAAAACGAACCCAGTTGTATTGATATCGACAAGCCAGATACCAAACAACAATCCAACTTGATTGCTCCACGGCAACAACTCGATCATCAACACCCCGATCAGGGATGGGATAAAATATATCACGCCAACATAGGCACGCCCGTTTGGGATCCGGGCCGCAAGTGTCACGCCTGTCCAGATCGTCATGATTTCAATGAAGCCGTCCACACACCCAAGTAAAGTGGTGTGAAGGTAACTGAATCCAAGGGACGACACTATTATTTGCCGTTGATTCGTGAGCGAGTTGGGGACATTGTCCAGAGCGGAAAAGAGTGCAAAAAGCCATGTCTTGGGGTCCAACAGTGCCTCTATCATCCTACAATACCATCAGTCTATCCACACCTCTTCCAAAAATGAAAGTGAACGTTGAAGACGTACTGTTCCTTTTTAAAGTGTTTGTTCTCCACACCAGTCTGGTTTTCCTATAGAGTTTGTTCATACATAACACGAGCGGGAATGGGTATACTTTTCGGGGTCTCCCACCTTCAAACGCTGAACTGCCGTCGCTCGCTCGCTTGGCGTAAGGAACCATGCATTGGTGGGAGAGTCAGGGAAAAAGAACCTGGGGGGCACATGGTAAGTTGAGCCGAGATCATGAGCCAAAGACACAGTACCAATAGACAATTGCGATAGTTAGCGTGATGATCCCAGCAATGACCATCAACCTTGTACATAGTTCATCATCGCTCACAATGCCACTAAAATCGAGGTCCTTACCATTGCCAGGGCGCAAATCCAGTTGTCTTAATATGCAGGGTTCCGAAACTAATAAATCCAGAGATGATTTGGGCTGTTTTATGTGTCAATTTAATCGAAAAAATCGGTTTTGCTCAGCAATTTACCTGTCCCATTCATTAAAACTGGCCATCCATGAGCATTGGTGATGGCACTCTACGATATTTCGGGTGTACTCACACCAATACCCAACCCGCAGCGTTTGTTCATTGCGTGTGTAAAACATGGAGCTGACGATCATGAACCCCGCGGTGATAGAACCCTCACACATGCCAAGTAATAATCTGCACACGAAAAGTCCTGAAAAGTCGGTGCAGGCAGCTTGGCATGTCAATGAAATTCCCCAAACGAGAATGTTGACGCTAGGTGTGAAGTGAGCAAGAGACGATGCAGGCAAATAGTTACGACACTTGCCTCATCCATCTGCCAACAGGGAACCGCTGTAGAGCAAGGTTCTGAGGATATTCAAACACGAAGTAACTCAGGTAGAATATTGTCCCGAGCCTGATGCAAACCGAGTGTCAGAGTATATCAAGGTCTATCGAGGTATGCTGATAGTACCAGTTGTATCTGTACAACGCAACATCTGAACCTGGGCACAAACGTGATTATGAAAGCTTACTGGTTAGTTGATAAATGTGCGCCTTGGCTGTCATCTGTGAGAGGAAATTCCACGTTCACATGAGGCGAGAGACCTCACACTATCCCAAGAATCGCAGCACTACCGAGTGTCGTTTTATCCATGAACTGTATCCTGCGGCCCAGAACAGAATGAACGCAATGGAGAAATCATGAAACATCTTTGTTCACCAGTACAACACTGCACACAAGCGTTCAGCACTGGGAACGTCCATATTCGCAAAATGGAATGACAACTCACTGCACATCATTGGCAAGATGTGATAGTCAATTTTTTTCCTGCAAGTTTGCTTTAGGTGAGCGGACGGCGGAGAGCTTAGGATTGGCCATTGCAAACCTGACACGTGCAGCCTCAGTCGGATCCAATTCTGTAGACAACCCAGCAACGATTTGTGCACCTGTGTCCACTTCCTTAGTAGACACTGCACTGTGTGCATGGTGGTGCTGGGTATATTCCTTCTCTCCTTGTGCGTCTGAGAGAGCACTGTTAGTCAAAGAAGCGCGAAGCACGGTGGTTGCCATGCCAGGTTGTGTCGAAAACACCTTTTCATGATAAAGTCTCTTGCAAGACTTTATAAACCAACCGACCATGATAACGAACACGAGGAAGCTTTTACGGCTACGATTTCTTGTGAGGAACCAACCCGAAATGGTATGCATGACCGGCTGTGCCTTCAGTCTACCGGCCCGGGGATCATATGAATCAATATTACTCGTCTTGTCTTTCTCGGGTATGCAGCCATATTGACCTGTATCGATTATCGAAGTGACAGACAATCAGCGTAAACGTTATTCCTTTCAGGTCCAAGGTGCAACGCTGAGTTCCGGCGCCTTCGAGCCGAATGCCATTGGATTTGGACTTGTGAAGATGATGATGATGAATAGGTCAGAGTCTCTGCCTACTACAGTGCCTAGTAACTTTCTGGCAGCAGCAGAGACACAACTCATATGTACTTCTCCCGCCAGTGAGTTATGGGTGCCATACCCTCGTTACATAACGTTGTTCAGTGTAAGCCGAGCCGACTGACATACAGATAACGGTACAGATAACATATACTCCATTCCGATCATGCTGATCGGAATGTCGATTACATCGCTCCCTTATCATGGTATGCTGTAGATCCAATGCTGGTCTCAGTATATAAGGACAGCCTACGGTACACGATAGAATATATCGCTTTCACGAGTTCCTTCGTTTTCCGCCTAAGTGTTCCCGCCACCGGCGGTGTTCCATTCAGCCGCACGTGCCATCATGATAGCGCAATATTGTTGTTGGCAAGGGCTTACGGTTTTCTTGGCGCTCAGAAACGTGCGTAACCAAGCCACCTGTTCCATTTGGCATTGAACTACATATGCAAACGTCAGCTGCCCAAGGTACCGCTACATAGTCTGGTCACCAGACTAGCCGCTACACTGCGCCTTCCCGAACGCACATATCTAAAATCCCAATTTTGTCCGTCCGTCAAATCTATGTATTTCTGGTCGAAGGATGTGTCAACAACTCGTTTGGTGTTTCGGGCAGATCACAGTACCTTTCTACCTTGACCCTCACCCGCGTCCCGTCCTCCGATACCTTTAAACCTTCTCGATAAAGAATGCTTCATTTTCGCTGATCGGTTCAGCATCCTGTCGTGCATTTTCGCGCGCCAACAAGTGGATAACCAGAAACAGAATGGGGCCTCCCAAGTAACAGATGCCTGTGGCAATCCACGGGATATGATTCCTGCGGAGAGGTGGAGATGGTCCTCATTACCATGCTAGTCAAGAAATCAGAAGGACCATATACCGTGGCTTATACTACGTTTTCTACATAAAGGACCCGCAACATTTTGATGCAGCAACCGTTCAGCATGACTGCATCGTCGCGACCTATACATCGGCACATCTCAGAAAAGAAAAATGACAAATTACGGCGAAAAAACCCAGAGTATTGGTGTAGCCCGCCGCGACCTTCGTCAACCACGACAATATCCCATTTTATTAATACTCCATGGTGATAACTGGATTGGCAAAACTCCGATGAGCGATGGAACACGGTATGTCGCGCCGACATAGGCGCGGCTGTTCGTAACATGGGACACAACCTCACACAAGCGTCACGCCCATCAGGATAGCCGTTATCTCAAGGAACCTGTCAACACGACCGAGCAGTGTCGTGTCAAGATAAGTGAATCCGGAAGACGAAATGATGATTTGGCGTTGATTTGTGAGCGAGTTAAGTCGGCCAAAGCAGCACAAGGTGCAAAGAGCCCGTGGACGACTTTGGGTCTAACAGGGCTTTCATCATCCTGTATTACAACCACCTTATCAGCAATTCCTCTTTAAATGAGAGTGTTTACGACTCGGATGCGCTGTTCCTTTTTAAGTGGCTTGAAGTTCTCCATACCAGTTTGATTTCCCTGGAGGATCGAATCAACGCTGAAGGAACGAGGGGCGGTGAGCGTTTCAGGGATTTCTTACCTTTAACTTGAAATGGTGGATCGCCGTCGCACGTTCGCTTGGCGTGAGGAACCATGCGTTGGTTGGAGGATCAGGGGGGGGGAAGAAAAACCTACGGAATTCAGCTCAGTTAGGGCCATGCGTTAGAACTTAGGAGTCAGTGCTACCAATAACTTGAGACGCCCGCGGCGATCGGCGCGGTATTGTCACCAATGACTATCAACCTTGCACTCTGGCAGCTTTTTCGGTCACCACTCGTCTCCTGTTTCCTGGGCCTTCACCATTATCATGGAACAAAGCTGATTGTCTTAATGTGCAGCGGCGATCCAAAACTGATGAAACCTGAGATAATTTGGGCTTTGCACCGGTGAGTAACAATCTTGACACTTGCCTTATTCATTCGCCCACGGGAAACCGCTGGAGGGCAAGGTTCTGAGATGAGATAACTAAGGTAGAATATCGTCCCCAGCCTGAGGGTAATGTGTTAGGTATATGTGGACGACTATGAGGATATTTATTGGTACTAGTACCAGTTGTATCTTCACAGCACACGGACAAGGCAGCTGCGGCAGACAATGACAACCGACAACCCCTACTGATCGATGATCAGTGGATAGACGAGCACCTTGACTATCACCCGTAAGAGAAAGCTATGCATGCCACGCGTTATCCGGCAAGTTTAAGGTAAGCGTGTACCCGAAAAAGCATGAAAAACCGAAGTGATGTAACTCCGAAGCTAAACCTGGCCCCAAAGTTGCAAGCTGTGTGATCCATGGCATTAGCGGCTCACTTACTGGACTGACAATTGTGGGGACCACGGTGAATGGGGCGCTACTGGGAATAGAAAAAAAAATTACATCCACCTCGAGTTAGCATGTCAATCAAGTTTAGGCCCTGTACAGCATGTGTTTGTTAACGATTAACGGCCTGTTTTGACTGGCTTACGCGTTTCGGCTACCTGCTTAAACTTCGGCTGTTATCGTTAACAGACGTGTGTTGTACAGGCTCTTAACCTGTTCGCCAGTACTAAACCACGCTTTACAAGACAGAGCTTACCAAATCCCCAGGGTTTTTTTTCCTGTAGAAATGGCAAATACGTATATCCAACTACAAAATGGCACGGTCGCCTAAAGTACGTATCTGAAATCCCGATTTTGTCTGTCCGTCAGATCCATGAATTCCTAGTCGGATGGATCTGTCAGTATCCTAACTTATGCTTCGAGCACGAGCATTGACAATCGAATACAGTACCTTGTCCACCTTGGCCTGCAAGCGCGTTCCGTCCTCCGATACCTTTTCGATAAAAAACTCTTCCTCTTCTCCGATAGGTTCAGCTTCCCGCCTTGCATTCTCCCGCGCCAACAACCAGCGGATGACCAACAATAAAATGGGACACGTCAGGTAGCAAACACCAATGACGATCCACGGGATACGGTTCCTGCATAGGGATGGTTCCCTCATTACAACGTTGATCAAGAAAACAGAGGAAGAATATACCTTGGCTTATACTGCTCTTTCCACATCAGAGGGCTCGCTGCATTGCCAACACAATAGGCGCTCAGCATAATCGCATTCGTTGTGACCTGCGCCATTCAACACTTCAGCAAAGAAGCAAGAGTTTGAGGATAGTGAGGCAAACGGACTCTCTTGGTGTGGCCTGCCGTGACGTTCGTCAACCACGACAACGACAAGACGAAACCGGTCACGCTAATTCCAACGAGCCAGATCCCAAAGAGCAACCCAACCTGATTGTCCCATGGCAACAGTTCGACCATCAATACTCCAATGAGCGATGGTATGAAATAAATCGCGCCGACGTATGCACGACCATTTGGAATTCGGGACGCAAGCGTCGTGCCGGTCCAGATGGTGATAATCTCCACGATCCCGGCAACGCATGCAAGCAGTGTTGTGTTGAAGTAGCTGTACCCAAAGGACGACACAATGATTTGCCACTGATTCGTGAGGGAGTTGGGAACATTGTCCAAAGCGGAAAAGAGCGCAAAGAGCCATGTCTTAGGGTCCAGAAGTGCCTCTACCATCCTACAATATCGTAGATCTCGATCTAACAAAGTTCCAGAACAACTGGTCAAAAACGTACTGTTCCTTTTTAAAGTGTTTATTCTCTACGCCGGTTTGGTTTTCCTGGAGGGTCCGAACGCTATTATTAGGGGCAATACATACATCTGTCATAAGCATCCTACCTTGAGACGTCGAACCGCTGTTGCACGCTCGCTCGGTGTAAGGAACCATGCATTAGTTGGAGAATCAGGGAAGAAAAACCTGTAAAATATGGCATCAGCCAAGGTTACGAACCAAGAACACTCGCACTACCAGTAGACGACTGCGATAGCGAGGGTGATGCCCCCAGTAATGACCATTAGCCTTGGAGGTCGTCAGTCTCGTCTGCACTACATCCTAGACTAAGACCCTCACCATTGCCAAGGCGCAAATCCAGTTGTTTGAATGTGCAGGGATCCAAAACTGATGAATCCAGAAATGATTTGCGCTGCCACACGAGTGAGTACGATCAGAGATTTTCAACCAATTTACCTGTTCCATTCATCAAGACTAATTGTTTGGTGCACATGATAAACATACGTTCCAGAACAAAAAGAGTACTCACACCAATACCCGACTCTCAAGGTCTGTTCCTTGCGAGTGTAAAACATCGAACTGACGATCATAAACCCCGCGGTGATGGAACCCTCGCACATGCCTAGGAACAGTCTGCATGCAAAGAGCCCCGAAAAGTCGGCGCAGGCCGCTTGACACATCAATGCTATGCCCCAAACGAATATATTAACACTGAGTGTGAATGGCGCGGTTAACCGACGTCAGAATATATACGGTCATCATAACTCACCTCATCCATCTGCCTACAGGAAATCGTTGCAGGGCAAGGTTCTGGGGATATTCAAAGACAAAATAACTGATGTAGAATATCGTCCCGAGCCTGAGAAAGGAACTGTCAAATGCATATGGATGGCTTTTGAGGGTAAAATAGTACAAGTTATATCTACATCACAGCATCAGAGCAATCACAGGCAGACAGACGAGAGTCCCTTGTGATCACAATACTTACTGATTGGTTGATAAATGGGCGCTTTGACTGTCACCTGTGAGAGGAAGCCTCATGTTATATTGCACGAACAAACTCACTCTATGCCGAGAATCGCAGCGCTACCGAGTGTTGTCTTATCCATATACTGAATCCTGCAGCCCAGGAAAAAGTGAGACAAATAAACGTGCAGAGAACGGTCCCGTCTACCAGTAAAGCACTGCACAATAGACATTTAGTGGGAGCATAGCTGGTTTCAACGAGATGGAGTCAGGACTCACTACACATCATTGGCAAAATGTGATAATCAATCTTTTTCCTGCGAGTCCCATCAAAGAACATGAATGATGCGGATCCTAGAACAGGAAATCGCAAACCTGACGCGTGCCGCTTCTGCAGGTTCTAGCTCGGTGGACAAACCAGCAATAATTTGTGCACCCGTATCCACTTCCTTGGTCGACACCGCGTGCGCATGCGGATGTTCCTGCGGATAGAACCGCTTTTCTCCCTGTTTGTCCGACGAGACGACGTCTGAGGAAGTGCAAACCATGCTGCGATAGGTCGTTGCGCCACACCTGAAACGCCCTCGCACGATAAACCATCTTATAAGTGAACCAACCTCGAATAGAAGATAACGAAACACTGAAGCATTCTTAGCTTCGTGAGAGAAGTTCACTAACAACGGGGTTCATAAATAAGTGTGAGATGAGATGAGTCGTCACAAGGTGAGTCTGACGGGTTGGGTGAATATTGAAGCCCACCTCAAAACGTTCAGCGAAGGGTTTGCTGGTTCCGGTCATCAACGTTTCACGCCCAAGCATTACCGTAGTCACGGGTAGGGGAAACAGGTGGTAATATTTATTTTCTAAATATTATTACTTCTAGATGAATAGAGCAAAGAACCGGGTAAGTCAATTTGTTGCCACCACAGCTCAAAAGGTCACACAAACCGGTACTAGAATCAATCGAGTTTCTTTGAACTCGTCGCAAACCGTGCGGAGGGAGGTGCATTTTTGGCCAGTTCCTTGGTTAACAGCTCAAAATCTACATCATTGCGCTTAAAGATATCCGCAATGATCGCATCAACGTCCTCGGTTACTGGTAGCGGTTTACCATCCTTTGACACTGTTTTAACCTGGATGACCTCCATCATCTGGTTGAAAACATGCATCTTGTTCATGGCGCGTAAGCGATCCTGTCACATGCACGAAAATGAGCAAAAACCGCGGTTATACTACACAAAATCACCTTCATTCTTTCCATCATGCCAGCCTGGTTTTGAATTTCAGCCTCCTTGCCCTGTTCGAGGGCTGTCCAACCATCTTTCATCTTCATCCACACGCAGAGATCCCACATCCTTGCACTGATGACTCCCTTGCTATCGAGTTCACATGCAGCTGCCATTGCTCTGTAGTCGTATGCCCATTCTTCCCATGGTAAACCAAACGCTGCCTGGTTCATCTCCTCTGGATCGACAGCACGACGAAGGAGATCCTTCATGAAATCGTCCCTCTTCTCGGGGGCCTCTGAAACGATATTCGCTATGGTAGATTCACTGGGTTTGCGGAAGATAATTTCGTCCTGAGGAAAACCATAGCGAAGTCGCAATACAGCGAGACCGGTGAGAAAGCCGCGTATCATAGGGATAAGAATCATGAAAATGAAAAAATCTAAGAGAATGTTGCCAAGGAGTGCCATGTTGAATGCCGGTGGGGGCGCGCCCCACCGCGGAAGGAGTTTGCCAACGACAAAGTGTATCCCGTATCGGGAGATGCCGCGATACAGCCGTCTTGCGAGGAGAAAGGACCAGACAAGATTCATTCCCAGTTGCAATAGAAAGTGCTGCCTGGGATATACGGACACGTCATACTGTAATCCCGAGAATGTGCGGATGCAAAACATACTTTCGGGTATACGCATTGGTGGAATCGATGTGGGTAACGTATACTTCTACTTTTGGGTCACGATCTGCGAGAAAAGAGTGTACGGGGTGGTCCTCTGGTACTTTGTGGGCTGCAGGCATGTCAATGGCACTGGGCAAGTGGTGTCCCTGGTTATATAAGCAGATTCGGTGTGGACCGTATAAGTGGTACAGACAGTACTTGGGCATATCATATCGAGTTGGGATCGAATACAGTATAATTACTTACAAGGGCAAATTCGAGCTGCGAAGTATCGAAGGCAGGTTCCGCTTGCAAAGCCTGCAATTGATCGCAAGCAGCTTTGCCCACCGAAAGACATCGACCCTGCGGGAACTCATCATAGGGCAAATGACTTCACCTACTGGACACAGTGTTTGATTTTTTTTCCTGGCCATACTGCTTTCCTAAGTCATGCAGGCAGCGAACGAGGAGGTAAAGTAGGTGACACAGGGGCGTGTACATGTAATTTATTCCCACGCTTAAGAGCCCTCATAAACGCGAATTTTTCGTTTCTTGATTCTTTCGATTCTTCCACAATCAATAACGCCGATGAAGAGACACGACGGTGCAGCGAGTTGAGCTACCCTCGTTTTCAACGATGGGTCTGCATTGACATCGTCCGTTCGGCACCACTCACCTTGTTACTTTGTAAAGGGACGGGCTTGCTTGCTCTGAGGCGTTCAACTTTTGTCTCTTATTTCCTTTATATCATCGAATGTCTACCCCGTCACCAATGCAGTCTGTGCGTAGGACATTGGTACCCATGCGGGTTCTTGAACAGGTAGAGTTGATGATAGTCTTCTGCATCATACCACGTTCCAGCCTCACGAATGTCCGTTACTATCACCTGTCCCTTCGGCGCAAAATGCTTGGCTTGCACCTCCTCCGTGATGCGCTTCGCAATGCTCGCCTGCTCTTGACTGTGTGTGAAGATGGCAGATCGGTATTCTGCATGCATTGCTTAGCTGAACAACAACCATCATCATCCCTCCACTGGCATCACGTACGGGTGCCCGTATCTGCTCCCTGTCGGTTCGCGGTTGTTGGATCATGTGTGCGATAAAAGAACTCTGAGATTCGTTAGCATGAAAACGCCAAAGAGGGGCTGGAGGACGCACCCACGAGTTCGTCGTAAGTCACAAGAGAGGGATCAAACTCGATCCTCACTGCTTCCGCATGGTCCGTCGTGCCAGTGCATACATCCCTGTAGCTTGGGTTGACCGATGCGTGCTTGCCCCCCGTGTATCCAACTGCAGTTCTCAAGATCCCCTTGTTCTGAGAGGGCGGGTAGTGCTTCAAAAATATGTGCTCCACGCCCCAAAAGCAACCCGCTGCAAAGGTGGCGATCTCAGGCTGCTGCGATGCTATTCCTGTGGTCAGAGAAGAAGTAATACTTTTTGGGTGTACACGTACCTAAAGTCATTGCGGATCGATAGTGAGATGAGTCGATACCAGACGCGAACGGCTTCGAGACGAGTGAAGCGAGTGCGGTACGAACTTGATTCAAGCGACCAAACATGTGGGATGACAGTACAACGCGAGACGTCTGGTCAGCCAGGTCATCACATAAACCAATGGGGAAAGTATCTACAACCGACAAAGCATTTCTCCCTCGTGCACCAGGGCTAGTACATATATTATTCCGAGTCAAATGGACACTGGCCAAAGTTTCTTACAGGAAGTTGCAACATCGCGAAAGTATGACGCGGAGTTCATATTTCAAGCGGCGTCTTAAAGTGTAGGTCCCGTAAACTCGCGAAACGATGTCCGAAAACTGCACAAGCCAAAACACCAAGTCGCGCCAAATGAGTCTCTCGTCCATTTTTTCATCCTTCTTCAATGTCGTCCACGCCGACGCCGAGGAGAAGGAGGGGGTTGTTGTAGAGTCTGTCCAGGTTGAACAAGCGGAAGAAGAAGCGGAGGAGCCGGAAGACGTCAGTCCAACGGACACAACTTGGGTTCCGCCCATTCTCTTACCTTCCTTCAATGACAGTTGCAACCGACCCTCCGAGAGGAATGCAAAAACTCGACCAAATGCGCACCCCTGACACGACACTTTGAGCACTGTCAACAAAAAGTCTCGTCAGGTGACGGTTTCAAAGGCGAAGACTGTGTGGAGGAATTGTGAGTTATCCAAATGCGCCGTATTCATCACGAGCTGATAAACTTTGGTTATAGGTGTACGTGTTTGTCTCCCTTTCTTTCCTCGGAACCACACTGACAGGGCTTTCACCGCGCTTGGTCGACGTATTGCAGTCCAGTAGGTGTTTTACCAATGATGCACTTCTACGTATTCACCAGGACATGCACAGTATGATGCACTGCGCTGATGTGTGTCCCCCTGTTTCATTGTCAACTTGACGCTCATGTCCCTGGCAGGCTTGTGCAGCACCAAAACTATTCAGCAAGCTGAAGTAGATGGCGTCGTTGCGCTAGGTGGGATTCACTTGTGCGTATAAATTGCACAGTCCTGACGCCTGGGTAGATTAGATCCCCTACAAAGATACTTACAAGGAGGGAATGCATTTTCTTTTCATAACATAGGGCCGCCTGCGTGGCACAGCCCGCTACAGCGCGATTTGTCCAAGCAATCAACTCCCTAATCCCCAAAGATATTCCCGACCAAAACGATGGGTTGACGTTGAGAATTCGTACTGCAACTCAGCGCCATCTTTCAACGATACATCGCGATAACTGCACATTTCCGTAGGCTGCCCGTACGGATGACGTTCCATGCATCTTGAGCGTTCGAGGTAATGAAAATCGAACCTCTGCTTCGATGGTCTCAGCAACGAACGAAATAGTAATCGATATGGACGCGTTCAAATCTCAGCAAATGGCGGGTGGGTGGGTGGATACGGGTAACTCCAAAGGATGATAAGCGGATTCTGGAATATCCAATGCGATTACTGACCAACGACATCTAGTCTGAAAAAAAAAACGAACATCGAAAGGATGTGGTTGATGGGATGGTATGAAGTTGCATACCAGCGCTTGATCGCTTGGGATCGAACGCTGGATCCAGCGGACTCTTCGAGCCTCATGGCAAAACTGCTCGAGGCAACCGAAATATGGTGAAGCGTTTTCGACGTCCTCCATTCCTCTTTTAGCCAGGCGCAGGCACTCGCGCCCTTGTATTTCAAGCTCGACAGGCCATTCAGACTGGACATTGATAGCGGCGATGTCCACTCCTGCCTGGCCCCTTCCTGCGTGCTCAGCAATTATCGCACCAGGATCACCGCCGCGTCCGTTTCGCTCACCGCGCCACCGGTGGGATTGGTTGTGACTCATGACGAAAGGCGCATTCGCCCTCGGGCGTGAAAATGCAACGCACTGCGGCAGTGTTGACGGTTCCGAACGCGGCACTATCCAGCTGGGCTGGCCACCGTGCATGGCCTGGTCGACATGCGGCGGCTGTGCGCTATCGCGAGCTTGAGGCTCAACGCAGAGTACATTGATTCGTTGGCGCGCGACATGTCGTCTACACCCCCGTCGTACGGTCGTGTTAGCTTTGAAATAGCGATCTGATTGCCGACAATGAAAGGGTGGGTCCAATGGTATCAGTGGGGTCGTCAGGGTGCTTTCCCCGTCCTTGCTGGACGACTTGCATGTGAGCGGACGTCACATTGTCGAGGATGTCGGCGACGATTGCAGCATTGCCGGGTTCTGAGACTGGTGAATAACTCGGAAAAATCTTTATCTCTATTCTGCAGTACGATTGTGTGAGCCACGCTGATATTCTATTTTTTATTTTTTATTTTGTGTCCTCGTTTATTTTCCAGCTAGGCATGGCCTGTTGTTGGAATAGTACATGTGGGGGGAGCTAAGTATTGTATGGCCAGTTATGTGGGTAGTCAGCACGTACCCTAGTGGAATGGGTGCCCAAAGGCTACATGATTGGTTGGAACGAAATCCAAGGGACATAATTAGACATCAAGATTGGTATCTTGGGCAAATCGACGTTATATACATGTGACATGTCAGCGAAGGAAGCCATCAATACCCAATGGTGTTGAACGTGCGGGTCACATAAACTCGAGCTCAAATGACATGTGCAGGAGTTTTTGTACAATATGTATCTCGCGGTGCGGACACTTTGACGTCTACCGCACATGAAGCTAGACGTATCAAAGCCCACAAGCAGAGCAAAGGGCTAGTATCGTATGTAGTGATAGCCTTAGAATAAATAACACCCAAACCGTCCAATGGCACTAGGCATGCACCTCGCTAAGTCCATTCGCCACCCGAATTGCATTTGGATCCCACCCCGACTCCTCGCTTCGATGCTTCAGTCTTGGATCGACCGTCTGCTGTTGTTGAGGCGGCGTGATCGGGGTCACGCTCACCGACGAAGTCGGCAGATGGGCGTATGACGACACACCTTCCATCGGCGACGGATGAAGATCTTGCTCACCCTCGTCAGATGAATGTCGCAGGTCCATGTCTGCGTCGCCCTCGCCATCGCAGTCATCATCATGATCCCTAACCTCACTATCCGAGCCGAGGTCCATTGCTTGTTCGACGGACATGACCATTTCGACGTCTTCGCCGTCCCCATCCCCTTCTTCGTCCCCATCTACGTGTCCCGACCGCGCGGCACACGACGCCGAAGACTCATGTCCACCTCCCCGCTCCCGATCACGATCTCTCCGATGGGACGAGGATGAAGATGGCTTGGACGACGACTTTGATTTTTCGAGTTTGCGAAGTACTTTTGCGACGTACTCCTTGGCAAACTTTTTGATCTTGGCCGCTTTTTCGTCCGAGAGGGTATCTAAGCGGCCCTCCTTGTACGACGACGACTTTTTCTCTTTTTCGGCGATGACGTGAGTGAGCTGTCGAGCGGTGTGAGTCACGAAGTCGCATGCATAAGAACAAAGAAAAACGAGCAATCAGTCAACCGTCCGTACCTCCTTGGCATACTTCTTAAACACGTCCGTGTCCATCTTACCGGAATACTTGCTCATGCATTTGACCACCACGGCACCAACGAGCTTGAGTAACCGCCTCTCCTTGTTGGCCTCTTTCTCTTCCTTGGGCTGCAGCTTTTTCGGGACCTTGGGCTTCTTCCTGACCGCCTCAGGAGGGGGGGGCAGCGCGGCTACCGCAGCAGCAGCTTGGCGCGCCGCCTCGGCCTCAGCCGCTGCATTTGCAGCCGCGATGACATCCGCGATCTCTCGCTTCTTGGTCTGGGATTCGATATACTCGAGGTCCATCTGTGGCTGGTGTACTTGCGGTGGCTGGTGCATCGGCGTGGGTACGTCATGTTGCGGAGGAAGCCTGGTTACAGGCTTGAACTCGAAATCGTCCCCTTCCCTACGTGTCTTCTTGAGCGGCCGGTTGTCATCGTGTGACTGAATGATGATGATCGAGGGTGACTCTGGCGTGTCTTCCTCGCCGTTCTAGGATATCCAATAATCAGGTTCAAACGCAACAGGGTGCGGGGCAAGACCACATACAGCCTTGAGACGTTTTGGTATACGATAAGCTACTTCGAGGGAATCCCAGTACTCAAGGAGCTTGGGTGATGGATGTCAGCGAACGGACCTTCTCTACAAACGTGAACCAACCTTGAGGGAAAGTGATTTCACGTTTTCGTTCTCTGACTCTGCACAGTTCTGGACAGGAATTCTGATTTTGGAGTCGTCGACCTTGTTTCGTTGGATCAGTGGCCACTTGACCATGGCTTCAAGTGCCTTTGAAAAATATAAGAGAATCCAGAATGGGTGAGATGATGGCCGGAGATGACGAGAAACGCACGAGAATGGTGACCTCTACATCCTTGACATAGTCCTGGAGTATGTTTGTCATGAGACTAAAACCACGTAGACGCATGATTTGGCGTAGAGCCGCCTCATTCTCTGTGATCTTTGCATACCCGAAGTCAGTTGGTGAGTCGCAGTAGAACGTTAATCACGGCTGTACCTTGATTCGAGTAAGTAGCTTGGTGAGGACTTTCTTGCTCGACGTCTGGCGGATGGCCTGCACGACCTTTGGAATGTCCTTCTCAACCAGAGGCCTGAGTTCAGGCTACGCGAAAATGTGGATGAGACACATGATTAAGAATCAAATGCACGAAAAATCACCATATAGTCTTCGTCGAGCTTCTTGCTCTTTCGCTTCTTGTTTCCCTTGAGCCCCAGTTTCTCTACCTCGTCGGTGATTCCCAGAGCTACAAAGCAATGATGTAGACCGGATTGCAGACACCGGAGAGATCGGACACGCACCGTCAAGATAGAGGTCGTCCATGCCACCGATGTCTGTTTGCGTTTTACCGCCAAGGAACCCAACACAGTTGGCCTCGCCGCAATAACATGGTTGTGCATCGTGTCTGTTGTTGACGGGTTGATTAATATACACACAGGATAAAAAGACATACCCATATCGGTCCACATTATAGTTGAACGTCAATTCCTCGTCTTTCCTGATTGCCCGATTTGCAAAGATGCCCATCCGGACACGCTCGCCAACCTGCCACTTGGCAACATAACAGTTTGGGCGACAGCTGTGATTTGCGAAACGGCCAATGCCGCCTCTCTTGGTTGCATCGATGTACTGAGACGCATACAAGGTAAAATGAGATACGTAGAACGGAATGGGAGACTCACTTCATCTTTTTGCAACATCATAAAGTAAAAATGTTTGATGCCCTCCTCGGCATAATCACGCATACGTTTCATGAATGATGGGTGAGAGACCACATCGCCGACGTACTCGTAGATAAACGTGTCCCTGTCATATCCCATGCAAGTTGAGAACTGCCCTTGGATGACCTGAATAGGGTGGGGACGTACTTTGATATGTCCGAGGCCGCCCGTAACCCGTACCCTTTCTTTTCCGTCAATACGATCTCGATGTTGGCATACTCCTTCCGTTGAAACCTGGATTCACCCGAATGAGATGAAGAGAGGAGGCGATGAGCATCGACCCATATGAGCCCCCGAGGGATGTACCCACCGTTGGTTCTGGCAGTAAGACCGACAGCGACAGTCGTCTGGTAGACACTCGACCTGTGTGAGTCGATTGATACAGTCCGAGCCCAGCCCACATGCATCCGATGGATCATCCACACCTGCAACGACGAAAAAAGGCGCCCGACCGCATCCCCAACACCAGAAGGCAACCAGTTACTACGTATTCGAGACTACGGGTAAAGAGAGGGATCATAAAAACTGACCATGGTCGTATACGCAGTCGCATGTCATGCTCTCCAACGCCTCTCGTGAACGCCCGAGGGTGTTGTATTGGTAGTGATTTTCGGCGAGCTCGATGAACGTTGCTCGGGCCTCCAGCTCCGCAAGGGGGAGGTCACCTATGAATTGAGGCGTAGCACGTTTTAGCTTGCCATTAGCAGGGGCTGGTGTACTTGATTCCGACTTTTCACGCTTGGGTAGAGGCGGAGGTGAGGGCTCTGTCTCGACGGAGGGAGTTTCTAGTGGGGGTTTGGCGTCGTCCAGGTCTTCGAGTTTTGCAGAACGGTCATGCTCGCCTTCTTGCTTGATAGCGCGAGTGAGTATTGGTGATAGGGATGGACTCTGACGCTGAGAGGGGGGTCCGGACATGGTGGCAGATCGTCAGCGACGGTGAGAGCGTTGTGAACAATGAAGTTCGGAATAGCGATACAGCAGCTGGCGCGACGTCGGGCACGACGGGGACACTAGCGAGGTCATCAGCGTCAGCTAGGAGAACGATGACGAGCACAGACCTTGTCGTTGTGTGACGTGGCTTTGGCCCACTACGAGAACCGTGCCAGTTGAAGTCCTAGTCAAACACAAGCGTCACGGTGCTCGATGACGCCCGCGTCGACTTCAAAAAAGCGAAAGCGCGACGACAACGAGGGTAAAGTCTCGTTCGCGCTGTCCAACCAGCCGAGATCACAGCTGGGTCCTGTCCTTGGTGAGTGTTTACAGACCTCGCTCGTGGTCGTCCACAGTGAAACCGTCGTCCTCGCCACCTTTGACACAGCCAGTTTTCCTGCTATTGTACCACCAAAGTCCACCCCATTCAGCTGTTATCGGACAGAAAAGGCTGCTATTGACGAGGACACCCAGTTCGCGGACCTCTCCACGCTCATCGCCGGTGAATCCGACGCTGTCGACTTTTTCTCCTCCTCCGAAACATGTCGCGCTTCCGCTGGCTCCCGGTGCGTCTCCAAGCCATTCATGCACCCTTTTTCGTTCATTTGCAGCCAGGTACTTTGTTGCGGTACATAACAAGCGCACAAAGACGACCACCGTTCGCGAGGCACCCCTCCATGTCTTGACACGCCAAGTCAAGGCGCTCAAATCTCTCCAGCCTGCAGCGGTGTCCGCCCTGGAGCGTCTTGAAGCACGCGCAGCCCTTGGCGAGTCCTTTGGTACCAAAAAGGCCAAGCAGGCCATCAAGGCTCAGGAACGGAACAAGGTTGATGTATCCGCAATGGTGACTGTCGCAGATCATCTCCAGGAGAGCATTCAACGGAACACACGGGCTTTGCCTTCCAGGGGTACGTTTATCTTTGTCCCACCGTGACGATCAATGCGAACGAGATCCATCAGAGGAAGCACAGGCGACGGTTGACAGCAACCGTCTGGTACCTCCATACAGCCCTGGTGCGGAGACCCCCTCCGAAATCTACCCCTTGCACAACGTCATCCCCGAGGTGGAATGGAAGACCCTGTCGCCCTCGGCAATCATTCAAGCTAGCTCGGCCAAAGAACGAAAAGCCCTCTTGGCATATCAGAGATCCAGCTGGATAAATCAACATCTAAATCACATTTGTTCTTCCGAATTCCCGAGTAAGACGCACATGTGAGCCGTGATTGTCTCTTTTCCAGCAAGCGATGGGGGACTGATACGTTTGATCAGCAAGATTCTCATGTACATCGCCGTCATGATGTCCTTTCGAAACCTGACCCTTCGTAAATTCGAGAAATCAGCTATCTACGACAAGCTCTCCTCTGTTCCGTCCATAATCATCGACGGTCTTATGTCTCGATTCACGGAAACTCCGAGAGGATCGACAGAGTCAGGGGTCTTCAATCCAAGAATTCAGCTGCACTTTTACTGACATACATCATACAGACCACAGTCAACGTCTCAAACGGAGACATTGTTGCTTACGTATATGTTTGCATTGTGCCTCCGTATTGACGATTATACGACGGACACGACACTGCTTGCGAACGACCTGAGTCAGAAGGTGGCCACGTATGTCGTTTTAGCGGATCCATTTCGAGTGACGAACGTCCCTTTGACAGATTAAATGCGCTATTCAAGTCACTGGGTTGCAAGATCACCAAGTTGACTACACAGGATCTCAAGCGACTTGGACTTCCTGACAGTGCTGGAGAGACGAAGAGAGCGATGCTCAATACACCACTCGAGTTCCCGAAGCCAAGGGTCAAAAGACGCACATGAAGGTTACCTTTATGGTCAGCGGATCTCATGACCGTGTCGCTCGATCATTCATTCAGTACGTTTGATGAAAACAAAAGTACAAATACATTTTCATTTTTACCATGAACCATCCGCTTCTTGTGCCCGATTGCCTATCGCCTCGCGATAATTAAGGACGCGTGTCCGATATGACAGATGAGTCGGTTCACCTGCACTGGCAATCAGTTGCCCTCTTGGGCGGGCTTCCTGGTGTAGTAGGAAATGGAATGTATGGTGCAGGAGCGTTGGGTGTGCTGGGAAGAATGTTTGCCGGTAACAAGAGTAAAGACGAAAGCAAAAAGCATTCCCAGTCATTATTCTTTTAGAGAACAACAAAACGGAATCCGCGCGTGCTCGGCGCACCAAGTGAGAGCGCTCCAGCCTACGAATAGCGACGTGATCGGTCAGCGTACTTGCACACAATAGAAATGGCATCTAGTTGGTCCTTGCGGAATGAGCGACACGATGGCGGGCCCGGACCGGCCTAGTCAGCGCAAGGGAACATTCCGAGCTATAGGCAAGACCAGAGGCGGTGGCCGAAACCTGAGCAGTAGTTTCCACAAACGAAATGATTGTCTAAGTTGATGGGACATGAATCTACACGATACCCGAGGCCGCTGGCCGTACCGCATCCTCGTCTCTGCCTACCCGGTACGTCAGCACACCGTAGAGACAAGTCGGCGAGCACGACGCACCCTCGATAAACTTTTGCAAAAAGGTGCGCTGTGGTCGCTCGTGCACCTTGAGCAGGATGCCCATCACATGGTCTGTCTGCTTCCAGCAGTTGACAGCCTCCTGGAGGTCGAGACGACCCTTGTGGATGAGAAGGTCAATCGCACGCGGGTCGGTGACATGACGGTTGGCCTCGAACTTTTGGCGGATGCGGTGTCGGACGTAGGCGGGTGTGACTGGAATAGCGTACAAGGTGACGATTTCGGGTGCCTACGAGACACTGCGGGTGAGAAGACGGCCACGGAGACGAATGGCGACAATACCGACCGCACGGACCCAGTCTCTGTAGAGGTCGATGACACGCCTGCGAGCCTCTTCTGGGTTCCTCGAAAAGCGCGCTGTCTGGGCGAGACGGGACGGGATGGTAGTCATCGTGCAAGCTCAAGGGTGGTTGATTAGTAAGCTCTTATCCTTGTCTTCATCACATCACATCATGGTCAGAGGCTCGGGTGAGTGTTCCATCGTACCCGTAACTAGCTATATGGCTCACACACGGCTCGTTCAAAGGCAAGTTCAAGACCAAGCGCGGCGGCGGACGGTCTTTCAGGTGCGAGCGCTCGCGACGATCTCTACGGCGCTCACGGCATGTCTAGTCGAGATATGGAACTCGACAGCGATGGCATAGCGCACCCAAGGTCACATTCGTTTCGTCCTAGATAATGTCGCTGATCCTTTGTCTAGGTCTCGTCGTAAGAACGACCAACAAGATGATGATGACGACGACGACGAGGAAGAGGACATAGCGGAGGAGAACGAGGAGGAGGAGGAGGAAGATGATGACGACCCCGCCGGATCGAGCGTCTCTCAACAGCCAGAGCTGTCGCGCGCTGAACGACGTGCCCTCAAGAAGAAGCCAGCACAGAAACAGGAAGCGGACGAAGACGACGAGGACGCTGATCTCATCAATCCCAACCACGTAGAAAAGAAACTGACCATCTCGGACTTGGGCTCGAGAGAGCTGACTCGGAAGGAAAGGTGCGCATGCCAGTAGCATGGCTTTCAGCCTCCTTGACCGTGTTCACGTAGGGAGGCAAAGGAGAAGCAGGAGGCCAAAGACCGCTACTGGAAAGTGGGCGTTCTGGTTTTCATGATCGAGTCACGCATCTCATCCGACCGCCCAGCTCCATCGTGCTGGCCAGACAGACGAAGCAAAGTCGGATCTTGCTCGCCTGAGGAAAATCAAAGAAGAACGCGAGGCTGCTCAAGCCAAGCGCAAGGCCGAGGCAGAAGGCTTGTATCTCCACTCCCCGGTCTTGTGTTCCATGCTGACAGACCATCGTTTCGTGTAGCCAAGGTAGCAGAGATAGAGGCAAAGAAGAAGGCAGCCATGAGCGGGAAGCGTCTCTGAGCGTTGGTGGACGTATGATTTATTACCCTGAATCAGTTTACTACCATTACTGTACGCTCTTTCCCAAACCAACTTGTCTTGTAATGCATCCTCGTAACGTGTACGCCAGCCAGTCCGACTTCCTCGACCTCGCAAGGCGGTACCCTCCCTTGAGACCACAGTTTGTTTCCATTTCGCGACCCAGCAATAAGCCCATGATGATCGTTGGAGTGTGTTCTTGACCCATCTAGGTCCTACCATCGATTTCAAGAGCGCCGCTGCACAAAGGCCCGTGCAAATCCACCCATCGAATCATCGCGTGCTGAGCATGTCGTAGACTGTTGACAGAAGCCTTGCTCTACCTAGACTTCAATATCACCCTCACTCTCCCCGAAAATCGATTGTGTCCGCCCGTAAGCTGTCAGTTCTGACGTCTTCGCACAAGGTAGTGACCGCACGTCCTCTGCTAGGTACCGAATCGGTACGTTCTCGAGTTCTACCAACACCAGATGCTGACCAGTGCCTTCAAGGTTGAATTACGTTCTTTGGATCCAAGACATCGTAAACACGTTAGGTCTTCGTGACCAACTTGTACGAGGAGTCGACGTGTGCGTCTCAGCGGATTCAGCGAAATAACATCCTTTCTTATCCTCTACTATGCAGTGGTACAGGCGCTTCTGCGATATATCCCCTGTTGGCATGTCGCTTGGAATCAACGTGGTCCTTTGTGGCTACTGGCACGTTATTCCTTCATCGTTGACCGCCGCTACAGACTGAGATTCCGTCCATGATTTCAATAGACGTCGACAACCATTCCCTCGTTTCGGCTCGGGAAAACGTCTCGCGTAATGCGCTCTCGGATAGAATCGCCATCCTAGACACGTCGTCCAGCGAGTCCATTTTGCACCCACTAGAAATGGCCCTTGGAACGTCGTATGTATTCTCTGTCGTGCCCATGGATGCATTCAGGAGTGATTGTATCATAGGTTTCACTTTACAATGTGCAACCCACCATTTTATGCTAGCTTGGACGAAATCGCGCAATCGGCCAAAGCAAAGGACGACGAACCGAGCGCGGTATGGTTTCATGTTTGGCATCGACAGCTCATGTTGACTCCTATCGAGGTATGCACCGGTGCTGAGAACGAGATGGTGACCCCCGGAGGTGAAGCTACATTTGTGTCGCGCATGGTGACAGAAAGTTCACGTCATCGAACGCGGTGCACGTCGGTCCATTCCACTACTAGTGCGCGTGACAAGGCACTGAATGAACGCTGATCAAAGATGGTATACATCAATGCTCGGAAAGATGTCGTCTCTTCCCCTGATAATAGGTCTCTTGCGTGAACACCAAGTAAGCTCGCATCCGTTCACCGTGTATGCGCTAACCTCGGGCTCGGTTGAGATCGACAATTATGCGATTACCGAATTCGTTCAAGGACAAACGCGGCGCTGGGCCATTGCCTGGAGCTTTGGCGCTCGTCGTCTTCCAGACGTACATGCTCTCCATCCTATTCCTTGGACTATCTTTGATACACGCTACACCAGTCTCTAGCGCGCATCCCGAATGCTGCGCTCCAAAGCATCATGCCAGCCCGTACGACACTCTACCAACACGTACCGCAGGTGCAGTCAACTGAGGTCCTCTATAGCACGCTCTCCCGCGTGCTTGAAACGATCGAGGACGTCTTTCTTACTCTAGAGCGGGAACCAAGCGGCACCGAGTCCACTTCAGTGTCGTCGGTGCTTGTCTCCGTAACCGGCGTCACTTGGTCGCGATCCGCTCGGAGAAAAAAGGCGAGAACGCCCCGTCCCCTGGAAAGGGAGACATCCCAGGGCACCGTCATTATGCAGTGTCGAATGCGTTGTGTGGACAGTCTCCATCGCGCCGGGGAGAAGCAGCTAGTGACAGGCCCCCATCTGCTGTATCAATGGGTCGTCGGAAGTGACCGTGCCGTTTTCGAGAGCCTTGTCAGTCATGTCAACCGCAAGGTGGCTACTGTCGAGTCGGGGTCGTAAAACGTCGCTGAAACCAAAGACATCCCCACGACAAGCCTGTTTATGAAGCGTCGTTTCACCGAAGACAAACACAGCGGCAAGACCTGCACAACTCTACACCAAAGCGTATGCTAGATCAAGGGCAAGGATGTATATTTACCGTTGCACTGTGGATACTGTCTACCTTTGATGCAGAGGCTCGCGATAACTATCTGGATTGTACATAATACCAAGTATCACGCCAAAACGTCTTCCAACATTCTCCTGGCATCTTCCCACTGCTGTAGCGCATCGCCTTTAGTCTGCCATTCCCACTCCTCCTGGACTACCGTCTTGATCCGATCCAAATCAGAGGTGCTTTCGTGCGGGAGAAACGTTCCGTCATTGGCAGGCGACTTGAACGCCAACAGCCTGCCAAAACGTTGCGACCTTTCGACGACGTCTTGTGCAAACGGTCGGCGTATGCTTTCATAGACGCGCAGCGCGGCTTCGATGGTATGGTTGTCCTTCGAGACGTGCGTATGGGCGAGCACACGTCCCAAGATGAACGCGTCCTATGAGACATCCGTAAAGACGGACGACGTTGAGGAATACGAGGGCTTACTTCGATAGCTTGAGCGGCGCCTGCTCCAAAATGAGGTTCCATCGCGTGAGCCTGTGATCAAAATACCCGGTCGGTCAGGATAATCACATGGACGCATCGACACAGACCGCGTCTCCTAAGAGCACCACAGAACCCAGTACAAAGCGGGGCAGTTTTCGGACGATGTGAACCGTCCATCTCGTGGTAATTTCCAACGCCTGTGGATGCGATGAGAAGAGGGAAATTTTCATTATCTCGCCTATAACAAATGTATTCTGACACACCCGGATGATCGTACCCACTTCAGGATTCCAATGCGCGAACCGTTTTAGGAGTACCTCTTTTTCTTCGGGGCCGACGTCGACGACCCACTGATCGCGAGGGGTTGGCGTATCGTATGCATCGGGAACGTGAATATATACGACCACGTTGAGTAATCTTCCTTGAGAAATGGGGTATATCACCAAATGCTACGATGAATGGTTCGGTCAACCATCTACGCAACACGATCGGTGTCATACCTGGGCCCGACCCAGGTACTATTCCAAAAGAAAAGACGGTGAAGATGTCAATTTGGGCTCTGGAACCTTGTATATTTACACGGGGTAGAAAGTCGACGTACATACGTCAGCACCTTTCTGATATGCATCCCACCGAGTTTTTCGACGGGTATGAGCGAGCGGTAAGCGTAGAGGCCTGTCCAGAGCGGATCGACAAAGCACTTGGAAGGGCTTGGGGTGCCGTCCCTGTCCTCGTCCCCGGCGGTCATCCTCTCGTACATGCACCTCCGCGTCGTAGACCGGATCCCATCTGAGCCGACGAGTACGTCCGTCTCTGCTACGGTACCGTCAGCAAAGTGGAGCATGATCGATGAATGGGGTGTCTCCTGGGACCAGGCGACGAGTCTCTTGTCGAGGTGGATGGACGTTGTGGATGGGATGTGTCGAAGGAGGACGTCGACCAGATCGTGACGGTGAAGATGGAGCGGGCCGACTAGTGGAGACACGCGAGCCGGGGCATTGTTCTAGAGAACTGAGTGAGGGAGGGAAGGAACGTACCTTGCAGGATCTTTTCGAACCATGATTCATCGCCTACTTGATCCCCTTTCATGAAGCACGGACCTACAAACCGAATTGGGCGGCGGGTAGTCTAGCGTCAGTCCCTTGGCCCTTCTTTTCGGGACCTAGACGCACCCGAATTAGGCAAGGGCGGTTGGATCGCCCGCTCTGCGAGTTCGTCCAGCAGCCCAAGGTGTCGCATGATCTCGGACGCGCGCGCGAACAGCGTAACACCCGCACCGACCGTCGTAATCACTTTACCTGATTCATAGACGTCGACGGTGCAGGTGCTGCTATCACCCAGCACGAGCGCCAGCACCAGGCCGCCTATGCCTGCACCGCTGTAAGCGCGCAGTGCAAGTTAACACGCTGAATCAGCCAAAGCATACATATCGCGCACCATATTGCCACACGAAATTTGGTCCTGGGTTGGGTTCCGCTCGCTGACATCGTCACTCTGGGGATGGGCCGGGGAAAGGAAGAATTGAGTGGGAATGCGACAGTGTGATACGAATAGACCAGCCTGGCGAAGTCGCACGGGCTGAAACTCGAGGCAACTTGCAACCCCTTCAAGTTGACCGGGCTGCTCTGTTAGAGCGTATCTCGTCCGCTTGTCCGCCGATAGTATGCCCATCTTATATCACGGTCTATTAAACCATCCACGCTCGTCCAAATCGGGTGTCGTAAGAAATCCTCCCGACATAATATCGGTTCCAGATCCTCTGCCAGAGCCGTCAGCGGGGAACAAGCCTCGCTGGGGCGCACCCAATTTGGAAGGGCCTGTCATGTTTCGAATTCGGCTGTCATCGCGTGAGGAAGCGTGACGTGTCCCAGAACGTCGGCAACGAGGCTACGTGTCAGCACATGTACACATGAGGGCACGTCATTTAAAAAGCGCATCTCACCAGCGTTCTTGATGAGTATGAGTAAACGGCACTGTGGCGCATCGACCATGGATCTGTGTTGGCACCGATCCTCTTGTTCATTATTCCCCTGTCCCGGACAGTACACACCTCTCCGCGTTGCAGAACGAGGCACGAACAGTGCGTTTGAGATCAATCACGAAGTGGATGTTCATTGAACGTTCAATGATTGTGGGTGAGATGTGGCAGAAAGGGACGTCAATGAGATCGCCATGGTAGAGCTGCAGTGGTTTATGCGATGCATCATGCCCGAGACGGAGAACGGGCAAAGTCATTGATCAGAGAGGAAAATTGCTCCCTTTTTCAAGAAGGAGGACCTGCATCTAGGTAGCAACCATGACTGGCTGTCAGTCATCAAGTGTCGATACTCCCACGATACGCACCCGGGCCCAAGTACTGCAGCGAGTTCATCCGGGAGACCGAGGCGCCGCATGATCACAATTGGGCGTGCGGTTATGGCCGTGATCGCGTTGGTCTTGCCTGCTTCACAGGCAGCGACAGCGATGGTACTCCCTCTAGGGGCTGTCAATGTCGTCCTTCACCGCCCTGCGAACGTCCAGGTCGTAGCGCGAGCAAATAATTTACAAAACATCAAATTAGCTGGAGGGTAACGTTATGTACACAAGACGTGTCCCTTGGTGAGCACATACAACTTATCGACTCGGACACGGGAAGCTGAGTGTGAGATTGTGTCCAACATCCGAGGAGGACAGTGTACTAGCGGCACAAGTAGGAAGTTGCCAAGGCTTAGACTCGTCGGCGACCAGCAGAGATAGAAACTTGACGGAGTATCCTGCTTTATCCTTGTTTGCTTGATGGTGTGGTACAGCCTGATGATTAGACGTCTCTAAAACGATAACGTCTGCGCCAATCGCTGCAGAGATTCGTCTCGACAACGATGGTATGATCATCAGTCACCGGCCAGCAAAGTTGAAGATGGAAGGTCACGGGTACGAATCACAGTTGGAGATATAAATCAAAAGTGGAAGCATTTGCGTGACTGGTATAACAGACAGCCTGCTGAAAGACGAATCGATCGGAACGCTTAGAGTAAAGGTTGTTACAGGTGCTTGATTTAACGGGAAACAAAAACACGTGCCACCGACGGTCAAAAAATTGTTGCTAAGAACTTGAATGCAACTCGGACATGTCTATTCCTTGGCCTCACGCAACCGGTTCAGCATGAACATGTCGTGTTCCTCCAGGATTAGCTCACCGTCGAGCTCGGCCGACGGTCGCAATTTTGTGACGGTTTCGGGTTCGAGGAAAGACAAACATGGGTATCGCGCCTCTCCTTTCCTACCCGCCCAGTCAAACCCAGCGATCATCACCTCCGTTTCGTCCGTTTTGGACACCATGATGTTCGCATCTCGGATATCACCGTGGACAAATCCGGCTTCGTGGAACTTCCTGAGAATAGCCGAGATGGCGTCAAAGGTAGATGACGAGAGAGGTTGCTTGCGATCTCTGAGTCTCTCGAAATCATCGAACGTGTCAAAGACGGGCATTATCCAATTGAGTGTAATCTTTTCTAGCCCTCGCAAAACAGGCGCATGGCCAAGAGATGCTAGATAGTTGTGCGCTTCCTTGGAGTACGCGGGAGTGAATTTAACGTAGATCCGTTGCTCGTGGTTGACTTCGGTTGCAAGACAGACAATTCTTTCTTCGGAAACGTCTCTATCGTACCGGAACTTCACAGTTCCGCTGCCTTGTAACGATTCATAGGTCGTTTTGAACGGAAAAATTTGTTGTGGTGGCGGTTTGGTTTTTCCAAGATTGTCTTCCGTGTCTCCCAATTCTTCTTCGTAGTATTGGCGGAGAGAACGAATGGCTTTTCGCACGGCAGCCAGATGACGCGCGCATTCGTAGTGTTTAGCTCTATCGGTGCTATGAAAAAAAAAAAGCGATGGGCATTGCTAACGGCTGGGAAGTCGGCTTCAGGTTCCAGGCGGCACATGCGGTGACTATGCACGGACCTGCAAAAGAGAAAGGTCAGATCGAGACGGAAGGATAAATTACAAGCACCAACCGAAAATGCACAGGAGCAGGCACGGAAGAGGAGAACCTGGGTATTTGATCGCATTCTCTCTCGTTGACTCCACATAATGTGCCAACGCTTGGGGATATGGATCACCGTTACCACCAACAATCTCGTTCTCGAACTCTGCAATCACGTAGGGATGTTCATTGACAAAAGCACTCGCGTCGATCGTGTAGTTGGTCTTTGTGATTTTGGTACTCTTGCGGAGGCTGACGCCATAGTCTGCAAGGATGGAGCCAATACTCCGAATCCGACTCTCTTCATCGTCATAGAATCTCGACATGGCGTTCTCGAGTTCAGTAGTGAGGTAATGATCCTCGGCTGTGAGCTCGATGGTCTCGCGATTATAAAGTAATTGAGAAAAGGCACGATGAAGTAGTATGGGAGGAAAGGTATCTGCGCAGTCGTGCTCGGAACAGTGTGGACGGCCACACGGTACGAAACTGCCAGTGAAACCTTTTTTCTTGAACAATGGCGACAAACGAGAGGTGGGAGGAGGTTCTCGGGGTGTGTGGTTGAGGTAGTGATTGCGTGCATCTGTGATTGGGTTAACATCGCCAACAGATGGACGTGGCGATGGTGGCGATTCAGATGAGTCTAGGTCCATTTATGTTGACCAGGAAGAAATGGAGTAGAAACAAAGGAGGGGAGGTTATTGGGGGGTTCGAAATCAGTAATCGGACGGATTCAATCCAGCAGATAGCTATAGGGGCTACAACTCTTAGATTGCTGTATTCTCCTCACAACTGCGAACTAGGACCAACGTGCAGCATGATGGTACCGGTATCCCCGTGATTAAATATAAATACCAAGAAGTTGTCTCAAAAAGCTTCGAATGGAAATGGAGAGCGTGAATACTGAGCACCTGGACACGACGCTCCGGAACACTTACCTGTAAAAAATTATTGTTCGATCTCGACAGCCTCTTTTATGATGCGCTCGATAACATCTGTGTATGGCCACCGCCTGAGATAACTAGAGAGCAAACACGCAAAGTCAGTATGCATTCTTTCATCGCGACTAATAAGCTCGTTGGGAAAGGTGAGACATGACATGAGACCACGCTTCTTGAGCCAAAAGATCTCTGCGAAAGATCAAGAGAAGAAAATCTCCTCGACAACGGCAAAGGCAACGAGAAGCTCCAAAAACGTGGAGTGCCGATCTGAGATCCATGCAGGAGCCCATTCGGCCTTGTGTTTGATACACAGAATGTCTCGATAACGTGAAGGAGATATTCGCGCTTGGCGGAATCCATGATGTACGTGCAAATGAGGAGTTAATACGTCTCGGAATGAATGTTCTCCATCATGATCTGGAAACCGTAAAAGAAGCGTGCTTGTGCGACTTGAACTTCTTTCGAAAAACGTTCAACCAAGTTTTCAATTACAATGCGGTCCAAGGCAGCGAAAAAGGCAATAACATGCGATATAAAACGACGTCCGTCATCGCTCAAGCGATCGTTCCACTCACGGATATCATTCGAGAGATCTATCTCGGCGGTCCAAAAGCATGCATCCGCATTCTTGTACATTTGCCACACATAGATAGATAGTCAATCAAGAGGAAGAAACATGATTGAGTACATAGTTCGTGATATTCTGTGGGAAGGAGCACGAATCGACGCCCGGAAGGTTTCAATAAAGGGACCTCGTCTGGAAAGTTAATACTTGAGCATCACGGTGTATTCACGACGGGAGCGCGCACATTCAGGAATATTCACATAGCCCACAAACCTGTGAATGCATGTTGGAGGTATCAGTGACTAAGGTATCACATCTTGAATCTGTCTTCGGCGGACTTAGTGACAAGGCAATTATGATCTGACAGTAAGGATAAGGATCAATAGAGGGTTGTCCATGAATTAATACCCGCCTGCTGGTTGGAGAAAAGACTACCGGTACGGGACTGTATCACAAGAGCAGAGACAAAGGCAATCATTTTGACGACTGGGCAGGTATTAGGGGTACTGCTGATCTAAGCTTGTACAAAGATACTGTACACAATCTTCATTAGCACGCGACATACGGGAGTACTGTGACATGTACATACTCCACGAGAGCCACGCTACACATATCGAACCCGAGGAGTCGTGGCATGAGTAGGAAGTTGTAACCTGCGATTAAGGAGAAATTTCATTGTGACATAAAATACTGGCGGGCCCTACGGTAGAAACATCTTTCACTGCACGCGTACATATCTTCGTTTCCGCTTCCGCAGCATTGCCTGAGGGCCGGACGGAGAGGCTGAAGACGGGGAACTCGGAGGCTGAATAAAATACTTGGATCGAGCGAGGACGCCGAGGATAACGGTGGAAACATAGTGGCCAAGGCACCCGAAAGCGGCCCCGACAATGCATGCAGCGGCACAGAATACGTAGACTGGATACAACGCAACTGCAATCACACAGACGATCGAGAACGGGGTGAAGAGCAGCATGTCAAGGGTGATTTTGACTACGGTGGTGATGGGCGAGAGCAGTGCGTACGTGGCGGACCAGATGATACGCAATGGATACACCATGGCGAGAAGGAGGCGGATTCCGAGACGAAACAAGAGGGATGATGCGGCTAGCAAGAACTGTAAGATGGGGAGAAGCATGGCGATGGGAGGAGGTCCCGACGGCCTAGAGCTGTCTTGAGCACTAGCAGGCATGGTTGCTTCTGACATGATGGAAACGCGGGATTTCCGCTTGTTCTAAGGAGTTGTTCGTCAAGGTATGTACAAGTGACAAACGCAAGCACTGACCACGCTCAAGGAAGGATACGAGACGGCGGTGACAGTTGAAACGAGCCGAGGAGCTCCGATGGTGCCTAAAATAAGTATCTATAACCGAGAAAACAAACATGCGGTGCATCTAGTAATGTAGAGTTGACATATGCGAAGGAATATAGATGGCATGGTTCCACGGAATCCCTCCTTGTCCTGTTCGTGCGGAGAGGTTCAATGGGCCAGCCTCCGGTGGACAATAATGATAACATGTACTCTTTCGAAGCAAACGATCGTAGATGTCAGGAATCCGTGTTCGTGCCGACAAAGTCTAATAGCTCACCCTCTGGAAAACAATGATGCCAAAGCATCTGCAAGTAAATGGTTTCATGTCATTGCCTTGCAGCATCTGCTTCGACCTTGGCTGAGCATGAAGTCACTTTCTACATATCGTCGTCTCTTATTGCTCTGATAGCAGTTGTCGAACGGATGCAAGACGACTCGGAGCTCATGCCAACCCCTGTTAGTACCATAGGTCTGTCGACCCAGTTGCTTCCCCATGTTCCGCACATTGACAACTCTTCAGGCGTGAAACTCCCACATTGCAGGCACGACGGTATCTACGTCTCCCTTGGAGACCTCGGCCCCGTGAAGACTATGGCGCATGCCAACAGCTGCTCGTGGAAATCTTTGATAGCAGGTCGTCTCACTGCGACGAGCATCACTTGTCGTCCAGATGGAGGGATGGACCTGGCCACGCGTCACAATTAGTCCGACCTACGCACAGACGGTTAATGTTGATGGAAACTAGTTTCAAACTGACCTCAAAGTTGGTCGGACGGCTCATTGATCTGCTCGCTGCGGTTCTGGACCTAACAGCCCCCTTGAGTTCTCTTGAACGTCTCTGACTATACGGTTCACATCATGCCATCAATTCGGCATCTGGACAGGTATCTAGAGTAATGTATAGCAAAATCAAGTCCTTCACCGGTTACATTTGGGTGTCGTAGGGACGGTGCAGCGGTCGTAAAAAAATAAAAATAAAAAGTAAACAGGACCAGGAATGGAATCCTCGTGCTGCAGACATGGTCACGAAAGACAGTCTAGTTCATCCGGTTCGCTGTCGGCACTCTGCAAATGTCGTGCTGCGCTCGCTTTGATTCGGTCAAGCACCTCCCGCGGAGGCCCCTTCAAGCGGGAAGAAGGCCTTTTGGTTTGCTGGGGTGGAAGTGGATCTTTCGATTCGGTCAATTTCCCATGGTCCATGTCATGCTGGTTTTCCTTCAACTTTAGAGAGGACGAGTGGTGGTAAGAGCTGATTTCACGTTCGTCAACGTGATCGTTCGTCATGCGGCATACCGAAGACGCACCCTGGGTCAGAGAATTTGCTGGCTTTCCGGGGTCGGTCGTCGCATTGGTCCTCCTTCCGTTTTTTCGATTTGGAGGTACGCGCCTTAACCTCTGCTTGCATAGGCTCGATGTGATCAGGCCCAGATCTGCTCTTTCTTTTCTTGTGTGCCGTGGCTTCGGAGCTTTCATCATTGTTGACCTTATCCTCGGCGTTCTTGGATTTCATAGAGGTCGACTTTGAAGCCTTGCTTTTCTTGGAGATGGGAGCCGCGGCGTCGTCGTCATCGTCATAGGGTCCCAGTCGCCTCTTCGCATTTGCCCTCTGTGACTTCTCGTTTCGCACCACTGTGACTTCGCCTTGCGTTCTCTTTCCCGAATTTACCATAGCAACAACTTTTCCGGCCTCGACGCCCGTAGTGCTCTTTGCCCCGGACGTCCCAGTGTCGTTCATAGGAGGCAAAACTCGCTCTTCGATGACCGGCACATCGTCGCCAGAGTGGCCATCATCCTTGCACTGTCCAGTTCTCTGAGAATTGGATTTAGCTTTACGTGGGACCTCGACGAGCGTCTGATCGTCGTCTGTATGCGTGATCATCAATGGAGGACGGTCATTTCCGCATACGATGCATACCTGAGACAAGTGTCTCTACCACCTCTTTTGCAGGATTTAATTTCGATTTCGATTTCGCTTTCGGCTTGGATTTTGAGCTTTCACCAGTAGATGGGGCAGTCCGTTTGTCCTTTGCTTTTAACGCCGACTTAGACCTCATTTTTGGAGGTGGTTGCTCCGCATCAGAGTCCGCACCTGCAAAAAGAAATTTCAAGATGGACCTTGGCGGGTGATGGGAGAACACACCTGTTTTCTTTTTACCTTTTACCGGTCTACCACGGCGCTTTGGAGTAGGGTCTATGGTTATGTTGGCTGGAAACATCTCAGATGGAAACACACGTCTTACCTTCCAGTTCAACGGCCTTCCCTCTGCGCTTCTGAGACGCTGGCAAGTTTGACTTGGAACCTCCTGCATGGCTCCTTAAACATCAACCTGAATATGAATAACGAAGGCAAACCAGCTGCAACCCCACTCGCGTCTGAGGCGGTGATCACCCCGGCTTTACGTGTGGAGGTTGAGGGACAATTGATAGGAATGTCTCTTGGACGCGCCTTGGAGGGCGATTCACCAGAGACAGTACGTGCAAGGAGGATGTCAACAAGCGGATTCGTGTTCGACGGTATGAATGCACTAACTGGCGCGTCAATGCACGACACGATGAATAGTATGTGATCACTGAAGTACTGACCCACCGCGATTGCGAAACCTTGCTTGTTGTCGTTGCAAACGTTGAGCTTTGCTTTCTTCTGCGGAGACGCCGAGCTTGGCTTGCTGTTCGACAATAGCAGGCTTCGTCATTGTCGTCATTGTCAGAGACTTGACTCGGAAGAGGTCAATATTGCACGGACACCTGGGTCACGTGAAGAAACACGTGAGGCTATGTACAGCAGTCCGAAAGAGGTCATCCGTTCCACTGGTACATATCCTTGTACAGCCATTGTATGTATTACAACTTTCCTGCCTTCCCGTCCACTCTCACAAACCTAAATAGTTGAGCGGTAGATATCCGCCGAGGTTTTGACCGGAGTAATATGAGTGTCTTGATATCGATCTGCCAGGGGCGAAAAAATGGGAAAACTACGGCATTGAAAGGAGACAACTAATTACCACGGGGTCGATATCGACGTCAGGATCATCAACAAGAGAAACCGTCCATCCCTTGCTACGGTCGTCGTCCAGTTCAATACTGAGTAGGCGGTGTTCAGCAGCACACGCTCATTGTAAAGGAGTGGACATGTCACTCACGTATATGCATCCTGACCTTCTCTGTAAGTTATGTGCCATTTCACATCTTGTTGATGATACACGGTAGTAACAACCTTGTCGTCAAATACCCCGGTGTACCGATATTCGCCAATACTGAATTGATAGATTTGGTCACCAGTCTGCTGCCCGAGTTTCCACTGCCAAACTAGGTGAGCCTTGTATGCGAAAGCAACCGAGAGCTTTCCTTACAAATTGTAGTCCCTGATTGAGGTGAACAGTCTGGATAGCAGGGAGTACCTGACTGATACCGGTCGAGGGTTTGTCCACAAGAAGAGAAACGATTCTATAAGTTCCTGTACCCAATCTATTCATCGAGGCCTTGGTGGTGCAGGTAGAAGGACGTGGGGCACTTTGTGAACCGTTCATTTTTATAGTGGTGATAGCGGTGACCTCAATGGCCGTTACACCGGGTGGCGTATCTGACGACTGCCGCGATTTTGTTCCGCCTCGTTTCAAGAATCACCAGCTAAGGCCATTCATTCATCAGCGGATCCTACATGAAACCGTTTTGTCGCGTTGTAGATTCGTATCGTTGACCATCCAAGAGCATATCTAAATCCGACTTTTATATCAGGAACATTGGGCGCTGTATGTAATTATGAATCCCCACACTGCATGTCGTGGTAGTCATTGGAACAGCTTGAAGTAGTACGTACACGGAAATTATTGCGGATGTCTCCTGATATCGTGGTAAATCGGTGAATCACGATTGAGTATCTTGGCTCAGCAAATCTCGAATACCCATACTGAGAAAAATCAATGGTTGTTACCTCGGAACTTGCCTAAGTAATGGCAGTGCGAACCAAGGCAACATTCCGCATAGATGAACTAATTTATAAACGTTGAATGGGGGCATTTTCTCTGAATTCCGTGTTAGTACAACCATACTGCAATTGACTGCAAAGGAAAAACGGGGATGGCGTCAGGTAACCCGGCACCTAAGTGACAGTATAAGATACGAATGTATCCTGTTGATCCATTAGCGCAGAATGTGCACGAGAGTAAGTGATCAGCAGCTTGTGTGTTGTAAATAGTACTTACCGGAAAACACCTGTTGGACTAATCTCTATTTCATCCTATTAGCAGGATAATGCCGAAGCCCGTCTCATTTCCGACAATCGGACGCGAATACGCGTGGATATCAGCGGAGCACTAGGAGTTTCAATCGGAAGCAGGAAGTCGGGAAGAGAATTGGACACTCGTGTGGGAGGGTTTTGCAAGATACCATGTCCGCGTGATCGTTCGAATAAAGGCCAGGGCATCGAAGGGAGTGTTACGCCGCCTTGAATACAGCGAACATCAACATCGGATGTCACATGAAAGTGCTGCAATGAAGATGAGTGCCGGGGTACCAATCAGTGATGCCTACAAAACCACCCAGAAATGAATAACAACTTGCGAAGAACGGCGTTCGTTTACTCTCCAAATCGGCATAACTTTCGCCCTGTCTAAGACCGCGGGGACACGCGGGCCAGGGCCACTATAGCAGCACCCCCGCGCATTAGAGTAGGAGTATATTGAAGGTAGGCAGTAAGAACATGTAAGTGGATGAGGGAGCGACGAATAACTCTGAAGTTGTCTTGGCAGACATATCTGAGCCATCTGTGCGCTCAAAATTTGACCCATACCACTCTCGTTAAGCAGCCCCAATCTGCCACGTCGCCAAGAAAGGACGATGATCTGAATGTCCCGAATTGTTATTCGGGTACTCGGTAAGTCGAGGTGTGATATTATTGCAGATGTGCGCGTTTTTGGAACGGGCGCGAAATGTGAGCACGTCGGTTGAATTCTAGGGTCTGATCCGCTGCCCAGTAGAACAGATTTGAAAGTGAGTGGATCAGGAAAACATTAATCAGAATGAAGGAATAATAATATCCAGGCACGGGGACGAATCCGATTAGAATCTGTGTTTCGGGAATCCATCCATCGTCAGTATCAGCATCTGTATCCCAACTGTAGTATAGATGTGGTCAGTTTTACTGAGTGCACCAACACGTCAGGCCAGCCTCATCATAGATGACGATCGGGAATTAAAATCGGTATAAAACGAGCAAAGATATTTGAAGACCTCCGCCTGGAGGGCAGAAAAAGAACTTTGACCAGAACGCAGCGTACGACAAGGAGCTAAATGACACCTTGTTTGACGCTGGTGACATTGAGCAAATCATCCTTGTATAAAAATAGTAAAAGCTCGGTTTTCTATGGCTCTATCTACCGTCTGGTATACCCGCTGACATACCATCAAAGTCAAAGCCCAATTTCGTCCGCGTATGGCAGTGTCTGGATGTCACCCACGACAACGTAGGTCGGTGCAGCGCGGGTAAGCTCAGAGACGAGCTAAGAAATGGAAATTGAAACAAGACATTTAGCACTCAAACGAAACGGTGTGTCAACGCACTGACCCTGGAGATAGCGGCCGCGTCAACCTTGTCCAGCGAAGCCAACGTACTCTCGACAGACGCATTCGAGTTTGAGAATATCTTAAGTGACACAGGCATCAACAGTGGAATGCGGAATAATATCGGGACAACCAACCTTGCCACCAATAGCCTCCACGAGACCGTCTCTACCTTCGATCGCGGCGGCAGTACCAAATTTGGCGCGCGCGACAGCAATCTTGGTTTCGTCTGCGCTAAGAGGTTTTTTGAGTTTTTCAACCACGGCCTTGGCAGCCTCCGTGACAGTCTTGGTGTCCGCAGCCTGGACGAGCACACCAGTCAAAATGGCATCCGAGTAAGGGAGGTGGACGGGAGTGACGGTGGCGGGTGAGCGGGGTGCAGATGGCCATTTGAGGGACTGGGACGGGGCAACGTGCGCACTGAGGACAGAAAACACTGGTGAAGGAGCTGCAGAACCGAGGCCGATGAACACAGTCTGGGGACCTTCGTGCGAGTCTATGCGCGTCGAGCCACCAAAGTATGTCGAGGGCTTTGCGGTCACGGGGGTGCCAGTAGGCAAGGCGGCATCCGCGAGGGCTTTGTCGACGAGCTCTGCGAGACGTGCCGAGTCGATACCGGTACCAACGACGGCAATGTTACCCGAGGTGAAAGCCTCTTTTGCAAACGATTTCACCGATTCAAGAGAGACAGCCGAGCGGGGGCTTGCGAAGAGAGAGGCACCAAGGCCGGTACGAAAGGCGAGAGCATGTGCGGCTTCGACGGCAACGGTGCTTGGCAATTGAGAGGCAGTAGTGGCTTCGTCACGGACGACGGGGAGGACGTATTCGGTGAACTCGTGCGGAAGGAATTTGGGTGTAGCGAGGATAGATGTGAGCACGGACGTGAAGAATGACCTGGAGGAAGGAATTTGCACACGGCACTGAAAAAAGGCATGACAAGACACCTACTCGTCGCCACGGAGGAACTCAGAGGTGAATGCGAGATATTCACGCGAGAGACTGGCGGACAGGACGCCACCATAGACCTCGCTCTCTCGTACAGTACCGAGCGTCGACCGCTTCGCCGTGCTCTGCAAGGAAACCGTTCAGTGAATTTTTTTTGTAAATGACATCGCAGTGCCGGAATAAAAATGCACAGACCTTGAAAGCAAAGCTTTTCAAGGTATGCGCGACACCTGGACTTGGTTCGTACCGACTGCCGGCCTTGACGAGAAAAGTGACCGCGGCCGTTGGCTGACCGTTGTCGACGGCGGCGACTTTTATGCCCGATGCGTTTGAGTCGACGACGGTGGCGAATGAACGTGCCAGACGTTTGGCAGCCGACGCTCGAGTTGCTAGCATGGCTTGAATTCTGGTTGGGTGGAGAAATGACAGAACGAGCGGAGTTGCCAGGCTTGGTACCAGACGCGGTCAATTCCGTGTTCATCCGAACATGGGAAGTGGTAGCCAGTCATCACTTCGTGGATTCAAGGTATGTTTACGCTTCTTCCATTCGAATTGACAACATCCAAGGAGGTGGCCGGTAGCGTCACACTCGCGCGATCCTACTTACTACAGTTTTTGTCAGACAGGAAAAAATAACCCCTATGATCACTCATCCGCAGTGAAGAGATAAACATATTCCGACCGAATTGATAGCATTCCCTATTTTCTTATAAATAGGTACGTTATGAGATTGCGAGAGCATTATCCCACTCTCATCCAACATGTCTGCCCCCAGCAAACTTCCGCGAGTACCGTACCCAGGTCTGGTATTCCCAAACGGCCTCTTGGTTTTCCTTTAATCATATCCAACACAGGGCAAAAGTCACCACGACTTCAAAATCCAGAATGCATCTCTCTCGGAACCGAGGTCTAGTGAGGTTACCATCAAAATTCATGCCGTGTCTTTACAAGTAGGTCACATTAATTCAACGGTTGCCCCTAACTTTATGTGTCTTGCCCAGTATCGCGATCTTATGGTTTCCAGAGGCGTTTATCCAGGGTTCGTTCATCCATTTCCGTCGTTCTTTTTCCCAATTCTCACGACCTCCAGCAGCGTAAAGGAAAACGTCGTTCCCTGCTCCGATGGCGCTGGCGAGATTGTGGCTGTCGGTGAAGACGTCAAAGGCTGGAAAGTAGGCGGCCGTGTCTGCCCAAACTTTTCTATCGACCATATCCACGGAGACGTCACTGAAGCCATCAAAAACACTGGCCTAGGTGGTCAGATTGACGGTGTTCTGAGAGAGTACATCAACGTGCCTGCTTATGTAGGTCCTTCCTGTTATTCGTTTCTCGGCTGTCATCCATTCCCAGTCCTAGTCGCTTGTTAGGATTCCAGACTATTTGACCTACGAGGAAGCTTCGACTCTACCGTAAGCTACATTCCTTTTCTTCCTTGTACCGTCTCTTATTGGTTCATTCTAGATGCGCTGCATTGACCGCATACAGTGCCCTTCATGGACCTGTTCCCATCAAGGGAGGCGATACTGTTCTCGTGTTGGGTACGGGTGGTGTTTCCATGTAAGCAAATAGTTCACGGTGTACGACTCATGCACCAACATAAATTTACAGCTTTGGTGCTCAGATTGCCCTCGCTTCTGGTGCCACGGTCATCGTGACATCCTCCTCTGACGCTAAGCTCGAGGTCGCGAGGCAACTCGGTGCACAATATCTTATCAATTACGGCAAGAACCCCAACTGGGAAGATGAAGTCCTTGAGATTGTGAGTGTTCGTACTTGTCTGGTAGCATTCTGATTGACAAACATCATCTTAACTCTCAAGACCGGGGGCAGAGGCGTCGACCATATTATCGAGGTAGGTGGATATCATTTGGTCGAGATTGGATTATGCAATACAAACCCGCGCTTTTAGGTCGGCGGACCCAACACGATCTCAAAATGTACCAAGGCGGTCAGATATGCTGGACATGTTCATGTTATTGGAGGTGTATCTGGGGTAGGCAGCGTCTCAAGTCTTCTTGCAAACGGCTCAAAATGCCATACAGGGCACCAACGGTATACCTACTATGGCCGTGATACACAAAGCCATTACATTCCGCGGTATTTTCATCGGCTCAGTGAAACAGTGAGTGACCAGCTACTAGTTGAAGACCTTGCATCGCTTATTATTTAGGTTCGAGGACATGAACCGTCTTCTCATTGCACGGAAGATCCGGCCCGTCGTGGACAAGGTGTTTTCATTCAATGAAGCCATCGAGGCGTACTCGTATCTGGAGTCACAGAAGCATGTTGGAAAGGTGGTCATCAAAGTGGATTGAACATTACTACCAAAGTGTATGATACATGTCGAAATAGCACATACGAGTTTATCTTGAAGCGAGTAGTAAGCCTACTGATACACAATCCTTGAAGTCAAAATTTGATGAACGAGCGTCAAAATTGTCTCATTACATGTCCAACCCTGACATACCCCTTCACCGCATCTCTACTTCCCCAGCGTACGCACCTCTTAGTTGACTAGCACTAGCACAGCTCCAGCTGACTCGGACACGTCCAACTGGGCAGAACAAACATGCACACGGCCGCACTTAGGAGCGCTGCTGCGGCACGAAGCTCGTCTCGTGGCTTTGGGAGTGGACGCTCAAAGGGCAAAGGCAAGCAACGAGAACAATATGCTGATGAGTCCGACGAAGAAGCAACATTGTTGCTGGCACACGTCGAAGGCGGCGCAGGTGACCTCGATGGCGAAGACGACGGTGAGATGGACAGTGAAGGGCAGGGCTCGACGAAGTTGAAGCGAATGGAGGGCTCACAAACATCCAAGGTGCGTTATATCAATCGTGGGCCGTTTGTGTCTTCACCTCGACTTGACAGAACTCGTCGACGCTCAGCAAAGGAGGCAACAAGAGTAGACAGGACAGAGCCCGTACCATCCCATTCAGACCTCCAGGTGTGCATTCATTTCTATGTTTACGAGATTACGCTGGCAATTGATCGTCGTTCTACACGTCCGTTTGTCCTTTCGCAGAGAAATTCCAATCTCAATTCCCGCCCAACATCGTTCGCAACCAGAAGTACAATATATTCACCTTCTTCCCCGTTGTTTTATACGAGCAGTTTAAATTCTTTTTCAACCTGTATTTCCTGCTCGTCGCGCTTTCGCAGTTCATCCCCGCGCTCAAGATCGGTGCGCCTCTCCACATTCCCTTCCCCTCCACAACCTCTCATGTGTCCTCTAGGTTTCATAATTACATATGTTGCACCACTCGCATTCGTCCTATGTGTCACGATGGGAAAAGAAGCATACGACGACTACAAACGCAACCTCCGAGACCGCGAAGCAAACTCTCAGCGATACTTGATACTGGATCCCCCTTCACACACTCGCAAGCGCAAGCGTTTCCGTGCATCCCAGCCGACGACCTTGTACAATGGCTCTGATCCCGAGCTTCAGGAATCATTGCACGCCCAGCCGGATGCAGGTCCGCATACGCGCTCTGTGCCTTCATCATCTCTCAGGGTGGGCGATCTCGTACTCTTAGAAAAGAACGACCGCGTACCCGCCGACATGGTTCTCCTCCGGACGTCAGATCCTTCTGGCACGTGTTTCATCCGTACAGACCAGCTCGACGGTGAGACAGATTGGAAGGCCCGTGTTGCCGTTAGCGCGACCCAGGGCTTGAAAGGGGGCGAAAGAGAGGTCATGATGCTCACGGGAGAGGTTTACGCGGATGCGCCGATCAAGGACATTCACAATTTCGTTGGGACCGTCACGGTACGCTCGACGTCGGACGAGGGAGGGGTGCATGAAAACGGGAATGAAAACATGACTGCGAGCCCAAACGTGGAACCCCTCTCGGCAGAGAACATGCTGTGGGCGAACACGGTACTGGCGGCAGGTTCTGCGGTTGGGCTCGTGGTATACACGGGAAGCGAGACAAGGGCAGTTATGAATACAAGTCACCCTGAAACCAAAGTTGGGTTGCTAGATCTGGAGATCAACAGGCTTGCCAAGGTGCGCTTTGCTGTGATGATTCGGCATATGTTCTTGTATTTCGGGAACTGTTTGGTGTATTCTAACGCTCATGGTGACCTTGTCTATGCGATAGATTCTATGTGCGGTCACGTTTGCGCTCTCCGTTGTCCTTGTCGCGCTGAACGGGTTTCGTGGGCTTTGGTATGTCTATGTGTTCCGGTTCTTGATTCTCTTCTCGTCTATCATCCCGATCAGGTGCGTTTCCAATTTCCGTGCCTTACTTTTCTCATCTCGTCAAAAGTCTCCGCGTCAACCTTGACATGGGCAAAACGGTATATGCACAGCAGATCATGTCAGACAGCGAGATTCCGGGTACGATTGTACGTACGAGTACGCTTCCAGAAGAACTCGGACGAATCGAATACCTGCTTAGTGACAAGACTGGCACTCTCACGCAAAATGGTATGTGCTTGTCATCGCACGACGCACGTGTAAAGTAGGGTTAACACATGTGACGTCAGAGATGGAGATGAAGAAACTACACATGGGTACGATATCCTATGGATTTGATTCAATGGACGAAGTCGCCCACCAGCTTGCGGTGGCGTTTGGGGCTGAACATGGTACGTGGCTATTTCCTTTCTGCCAAGGAAAATATTTAGATCTACGGATTGGCAAGGGGCCAGATCTTCAGTCGCAACCGGTGCTCAGCTTGCTACCCGCGGCCGTAGAGACATGTCCTCGAGGCTGCGGGATGTCGTCCTCAGTCTTGCTTTGTGCCATAACGTATGCGTCCTTTCTCCACGCGCGTGATTATTGATTATTTTAACTATCCAGGTAACCCCTGTAACGAATGACGACGGTACTGTAACCTACCAAGCATCATCTCCTGACGAAGTGGCCATTGTCAAATGGACAGAATCCGTTGGCCTGACCCTCGTTGCACGAGACCGTACATCAATCACCCTACGGACGCCTGCTGGATCCTCGCTCGTATATGACATCCTCGAACTATTCCCCTTCACATCCGAGTCGAAGCGTATGAGCATCGTCGTGCGTGAAACCCACACGGGCGACATATTGTTCTTGCAAAAAGGCGCGGACGTGGTCATGGCCAGGATCGTTCAAAAAAACGACTGGCTCGAGGAAGAGACGGGTAATATGGCGCGGGAGGGACTGAGGACGTTGGTTGTCGGACGAAAAAAGTTGACATCGCAACACTATGCGGCATTCAAACAGCGGCACCACGACGCGAGCGTACGGACCGAGGGCAGGAACGAAGCGATGGCGGCAGTTGTGGCGGAGTACTTGGAGCGGGATCTAGAGCTGCTTGGGTTGACAGGCGTCGAGGATAAACTTCAGGACGAAGTCAAATCGTCCTTGGAGTTGTTGCGGAACGCAGGGATCAAGATTTGGATGTTGACGGGTGATAAGATCGAAACGGCGAGGTGTATCGCCATTTCGACGAAATTGGTTGCGAGAAACCAGTACATTCATGAAGTTGCCAAGTGTGAGTGCCACATCTGTGCTTCTTTCTGTCCATCTTTCAATTGGTGCTGAATAATGCGTAAGTGAAAACGTCAGAGCAAGTCCGTGACGAACTCGAATTTTTACAATCAAAGCTCGATTGCTGTCTCGTCATTGATGGTGAATCTCTACAGGTAACCTTTTTTTTTCATTCTACCGGAGGTGAAATGATATGTCCCATAATAGCTCTGTCTCAACTTGTACAAAAACGAGTTCATCGAAATAACCACGAAGCTGTCTGCTGTCGTCGCCTGTCGCTGTTCGCCTACGCAGAAAGCAGATGTTGCCCGTCTCATTCGCCACTACACCAAGAAACGGGTGTGTTGTATTGGCGACGGCGGAAACGACGTGAGCATGATCCAAGCCGCTGATGTCGGTAAGTTCAGTTCAGCCATTCCATCCACCTTTCTTGAAACACATCATTTGCTTTGTTCAGGCATCGGCATTGTTGGGAAAGAAGGTAAACAGGCCTCCCTGGCTGCTGACTTTTCCGTCACCCAATTCAGCCATCTCACCAAGCTCCTCATGTGGCACGGTCGCAACTCGTACCGCCGGTCTGCCAAACTTGCCCAATTCGTCATCCACCGTGGTCTGATCATCTCGGTCATGCAAGCTGTGTTTTCTGCGATATTTTACTTTGCACCAATTGCACTCTACCAGGGGTGGCTCATGATCGGGTATGCGACGATGTATACGATGGCGCCCGTATTTTCGTTGGTGTTGGATACGGACGTAAATGAGGATTTGGCATTGATATACCCCGAGTTGTATAAGGAGCTGACTAAGGTACAGTGTGTCTACCAGTCTTTCTTTTCCTTCCTCTGCGTTCCACGATAGGGAATCGGGATTTTTGCCTTTTTAGCAAATCTAACGTCTTTTTTCTTTTCAGGGTCGAGCTCTCTCTTACAAAACGTTCTTTCAATGGTTGATGATCAGCGTATACCAAGGTGCGTTTTCGTACTTGAACTATGCCACCCTCATGATCGATTGATTTTCTTGGTGATCGTTAGGCGCGGCCATCATGCTCATGTCTCTCGTCCTCTTTGAAAACGAATTCCTCAACATTGTCTCCATCTCGTTTACCTCGCTCGTCTTGAACGAACTCATCATGGTCGCGTTGGAGATTACGACGTGGTAGGTCCCCCGTTCGCGTGGTTCACGCTGGGCAACGTCTTGACGCACGCGAACAGGCACACGTACATGGTGATCTCTGAGGTGGTGACGTTGTTCATCTATGTTGTCAGTATGGCGTTTTTGCCGGAATACTTTGGTGAGCATTTATCTTACCTCTTCCTCCCACGCCACGCTTACCTTGCCAAATCAGACCTCGAATTTGTCGTTTCGACGCGTTTCGCATGGAAAGTTGCGGTCATCGTTGCGGTCAGTGCGCTCCCGCTGTACGTCATCAAGTTGATACGCAGTCGGGTCGCGCCTGCCGCGTCCAGCAAGTTGCTATGATAGATTGGTATAGCATCGGAATAAATAATATCATTCTTCATTTTTCAAAATTTCACTCGCCAATGACTAGATGCACTCATTGCCAGAAATTTTTTAAATCTTTATGATGTTTTGTTTCTGCATTTGTTTACCTGGCCCAAGTACCAGACATTTGGGAAATGAAGCACACGATGGATAGAGAACAGGTCAAAGGGAGAGGAGGGGTACAAAAGGAATGTTTCGTGGGAGTCAACGTGGGGTCAATTGAGCGAGGAGAATAAAATGGCCCGTAAAAGTGGCCTACTAGCGAGGATTTGTTTACTACGCTTGATTCACCAAACGAAAAAGAAAGCGTCAGTTGCCCGCGTGTGGTGGTGGAGATGGATTAATCGGATTGACAAACGCGTTCGGGAAGAAGCCTGTGGGGGCTTGCCAGGATGGTTCTGGACTCATGTTTCCCCACAGGGAACCACCCATCGGAGGTGGTCGTGGGGAAGCAAAACCAGGCAGCGGTGCAGGAGCGCCCCAAGGAGGGCGTGCTTCAAGGACGGAACGCGGGCTGGCGGTCATTCCCCAAGATTGACCAACGGCACCAGGAACGGGAACCGTACGTCGCCCAGGAGGCGGGACGACCTCGTCATCATCTGCTGCAAGGGCAGATGATCCCAGGACGCCCTTGGGACTGGGAGATCGACGGACAGGCGAACCAGACCCAGATCCCGATGCTTCACCTGTGGTGGGCCGCGCGATGGGCGCGATCGGTGGTGGTGGAGCGATCGGGGCGATGGGTGCCGGCCGCGCGACGGGCCCAGGGCCAGGCTCCGGTAAAGACGGCTTCCTGGAAGGACCAGTTGCAAGCATTGTCGGGGAAGCGAGGGGGTTCTGCACCGATTTCGATGGAGGTCCTATTGGCGCGGGTTGAGTGGGCACACGGTTGAAGGGCGAGTCGAAGGGCGAGGGGGATCCAAAGCCTCTCGGAAGAGCAGATGGGGCGAGCGAGGGAGGTTGCCCCTGCGAAACCGAAGGCCCAGGTGCAAAAACTCCGAAAGGTGGAGGCGGCGGATAAGGCGGGAGAGTGGTCGGTGGCGGTACTATCCCCGGAGTCGGGGGATACATAGAAGGTACGGGTGGAGGGAAGGCATTTGGAGCAGATGGTGCAACGGGGGTAGCAGGCTGAGATGTGCTAGCCAATGGTCGTTGGGGAGTCGCACGACTCGGAGCCGACGCTGGGGCAGGTGTGGGCGCGGGCTTGTTCAGAATTTTCTTGGTAGAGCCATTACTGCTCTGTGAACGCTGAGCGGAGCCCGAAGCACGCGGAGAGGTTGGCTGGCGAGTACTTTTGGCCGTAGCACGTTGCTGTTGTGCAACACGTTCCTTCTCAGCCTTCTCCTCACGTTCTTTCGCCAACTTCTTCTCTCGTTCCTCCTTCTCCTGTTGCTCCTTCCTTGCAGTCTCGCGTGCAGCTTTTTCGACAGCAGCCTTGGCCTCCCGCTCTTCCCTTACTTTGCGCTCCTTCTCCTCCTTTTCACGTCTCTCTTGTTTTACCTTCTCATCCTTTTCCTTGCGCTTGCGTTCCCGCTCAGCCTCGCGTTCCCTCTCCTCTGCAAGGCGTTTGCGACGCTCTTCCTCTCTGCGTTGCTTCTCCTCTTCAACAGCCTTGCGAACAGCTTCACGCTTAGCCTTTTCCTCCTCCTTTTTCTTGCGTATCTCCTCCTCGTGTGCCTGTTGCTTCGCCTTGATAGCCGCCTCTTCAGCCGCCTTCTCTGCTGCCTTGGCTGCTCGCTCTTCCTCCTTTGCTAGTTTCTGCTGCCTGAAAACCACGCACGGTAAGACAACATGAAACGAATGAACTGAACCATACCTTTTCTTGTCCTTTTTCTTCTGGTTCTGCGTCTGCTTCTTGGCCTCCCGTTCCTTGGTGAGCTTGTCTTCGTCCTCTAGCTCACGAAGGAGCTGCTGTTGACGTTCCTGCGCAACTTTTTCTCGATACGCTTGAAGGACACGTTGCTCGAACATCCGGGCTGCGAAGATAGAAAACATCCGCTTGCCCTCCTCCATCTTCTGCTCCTCAGTCAACACCTTCATGTCGCAAAGATCGCTGAGCATGAGGAGCGAAAGCCACCATTGAGATCTCACCTCCTCGTCATCCTCTTCGTCATCCTCCTCGTCCTCCTCTTCTTCGTCCTCGTCATCCCCTTCGTCATCCTCGTCGACATCACTGTCATCCTCGACGTCTGCCGCAGCCTCCTCCTCCCGTTGCATCCGACGCTCGGCAAGCTGCTCCATCATCTCGAGGAACTTCTGCCCATCGTTTTTCAACAGATCGTCGGCGACAGTCAAGATATTGTTGGGACCTGTAGCACAAATGAGGACAAGGGAAAAGCGCTGACAAGGGGGACGTACCTGTCACAGTGAGGCTACTGCCCAAATTAAATAGCCCATCTCGACTGTTCGGCTTTGTACCGTTCACCGGCCTACGCCCGCGCGAACCGGCATTTCTTCGATCTCGTGGTTTCACTTCGTCTTCCTCCTCTTCGGCGCCATCGTCCTCGTCCTCGTCTTCTTCCTCGTCTTCCTCGTCATCGTACTCGTCCTCTTCCTCATACTCGTCCTCGTCGCCCTCATCATCATCGAACTCGCTCTCATGCTTTGGATGTTTGCGACCATTGGTGAGAGCGGGGGTTCTATTCGACCGTGGAGGATGATGGGTGGATTTAGTATGAGGATGACCAATGACAGCGCCATTCTTATCGAGCTCGACGCTACCAGGAAACGGTCCGGGCCCAGGGGGAGGTGGTATGGTGCCGCCGGAATTGACATAGCGCTGCTGATAGTTCGCGTACTGTTCTAGCTCCTCGTAATAAGCATCGTACAGTACCTCAAGTTCTTCTTCGATCGCATGTCTGAAGGTCCATGGATCAAGCGACCACGGGAATGCCAGGGACGCCGATGATTTCGAGCGACGATCGATGGAAAGGAGGGCACGGAACAAGGCAAAAATTCAATGTATGTCAGCCTTTTGTTCTTTGCAGTCATCATGGAGTTGAAAAAAGGGTACCAACCGCTTCCGACCACAGACGGCACAGCTGCAGCTATGCTTCTGTTGCTCCTTCATCTTCCTTAAAACGGTGTCCTTCTCGATCTTGACCAAATTGCGACGTTCGTCCTCACCCAGACCGAGCCAAAACTCTTTGATCCGTTCGCGCTCCTCGGTCGTGCTCGTGCTCCAGATCTTGCTGTTATTTTGGGGGGGCTTGTTGGCAGCAGAGTTGGCCGGTGGACGAGGTTTATGAGGAACAGAGGCGTTGGAAGACGGGGGGGACGGATGGTGGTGTGCGTGATTATGTGAATATGGGTTAGCGGTTATCGGTGCCTTTGATGCAGCTCGGGCGGTCCTTGGAGGCTGCTGGCCATTGGTGGTGGGTGCGGTGGCGGTCGTGGTCGTTGTGGTGGTGGTGGTCGCCGTCGCTGTTGGGGCGTAAGACATGGGTTGTTTTCCCTGAGCTCTTGAGCTCGGGGGAGGGTTGGCAGAAATATTTTCTTTTGTCGCCGGACGAGCTGCAGGCATGGCGTTCGCAGTGAGAGGAGGACGCTTTGTCAAATCCACCGCTGCCGTGGGACGTCCCCTGCCCTTTTCCGGCGCCGACTCCGGTGCCGAATTTGCCGAACGTGTATCACCTGTAAATGCCGAGTTCGGCACGGATGGAGCCACCGGAGCTTCGGCCGGACTCTTAGTACTGTCTTTCCTCTTTTTCTTCTTGTTCTGCTTAGCTGCGGCTGTAACGTCGGGCTCAGGCGGCTGGGTAGTAGTGCTAGTCCTAATGCTAACATCGGCGGCCGAGTTTGTTCTTGTCAACGGGGTTCGTGTTGGCGTCTCTCCGTAACTCAACACAACCCGGGCGACTGCATCCGGATTCGATGAACGCGGTTCGGCAGCAGGACGTGCTGGATGAGGCTGCAAATCAATCTCGTCTTCCAGGTCTTCGTTCTCAAAGTTGTCCACTTCATCTTCGCTGTAGTAGTCCTCTGCAAACTCGTGCTCCCCACCTTCAAACTCATTAAGAAGCACGACGTTTGTCTGCGGCAATGGACCGCGAGGAGGCTGACCAGGCGCAGGCGGTACAGCGCCTAGTGCGGCCGCGGCCGCTTGTTCGACAGATAGTGTGAATGCAGGATCAGAAAATATGGACGGATCAAAAGGCAATGACGGATATGCGCCAGGAGGATATCCCGGGATACCCTTGGTGGCCATCGTCGCCGTCGCTGTCGCCGTCGCAGTAGCATTCTTGAGGTACGTGTCTGACTGCACCATCTGTTGTGCAATGTTGTACATGGTTTGTGCCTTGGGGACGCGCGTCAAGTGACGAAACGGAACTAGATGGCAGTCGGGACTCACGAAATTTTTGATGTGGGGCGGAAAGGATGACCAGTATTCATCATCTGCCAACGCCGGGTTACTGGCTCCGTTTGACTTGGACAAGGGAGGTTGAACGCTCGATTGTGACCCCTTGCGGCCGTTTGATTGAACCTCGATATTGCGCCAATGCAGGTCGCCTTGGGCAGTCAATATCTCACCGTGGAGCTGTGTGGTCGCACCGGTTCCGTTACGAGCGAGTGTTGTGGCAGATGCGGTGACATATCCTGTGGTGGTGATATGGACGGACTCGAGCTGGGGAGATAGACCAGTCATAGGCGGCAACGGCATGGTGGAATCCTCGAGGCTCGACACGTCATCGCCAAAGTCAACGTCCTGGGGTACAGCATTCTGGGGTTCCTTTCCCTTTCCCTTCTTCTTTTTGTGCTTCTTTCCGTTCGGCGGAGCAGGAGCCGGTTGCACGGTGTCTGCAGGCGCTGGTGCGCGCGACAGTGGGACAGAGGAAGGCACGAGGGGAGGCTCCCTTGTCCTTTGAGACTTTCCAGAGGCCATTCTGTGCGATCTCGACGTAGATTAACAGGCACGGGCAAGCGAGCGTGTTGATGTGCTCACCAGAATGCAACAAAAAGGCTGGACGAGGAGTAGGAGGAGTAAAATGCGTGAGGAGATGTGCAGATATGAACTAGCCAGGCGCGATCTTGTAAGATGATCAAGAGGATGAGTGCGATGGGGAGACTTGCAAGACAAGGCGACTTGGAAACTCTGACCGACTTTGAGCACTTTAAGCCGCAAGCGCCGTCTCACGTGACATTGGCAGATTCGGGCAACGGAAGCGGAAGCACTCAACCAAACGCATGCCAAGGATGGCCAGCCACCCCCCAACCTAGAAAGCGGGTCAAAGAAGGCGTGTTTTTTCACCGCTCGTACGCCAGATTAGCGCCCCGCTCACACGAAATGGCTCCAAAGTTGCACAGGACGACATCTGAGTCACACCGAGCACGACCATTTGATCAGCAATCGAAGAATGCAAAATTTTCACAGCTGGTGCGCCCGATTGACGTCTCGCTCACACAGAATGGCTTCAAAGCTGCATAGGATGACACCCGAGCCCATCCGAGTCACACTAAGCAGGAGCAGCCATGCAAGATCAGCGATCGAGGCATGTGAGTTGCTATTCACCGCTGATGCATCTCACTCGCACGAGATGTTTCCAAAGCTGCACGGGACGACATGCGGGTCGCACCAAGCCCAGGCAGTCGTGCAATACGGTAATCGAAAAATATAAGTTTTTCTCTGCTGGCGCACTCGATTGAAGCCTCCGGACGCACCCACACCCTCGAATCGAATGTGCAGTGTCCCGCTTGGCGACTCATCTCCGCCGAGCGATGAAGCCACTCCACCAACAAAACGTCGGCGAGATCGAGGGTGCACGCACTGCCGCAGCTCGCAGTATCACGACCCCTGGAACATTTGGAAGTCCAAGTCGCAGAACAAAAAAAAGATGGTATGCTTTCATTTATGCCTGTCCTGCATTGCTTACGACTTGGACCGTCTTTTAAACATGAACACACTAGTGGTCAATATCACCGAACCTTCAACCTGAGGCGGTCGGCTCACCTTATAGTGAAATTACGGTTGTGGACAAACGAACACGACAATTTTCATGATCGAATTTTTACACAACACAACACCAATCAGACGAGCTATAACGTGTACATAGGGTATACTGAGAACAAATTGGCATGAGTGAAATATCTAATTCTGAGGTTTGGGTTGTTTAACCCAAAAGATTTGGCTACACCCCTCAAAAAAATAGCTAAAAATAACAAAAGAAAAAGAGTGGAATTGAAAACTCTTTAGTCAAGTTGAATGTGAATCCACATTCATAATGTTGAATCTTCAAGTTCTAATTGAGGAAATTTCATCTAATCATTCAGTGCTAACCCTAATATGGCTAAAATGCCATGGAAATGCATGAGAAAAATATACTACAATGTGATCAATGATGAAATCTACATAATTGGTTAATCTACCAAACTACATAACTAATTAACTAAAGTATAGTGTAACTACTGATTTGTTAAGTACTTATCACTAATCACCACTACTGATCATGCTTACAAATCATGTAGACTCATACTTACTGCAGATTGCACAATTGACTGTGCATACCATCTGAGTTAACATTCTTCAAGAATAAACTCAGATTGAATCACTACTATAAATACAGTCTAAAATATAGTAGATAAACTAGTGCAATAAGACTTTCTCTTTTGCTCTCTTACTTTACTTCTCTCTTCAATCTAGTGCTCACTCAAGTACTATTACTCCTACCAAGTCCAAACTCTGCTCAACAGTAAGTCTCATACTGTAATTCCCTTACTTATTGTACTGTGCACCCAAAAGAGTATGTGACATGCTAGCCATGTTATAATCACAATCTCTTTAATCAACTGTATTGCACAAATGTACAGTGACTCCCAAAACTGTTACAATGTGCTAACCCTAACATGGTGTGCTTCGCACACTGCAAATGCCCATGGGAATTATGCTTAGCATTGGTAGGACAAATAGTAGTACACACTCCTGGCTACCTATCGGACCCTGGGTCATGTGAATCCATCCAGGAATGGCAGAGATATGGCCATTTAAAACAAGAACTCCATTATAACAGTTTTGGGACTTTCAGTAATGAATATGGTATTTGGTATTTATCAGTACTTGGTATATCCTCCTTTGGCTTTAATGACTGCCTGAATCCTCCTAGGCATGCTTTCAATCAATCCCTGACACACCTCAGCTGGTATCTTCTCCCATTCCTCTTGAGTTCTTCTCCAAAACTCTTTCATTCCCTTAGGAGGCTCCTCATAGTCTGCAAGCTTCCTTTTGATGTGAAGCCAGACATGTTCTATGGGGCTAAGGTCTGGAGACTGTGCAGGCCATATCATAGTCTTAAATTCCTGCTCTTCTAGTCACTCCTTGACCTTCTTGCAGATGTGCTTGGGATCATTATCCTGCTGAAAGATGGTATCAGGAGGATTAAACCCATAAATCTCCAGGGTATTCTGGAGTTCATCCTTCAAAATTTGAAGGTAAAGGTCACCATCCATCCTACCATCAATCTTGGTAGCATATCCAAACCTATTCCAGGTCATACAGCCCCACATCATCAAGGAACCACCACCAAACTTCACTGTCCCCTCCACCAACCTGTCACTAAGTTCCTCTCCTGCCTTTTTCCATGCCCATTTGCACCCATCTGACCCTAGGTGATTGATTTTGGTCTCATCTGATCATATTACCTGCTTCCAGTCCTCCAGAGTCCAGTCTTTGTGTACATAGGCAAAGTCCAACTGTGCTTTGCAATGCTTTGCTGAGAGTAGAGGTTGTTTAGACTTGACTACCGCCTTCATACCAACCTTTTTCAAGTGATGACAGATGGTATTAGGATGGAGGGATTGGTTGGTGATAGTGGAGAGGGTTTTGGTGACCTGAACAGCATTCTCTGTCTTGTTACTAGTGATTAGATGCACAGCATGCTGGATATCAGTAGAGGAAAGCTTGGATGGACAGCCTCCAAGTGACTTCTGAAGGGTAGAACACTCCTTGGAATGAAGTCTGGAGATGGTAGCAGTACTCAGACCAGTACTGGATGCAATAGAGCAGACAGAGAGACCAGAATCCAGCTGAGAGAGAATAGTATGTTTTTGGATATCAGAGAGAGGTTGCATGATGATAGTGGTTGGAAGTTAAGAAGCATGGAAACATTTTCAAGCTCAGACATCATACATATATGTGTATCTTTGTTTGTAGCATCAAACAACATCAACTATCAGTTCATTCATAGAGATCCTATGGTTCATAACAAAAGTCCCAAAACTGTTACAATGGCAAAAACTCACAGAATTGACTTTTCCCAACATTCTAATTCCCAACTTTCCCAAATATCTTAGATAAGCCAAATATAGTTTGGGCTCCACTCCAACCCTGCCAAGTGTGCCATGTGTCACCTTGTCACATGTCATCTCTATAGCTGTGCTGCCTGGCTGTCCAAGTATGGACCTGGCTATGCTTGTGAAGTCAATAGCTGTCAATCCAGCACTACAGTCCATATCTTTGCAGCAACTTTTGCTGTTCATTTCCAGTACTTCTTTCCTCAAGGATGACATTCTCCTCATGCAACCCTCCAAGCACCTGATGACCATTGCTCCTCTCATCCTACCACACTCTGTTCAAGACATCATTTTGTGAGCATGCAACCTCCTGGGCAATGTGATTGTTGAATGTTGGTTGACATTTAAGGATCTGATATGGCAGAGTGCTGAAGTTACATCTCTTCTCAATCTGCCACTCTCCATCTCTCATGATCATGGCATTACACATGGCTTCAGTGAGTTTTTTTTTTGGTTCATTCACTTGTTTTGCACAGTGCCAATATAGTTTCATAGCATTACAAACATTCTATCCACCTAGTCAACATTGCCAAGTGCCATCCTGTCCATGCACACTCAAAGGCATGTGTATGATGCATGCACAGCAACATGAATGTGTACTGTACACCCTTTCTAGTGGACCATTACCAGTATACTCAGTTCACCTCTTCTGCCAGGGTATGTCTTTGCCATTTGTTGACTGTATGTAAACATTCATCAACTTGCCTGCTGTATAGCATGTGAGATTAACTACCACCACAACTACAAGGTTTACAAGAACAACCATGTTTACTATGGTGGAATACCTGATGTGATTCAAGTAGGTGAGCATCAGTTTGTGGAGCAGCAGGTCATTGAGGTGTGGCTCAGCCTCATGGACCACTGGTATGCACATGGTTTCCATTGGTTCTCAGTGCCTAATCAATTTAATTGATGAAGTAATTCTGCTATGTCATACACCAACATTTACAACACATTGCTAGCCAAGGATAACAAACCACCACCAAAATGGGCCTTCAGATTTGCACTCTCATCCAAACATGTCTGGTTGGCATTTTTACTTTTCTGTTTACTTGAGGATGCAGCAGAGTGGCAAGAGTATCTCATCATAAAGCATACTAGGGACCAGAAGGATCACTTTACTGAACTTGTCAAGGCATGCAATAATCACATGTGCATTGCTGGACAGCCAGAACTGACATACTACTGTGACAAGTGCACACACTGGTACTATGGTCCTGATGGCAGAGGTAGGTCTCATCTTACATGCATAACATGTGATTATCAACAACATGTCTGTAGTTCAAAGTAAATGTTTGGTTGTCATCACTGATGGTGTTTGCATTGGGCACCCTTGCTGTGGGGTACACAATTGCAAAATCCCATTGAGCAGTAACTGAGACCATTTCTGTCTGACCCATGCTGGGCTTGCAAACATCTGTGCAATTGTTGGTTGTGACCAATCAGTTGTGGCCAGTCAACTTACTTGTGCTGACCTGGTACACCAACATGTTGAGTCACACCATCAAGACAAAGGCCAGTCATGCTTCCAGCTACATGACCATCTTCAATATGCCCATGATATGCAACTGCCCCACCCTACCACAAATTCCAGAGCACTACCTCAGCTTACTGTTGCTAATGAGGAGGACGTCTTTGATATCAATCAAACTGGTCAAGTACTGAAGCTGACCTGCATTCAATCAGTGTACCTGCTAGCACCACTACTACTACAAAGTTATGTGCCAAATTCACCCATGTATGAACCCACAATGAGCAACTAGCAGTTGCACCATGTGGAATGATGCTTGGACATGATACCATGTATGGTGCTGAAGGTGTTGCTAGCATAGCAGTAAGTCAATCATGCCCTGAGCTTTATTGCTCTCCAGTTTTATTGATTGCCATGTTACTGCTTAGGAATTCATCAAGTGTACATTCCAGATGGAGGCAATCAAACCCAATCATTTATTTTTCGACAACAACTGCTTGCTTGCTCAGCATGTGAAATCAGACCCATACTTTACAACCATGGGACTCAGTGTAGATGTCTTCCATTTCAAATCAAAGCACAAGGAGACACATATCTTTTGCCAGGAACATTGCAATCCTGCTGCCTTCCCTGAGCTGCAAAGTGAGGATGGGCATGATTGGTTTTTTAACTTATCAATTGCTGAACAGACAAATGTGTGGGTTGGGGGATACCATGCTATGTGCCAGGAAATGCTCATTGACAAGTATGAATTTTTTCTTGATCAAATGATCCTGTGCCAGAACCATATAACCTACAGCAAGTTACTTGCCAAGGGAGCTCATCTGGGTAATTGGCCTGTCTAACTATGCTCAAGTCTTATGTATATCCAAAGTGACCTGTATGTCAACAATAGATATTCTGAGTTGTCTGTAAAGATCACTGAATGAGTGACAAGTTTATTTAAACTACAATGGATTTTATCTAACAAGTCAAATACTTAGCATATCTAAGAAACAGTATTATGTGGCATGTGTGTGTCTGTGGCAAGCTATAAGTGACCTACTGGCTGGTTGCCTTTGATTTCTCAGCAAAGGAATGTCAACCAGCAACCACATTCTGTGTGACCATATCCAACATAACATTTATGCACACTATCCTTCACACTCATCCAATGGCAGCAGTGATCACAGAAGGTTGACTTGACAAACTTGATGTGAAAGTGGTCCTGAAAGACTGCTTCCACTCAGTGCTGTCTGTTTGACTCCAAGTCACATTTTATGAATCTGGCATCCATCTCATCAGCATAAAAATCAAATGGCCACACACAGGCACTTTGTTGAGTTGTGAAGGAGGTGTGACAGCTAGCAACCAAGGGTTGTGACAATCTTGCTGTTGGTGAGTGATGAGCAATGCTGCATCTACACTTGGCCAGTAGACTGGATGGTGATGGTGACACAATTTCAATTGAATGGCTTCAATCACCACATCTATGCTTGGTCGGTTGACTGGATGGCAATGGTAATGCAATTTCAATTGAACGGTTTTGTTGATGCCTGGTGGGTGGACTGGGCAGAGAGCTTATGGTGATGGTTGGTCAAGCAAGATCATCATATGCCCATCAGAACCACTCACACCCATCTCCACTCATGTTACACTACATGATATTAGTAGGATACAAGAAAGTCAAAAAAAGACTCACAGTTGTGTATCAATGGCCATAATCATCATCATGCATTAGCATCCAGTGATGCCAAATGAGGATCTGTGAACAACTGGTACACTTGCAGGTGTACTGTGGTTGATTTTGCAACAAAAAGACTGATGGTGGTGGTGACAGTGACAGAAGATGACTGAATGGCACTAAATGCAATGAGGAAAATACACTGGTGTAGACAAGGTTCACTTACTGGTGTTAACATTGAGTTGATTGAGGGTGGGAAGGAGAGGAAAGGAAGATGGAGATGGGTGGAATATTGCCTTTACCTTTATGTCACTGATCCACAATGATGACATCATGGACATGCCAAAGACTGTTGGACAATGGCAAAGGTGCACAGACTGCAAGAGGATGGCAGACAATGGTGGATGACAAGTCTGTGTGAGGATGGCAAATGACAGTGGATGACAGCAGACAATGAGTCTGTAAGAGGACAGCAAACAATGGTGGATGATGGCAGATGACAAGTCCACACGAGGATGGCAAACAATGACAGATGATGGTGGACAATGAGTCTGCAAGATGATGGCAGACAACAGCAGACAATGATAGACAATGAGTCCATGAGAGGACACCTGAGGCATGCAGATAATGGTGGAGGCATGAAGACAACAAAGCTAGTATACTCATAACAATGGAGATAAGACATGTACCATATCTACTCATTGTCCAATGCCTGCAACTTTCTCTTTGTCACAATGATATCAGCATGCTTAGCAGGGTAATCCTTCATGAATACACTATAATGCCCTTCCTTGGAATAGCCTGCAGAAATAGCATGCATTCTCACATCAAGCAGGGCACTGAGCCACCATGCTCTTTGTGCATAGAACATTGACATCTTGTAAGGAACCCAAAAGAATTATATGAACCACATGTTGATCATCAGCTTTTTTGTCATAGTGAATTTGAATGCTCTGTAAACATCAACAGCATAGAAAGTGGAGGGGAATTTTGCCTTGGATACATCAGAAACAAGGTGTGCAGTAGCCAACACATGAAGGTCCACATCGGCAGGATTATTGTCAGTACTTGAGACTATCTCTACCTTGTCTGGGACATAGTAGCAAGTCAAAGGGACAGGTCAAAAGGGGATTGGCAGGGAAATTGAGTAGACATACACTGAGCAACAAAACCATTGCAATGTTTGCTAGTTTTGTAATGTGTACAATATAACAAGTCGTGGCGTGGGAATACCGCTTAGCACTAGTGGGGCGAAATGTAGGGATCACTCCCAGCTATCTATCGCACCCTGGGTCATGTGATTCGGCTGTGAGGCGGTGGAGATATGACCATTTTAAACCCACTATGTCATTACAACAGTTTTGTTGCTGATATAATATAGAGTGAGTTTGATATGTTCTGATGGGTGCTGACATAATAAATGAGTCATGTGACCTAGAATAAGTTCAACACAATGTAAATACACCAAAACATCACTCTTGTTTCACTTCCACCATCATGAAATCCCTAACCCCTATTTAAACCAACCAAATCATTTCTTTCTTGGATTTGGGGCAATCTACTCATCAAATATCTAATTCTACTGGTGTCCACCATTCCACTGTCAGCAGAATTTGCTCTAGACTTTGTCTTGACCTGGCTAAATCCTCTGGTGGTCGTCCTTCCCTCATAACACCCACTGACATGCATCATGCCATCTGTCTTATTGGAACTGGAAGGGCTGAAAATGCTGTCCAGGTCACCAAGGCTCTTCAGGATGTCAAAAACCATGGCATCTCTTCCCAGACTGTTCATCATCACTTAAAGAAAGCAGGCATAAAGGCTGTGGTGAAGAAGAAATGCCCTCATCTTATTTCCAGTTATAAGAAGGCTAGACTTGATTTTGCAAAAAGTCATAAACATTGGACTGTGGAGGATTGGAAGCAAGTTGTATGGTCAGATGAGACCAAAATCAATCATATTGGGTCAGATGGCAAGAGATGGGCATGGAAAAAGGTAGGAGAAAGCATAAGTGATAGGTTGGTACAAGGAACAGTCAAATTTGGAGGAGGGTCTCTGATGATGTGGGGTTGTATGACTTGGGAAGGGGTTGGTATGGCATGCAAGATTGATGGTAGGATGGACACTGACCTTTATATCCAGATTATGGAGGATGAA
>JBBPLE010000030.1:0-139713 GCA_038089675.1 Boletales sp. KT-2023b
TTACATGCTTTTCTGACAGCGAGTACCTGGCTTGTTTCGTCCTTGGCCTGCTTGTCATGCCGGATAGGCTTGACGCTGATTCGTCCGGCTGAAAAAGTATGACTAAGTTTGGAAAAGCACCGTTAACCGGAGTGTCAAATTCCTGATGACACTGCCACAGCAGCAGTATCATCAAAATGATCAATAACTCCCTCGAGTCGGTTTATACTCCTCATTGTCACGCACACCTCTGCTCTGCCCGCCCGCATGACCACGACGCTCCCACCTCACCGCAGAGCGTAAGGATTTCTCACAGGGACTCACTGCCTACGGCAAGCCAACCCGAACGATACCATTGATGATAAGAGCTAGTGAGCAAGTGACAAAAATTTTGAGTGGTCTGCGTGCCCGCAGCCCATGTGGCACTTGGATCTAGACTCTTTTGTTTAAATGCTTGACTGACAAAATAGAACCTTTGTAGCCTTCACAATGAAGCTTTGGAAGTGTCGAAGTCACGATTGCGATGCCGACTCGACATCTACACCAAACATCCACTGAATACACTGTTTCCAAGACCCGGAACAAACATTCGCAGGAACTGTCACTTGTCACAACGATACCGTGCATCCAGCGTACCTGATTGTGTATGGAAACAAGCCACAGCGTGTACCAAATCTGGAGGCATTTGCGTAGACGATGTTCAAGACCCCTATCGCGTTGTAATTGCTAGGGCTGGCGACAAGACACCGTATTATTTATGGGGAACCACTCTCTTTCGATACCCACATATCTGTATATATAATATCTGCGGCCACGATTTCGTGTATTTGTTCTACATTGCTCTTATGTTCTACTTGAAGTAACAATAGCAGTATCCGAGTTGAATTGCGAGTCAGATATGAATTTGTGAACTACGGGGAGCCGGAGGTCGTGCTATGATCATATTATCGAGTGGGAATTGTTTGAGCCTCTACTAGTAGTAATGCTAAGTGGAGCTGTCATGCTTGACAATATTATGTAATATATTTATTTTGCTGACTAATTATGCACTCTAACGAAACCAAGTACTTACCGTTGATGCAACACTTCACCAATCTAGCTCAACCAGACGATGTTTATGCTATACCAGTGAATCTATGTCAATTGAGTGGGGAAGTATGCATGTGCTACGTAGAATGTTTGTCTAAGGAATAGGGCTTGGCTAGGTAATGTAATCTGTAGAGCGTGAATCAAGTGTGTAAGGGCCGCGAGATGAAAATTTATGCAGTCTGGTATTAGAACGGCATCATTTGAGTGGATGAGTTCGGTCAGGCAAAGCGATATCTTGTGACTTACCTCCGCCTTGAGATAGGTAATGAGGTCGTTCCGGTCCTTCTCCTTCTTGAGGCCCGCGAAGGCCATCTTAGTACCAGGGATGTACTAGGGAGCGAATGCGTCAATGACTAATTGGCGCAAAGCAGAACAACGTCGCACCTTCTTTGGATTCTCGAGATACTCGAACAGTGTCTCCTCGCTCCAAGTGATACCCTTATTAACGTTGGCAGCGGTATACGAGTAGCCCGAGACTTGACCGGTCTTGCGACCAAAGATCCTAGGTATTGATGAGTAGGCAGACCCAACATGACGTGGGCATCGAGTCATTCTTACCCGTGCAAGTTGGGTCCAACCAGGTTGGCCCCGCCCTTGGTGAGGGTATGGCACTGCGCGCAACGCGTCGTGAAGAGGGAGGCACCCTTTTTAGCGTCACCTGTGCCGTGGTCAGCACTAGTTTCACCGAGAGAGGTAATACAAACCAGGAGCGTAAGGCATCGCGATAAATTAGGGAGGAAACAAATAAAATGTTAAGCCTGAAGTGGTTGGTCGGTGGTAAAGAGTTAGTTTGTATTTTTTTCGTATTTCAGCTCCCGATCATGCCGGTTTGTCCCGTTCCATTCCGCTCCGACCAATCGGGTGTCCCCCGATTCTGCACATGTACCGCCACACGTAATCGCAAGTCACTAACCAAGATATAACGAGATAATTAACTGGCATGGACTCGTCCAGAGTCTTTGTAATATCACTAAACGTGAGACGGTTTTCATGGGGGTATCAAGAGGCCGTGTAATAATCCAATGTGAAATATGGTGTTGCCCCATGCCTGAACAATTCATATTTGCCCCCTAGCCCCCGGCGCATCCCGATGCCATGTTATATTGGAGACACTCTGATGACCACCGGTTGACGGACGTACCGCGCAGACCTCCAAACCAACCACGTGATAACGATCATGCCAAATGTCAGAGCAAGTCTATCAAGTGCTGAAGTCAGACACCAGCATCAAGTTTTTCGTCAAATACTCACATTTCCAGAACAGAAAGCGCTGTGGACTTGGTCAATAAAGGCAGCTTTTGCACCAAGGATTGTACCCACCAAATAATACTTGTAATTGCCCGCAATAGACAATGCCTTCACAAGAATTATTCATGAAGAGCGAAGGGAGGGACTTGTTGAGAACCCCGGTTCCTGCAACCCAGAAAACCCATGTTACAAGTACCCATACCGCTTGGGTGCCAATGGACGCAATCGGGCGTCGTGACCAGAGAGGATCAAGAAAGAAAAGTGTATACGTGCCAGACGTGACGGTGGTCCAGCATCCTGCAAACCTTCACGATGTCAATAAGGAAACGTGGTCGTGCAGCCTATAGTAAAATGTACTCACAGCAGGAAACGCACTCCCGTGCGTGTCGCCGTATCAGGGGCGTTGTTGTTGTACTTGTATTGTAGTAAAAGCCAGGTAGCGTCAGCGACCTATATTACGTATCGTAGTCATTCAGTAATCCAAAACCCCAACATGGACGAATCGACCTGCGCTAGACTGCTAAAAAGAAGAAAAATGTAGACAACTGCTGCACGTGTTAGCCACAAGGCTACCGCCACGAGCGGGACAAAGGAGTCTTATACTTACGTGGACCATACTGCTGAATACGAAGACCAGATACCTTGTTGAGTGTCCGTGGGTGGCGTTTCGAGTGCCGATAGAGCAAGTACAATGGGCAGAAATAAATGAGCGCCAGCATCGGCGTGACCGCAGCAATGATGCTCGAGATGGCACTCGAGTACATCCTAGATTTGCTGACTTCAGGGGAAGCAGAAACAATGGCACTACTTTGAAGGGCAAAGGAGCCAGTAGCAAGAGCGGCGAGAATGCATAGTGAAGAGGCAAAGGGAAGCATTTCGACCAGCTTGCGATTGAGACGATGAGACATGAATAAGAACATGGCAGAGATGAAAGCGTACCGAAACGGTTTGGTAACGAGAAGTAGGCATGGACATGCTTGCTATCAAGACAGAAGCGGTCGCCGCAGCACTAATTACATGGGCTGCCAGCGGCGAGGAATTGAGTGACTCAGGCTCGAAAGTTGGAAGGCCTTGCATGGTTTACGGGTCAACCTGCATCTGCAGCATAATATCCACGCCTATCCCCCACTGCATGCAGCAACGTGTTTGCGGCATTGCTTCTCGTGACTTGATCTGGGGCTAAAGACAACCAACCGCAATTTTACATGACCTTGACCTGGGTGTCACTGGGCTTCGAGAGATACGTAGACAGTCTCCCTGTCAATCTGGAAGAAGGACGTCAGTTATCAGTTGAGCGTTTGCCTGGCCAAGTACTGACCTAACCATCTCAGATTCAAGTTGAGCCCGTCAAATTATTACATGTTTACCAAGAAACGCGAGTATCGCGCGGTTGCCTTCATCCTCTTAGCGTTTCGCCGTCACATTGTGAATGTGGGGGGTAGCATTGGAGATACTACAGGGCTCCTGGAAATTTCCATCGTAGTTTGAGTTTCCTCGGGTCTGAGGGCGACACTCACTGGCAGGCTGCAGTGCGGGGATTGGACTTTGAATTTCTTGCATACTTATGCCGCAGGTCCGCGACTTGTCGTTCATTGGCAACAAACACCGTATCAATGTTCAAGTTTGTTCAAGCTCAAACTCATCTTGGTCTTGGTCGATTCTCAATTTGGTCTGCCGCCAGCCACCTGCACTGGAAGCTTAGATGCCCTCAGGAGTCAGCCTCATGCACTACTTGCGGACATGCTGTCACACGTCGCTTGACTGCATGGACCAGAAGGCTCGCCGTGCATGACATCAAAATCTGCATCGTAAACTTTTCGATAACATGCCTGGCGAGACCCAATACTTAGCAGAAGTAAGTACATGCTCATAATAATATCCATTACATGATTTGTTTGCTCGCGAAGGACAACCGAGTAAGTATAAATTATCGGTGGGTGGCCTGAACTCTATCCTCTGTGTTCCTGTCGTCCATGTCGGCGTCAAATTGGCAGCAGCTATGTCTCGTCGCTGTCTTCTGTGCTATCGCATTTGACATTGGGTACTTCCGGCGAATCCGGTCACGGAGGCAAAAACGTACTCTACTGCCCCTGCCGCCTGGTCCCGCCCCCCTTCCGATAGTGGGAAATATTTGGGGTATTGACCAGTCTGCGCCCTGGTTCACCTATACGGAATGGGCGAACATTTACGGTGATACCACCTACAAAGATCTGCTGAGTGATAGCTAATACCCTGTACAGGTGACCTTGTCTACTCCAGATTTTTCAACAAGGAGATCATTGTGATCAGCTCTGAGAAGGTCGCTAGAAGGCTCCTAGAACAACGCTCCAACATCTATTCTGATCGGCCCGAAATCCCGACGAGTGCACTGTATATTGATTTTGATCACAACACCGTACCTCGCATTCACAATTCATACTCATAGGTTCGGGATAGACTTCAATACAGTGTTGCTGCGTTACGGGGACAGATGGCGGCAACACAGAAGACTTTTCCATCAAGCATTTAGAGCTGAAGCCGTGCCCAAATATCGTCCAATGCAACAACGCAAGTCACACCAGCTACTATGGGCTATGTTGGAGGATCCAGAAACCTGCTTTGAGCATCTTCATACGTATGTTCTGTGCCTTTTCTTTATTGAAAGGAATTTCATATCTAAGAGCCTATCAGCTACTCATCATCCATTATCATGTCAGCACTCTACGACTATGAAACAATTCCGAAAAACGATCCCATGGTGCATTCTGTTGGCAGGGCCCTGAAATTAGCCCTTGAAGAGGTGCGACCCGAGGTGGCTGCGTTCTTCAGCGTGTTTCCATTCTGTAAGTCTTCCAACTTTCACCAAAAATATTATGCTGACATACCCACCAGTATTATTGCTTCCTTCATGGGTTCCTGGAATGGGCATCCACAAGAAAGCTGCACAGTCAAGAGAGTGGTCCAAAGAGTGGGTGGACACACCGTTTGAACACGTCGTGGAGAGGATGGTTGGTTCCTTTGTGTGTGGTCGACCCCACTTGACCTTTCCTGTTAGAAAGAGAGAAGAGCAGGCCCATCAATGGTCTCCGATTCGTTGGATCGAATGAGGGGCAGCGACTCTGATCAACAACAATTGTATCAGGCGATCAAGGAAACCTCCGCCACTGCCTTTGGAGGTGAGCATCACACCAGAGTATGGCTTGTATTATTTTCATTCCAACATGCACGAACATTTCGCAGCTGCTTCGGAGACTGTAAGTACTGGTGACTCAGTGATCGGCTTAGTGGAAGGTAATCACGTGTCACGCAGACAGCATCGACACTTCAAGTGTTCATTCTGGCGATGGTTCTCTTCCCTCGAGTTCAAGTGAAAGCGCAGAATGTCATCGATGTTATCGTAGGACCTTCGAGGTTGCCAGTATGGAGCGACAGACCGTCATTGAAGTATATTGATGCTATCCTCCGAGAAATGCTGCGGTGGCACCCCGTCCTACCCCTTTGTAAGATGTGTACCATTGCGATGCCCATTCCCGAGGCTTTATGTTACCTTTTGTAGCGACTCCGCACGCTACAACGGAAAACGACATTTACGAGGGTTACTACATTCCTAAGGGTATTACCTTCCCTGTGGGGTTTCAACTTATCTGAGTTACTTAATTTTAGGATCCACTGTGGTGCCAAATGTTTGGTGCGTTAGGGTAAGCGCTGTCGATATTAGTTTGACAACCACATGACATAGGGCGATGGCACATGATGAAACGAGATATCCACAGCCATTTGATTTCGTTCCGGAGCGATTCTTGGATGCGGAAGGGAATCTAACTCAAGACACCGTCGGCTTTGCATTTGGATTTGGCAGAAGGTGAACACGCGTTGGATTTACTGCGTGTATAGCGAACTCTAAATCAACATGTTTAGGATATGCGTTGGACGACACCTCGCTGACGCCTCCCTCTGGTATGCCGTATCTGGGATGCTCACATTGTTCAACTTTTCCAAAGCGATGGACGCGGATGGAAACGAAATTTGTTTTGAGTCACAGTGGTCAAGTGGAATCGCGATGTGCGTCGTTGGATCTATCCGTTTGGTCCATGTTCAGGTGATAGAATCTTGTTATATATATCTCAGTCATCCCCTTCCGTTTCCGTTCAAGGTGACCCCACGCCGTACGGGCATGGCTGTTGGGGATCTCTGTTCCTTGTTTTCCTGTTCGCCCTCATGATGGTCTCTATCTCATTTACCCGGTCAGTTTGTATGAAGAAGCAATGAATAATATCTTCGATGTGGAATGGAGCTGCTACACCTGTGATCTGGGCAATCCACAAAATTGCGGTGCTGCTACATAGCCCACAGTTTGGCTTGGCACGTGCTGCCAGTGAACCGCCACATTACTGCTGGCGATAACGAACCGGGCTGGAATGTACATGTTCCTGCCGCCAAGCGCATGGGTGTCATACTGGAATCTTGGCGCAATCAAACTTCATGTGGCTATCGCTATGGGTCATGCGACCGTTTCAGCGCGATGTTGTGTCATTTCCGAAACGCTTTTAAAGTGGAGGCGAACCAAATAGGTTCCTGGATCCTTCTTGGACCGCTTGAACCGCCCTTGTCTTCGATCAGCGAGATGGCCAGTCTGGTGCTCGATCACGATGTTCCTGCTGGCACGGCGGCAGGAGATGATCGTCTTCCCTCGTCGGCTTTCTCGTTCGAAAAGAAGGACCTGATGACCCCAGATATCGACCACGATAGTGCCCATGAAGGTCTTGAGTTTCCGTCAGAAGAAGAGTTGGCCACTCTCCGTCGTGTATCAGACGCCCTTCCTTGGACCGCATACAGTCAGAGATGTCCTTATTTACTCATATTTCTCTGACATCGTTTCCAGTGATCGCCGTCGTTGAGTTGGCTGAACGATTCTCAGTACGTCCTTTGATCTTGTGCGGGAGAAGAGTCCCTCTGATCTGATTCTTGACATTTTCAGTTTTATGGTATGCACATTTGGTCTTTCATTGTCCTGTCTACCCTCAGTTGTTTTTCATTTGAAAGGTTCCAGCGCCGTCTTTGTAAGATGACCTACTAGACTGTGATTCCGCATAGCCCGGCTCATGAAGCTCCCTCTTTTTGACAGGTAAATTTCATTCAACAACCGCTTCCGTCTGGTTCCAAGACCGGTGCCGGTGGGGCCAATGGACAGTCTGGTGCCCTCGGAGCCGGCCAACAGATGTCTACCGGACTGACTACCTTCTATCAGTTTTGGTATGGATTTGGTCCCAGTTAGCATTCTTGCCCTCCGCATGACTTGATGTTCTAGGGCATATATCTGTCCAATCGCCGGCGCCTACATTGCTGACACCTACTGGGGACGTTACAAAACCATTTGCTGGAGCGTGGCCCTGGCTCTGCTTGGACATGTCATCATGATCATCTCTGCGATCCCTGGTATCATCGGCGGAAAGGCATCGACCGGGCTGTTCATCCTATCTCTCGTTGTCACAGGCACAGGCACTGGTGGATTCAAGTCCAATATCTCGCCGTTGGTCGCGGAGCAGTACCGACGCACAAAGCCGTTCATCGCTATCACCAAATCTGGGGAGCGTGTTATTGTCGACCCTACGTTGACGGCATCCAGAATTTATATGGTGCGTATGCCTCCAATCATAACTTGGCCATCTAACCCACCCTCTTTGATCCAGTATTTTTATCTCTTCATCAACATCGGCGCACTCATCGGACAAGTGAGCATGGTCTATGCGGAAAAGGTGAGAAAGCCGAGTGCTTCTCGCTACTTTGTACTAATCGATCGTATATCTTGAAAGTTCGTGGGCTACTGGCTCGCATTTACACTTCCAACTATCGTTTTCCTGATCTCACCGCTCTTCCTCTGGATCGGTCATGGACGGTACCGCGTTTCACCTCCCAACGGTTCTGTGTTGAGTGCTTCGTTACGTCTCTGGCGGTATGCCGCGAAGGGCCGCTGGAGTTGGAATCCGATCCGATGTATCAAACAACTCACTGCAGACGACTTTTGGGAAGACGCGAAGCCCTCGAAGGTAGTCGGCGAGAGGCCCACGTGGATGCAGTTCGACGACAACTGGGTGGACGAAGTCCGACGCGGTTTCAAAGCGTGCGGCGTCTTTGTCTGGTTCCCGATCTATTGTACGTGCATCCGTCCTTCCGTGTGCGCGTTGCCTCGACCCCATGTTCCTAGGGCTGTGCTACAACCAGCTGAACAACAATCTGACCTCGCAAGCTGCCACCATGTCCACCCATGGCCTACCGAACGATGTCTTGTCGAACTTGGACCCCTTTGCGCTCATCATTTTCATTCCCATCTGCGACTTGCTGGTAGGTCACAGTTTATCGTTCCGATCTAGTTGATCATCTCCCCCCAGATATACCCTGCGCTCGCCAGAAGGGGCTGGAGGTTCAGTGCTCTCAAGAAGATTACCTGGGGTTTTGGTACTGGCACTGCGGCCATGATCTGGGCGGCCGTCGTCCAGCACTACATTTACAAGGCAAGCCATCGCAGTTTGTCTCGACGCGACGGTGTTGAACGTACGAGCAGACGAACCCATGCGGTTCTTACGCGGGTACTTGCGTAGACTCTGCAGGGAACTCGCTTGTCTCGCCGCTAAACGTTTGGATCCAGACCGGATCGTAAGCGATCCAGCCCTCGGTGATCGCGTAGGCTGACACGTTCAACCAGATACGTCCTGATTGCGCTCAGCGAGATTTTTGCCTCGATCACAGGACTCGAATACGCGTTCACCAAGGCGCCAAAGAACATGCGTTCGCTTGTCATGTCCCTGTTCCTCTTTACGACCGCTGTCGCAGCTGCGGTCGGAGAGGCTTTCGTCTGTCAGTCATCCTCGACGTAATGATATTAGCAGGTCGCATCTAACCCTCTTTGAACAGCATTGTCCACCGATCCATTACTCGTCTGGAACTATACGTGCGTCGGTATCCTGGCGGCGGTCACTGGAATCATCTTCTGGTTCTGTGTTCGTGACCTTGATAAAGAGGAGGACACACTCAATAATTTAACCGAGGGCCAATTTGGATTTCCAGAGAAAAATCAGGCTCCCGTGATCTAAATCTAACGCTGTGACACGATATCACTTTGTTCGCGTGGTGCAATCCGAAAGGTGACGCCACGGGTTCAAAGTCGTGAACAAGTAGAAACTGCGCTGGCATGCTTTGTGTTACGTTGTCAACGATCCACTTCCGTACCGTTCGTGTGATACCATTAATGTTGGGATGATATCCTATTCCCGAGTGATTCCAATCGTTGCGGTTCAAATCACAAGTGTTTGTGTCAACATCAACAAGGATTCCTCATGCATTTTCAGGTATGACATAGATGCACATACGGCATGCAGGCCATAGGACGAAATAATAGCAGCCACTTCAGGGAGCGAAGAGAGTAGTTAGGAACGCCTCGCCGGCAACGGACCCAGTCTTCTTCTCCTTCTTTTCTTTTTGGGCTTGACGGACTAGAGGTAGAAACGATGAGAATTGAAGCACGGGTAAATGGAGGAGTACGTACGCAGTTCTTGTCTGCGAAGGACCTTGGCATAAGGGTTCAAGCGGAAGAGAACAGCCTTGTTAACCAAGGGGTTCTTCTTTTGTGTCCAGGGGCGTTTCTGGGTCTTTGCGTTGGCTGGACGGACGACGGATTGAATTTCGGAGCTGTTGATGAGACGGGTAACATCGGGGTTGGTGATCTTGGCGGTAGGGAGACTATAAAAGTAACGATGAGCGAAAGATATGGAACAAAGCGTTGATGCTCACACATAGTCCTTCTTGAAGACGGATGGAGTGTCAAAGGTCCCAAAGACTTGGTCAAGAAGAGAGAAAGCACTCTCGGTCCAGATGATAAAACGGCCAAGATGACCACCGGGGGCAAGCTGGAGGAGGTTAAGTCTCTTGACATTGGCAAGCTCTACACCGGGGAGGTTTCGGAACGCCTTGACAATACCGTCGTCTTCGCTGTAGACAATGAGGGGGCCGCGACGTTGGCGGTAGCGGCGGTTACGCATCTTGCCCTTTCCAGCGCGGAGTTTGCGAGAGTTGGAGACCTTGACGACGTCGGGGTAGGCATTGATGCTCTTCAAGAGGGCGACTGCTTCCTTGGTCTTCTTGAAGGATTGTACGTCGGAAGAGACGACGAGAGGGACCTCGGCGACCTGCTCGATGCGGTGACCGCGAGCGAGAACGAGGGAGGGGAGCGCAGAAGCAGCGAGAGCAGAGACGGTAGCGAAGCGACGCTGGTTCTGGTTCACCTTGACATGCCACTTGCGCCAAGTCTTGGTAGGTGCGAACATGCGACCACCGCGGCACATGTTGCCAAAGGCAGCCTGGGTGCGACAATGAGGGGGGGTAGAAGGAAGAAGGAGGGCAAGGTACCTGGCCAGAGCGATGGGTTCCGCCACCACCGACACGGGGAATACGGGCGACGGCGCGACCGGTACCCCAGGACTCGGCCGAGGTCTGGTGGCCGGCCTTTTCGCTGACGGCATAGGCCTGGCGTTTGTTCTTGGCGATGCTCTCTAAGAGGTGGTGAGCGGGGAGCGAGGCAGACGAAGGAGGCACTGACTGTGAACCTGGGCGACGACATCGAGCCTGATGGGGGCGGTCAATACGGCGGGGAGAGGGACGGAGGAGGATGATTCTGGGCGATGGGATGAGGAGACGAGGAGGAGAAGGGGACGGAAATACCTCCAGAAGTGGATTGCACGGCGACGGTGGGTCTTGATGCCATCGTGGACGATGGGAGAGTGATGACGGAGGAGGAGGAGAAGAGATGGCGAAAATAAGGTTTGGTACTAGCAAGCCACCGGAACAAATACTGGCAAATAACTTGTGATCCTAACAAGAGCAAACAAAGCCAGGCGTTGTCCGCGTGGCACGGAGGATATCAGCGCGTGTTTTTTCTTCTTTTTTGATGTTGGATTTCGCAGATAACCGTGTTGTTTTTTTTTTTCTTTGCTCGTATTGTAATGTATCCGCTGTCCAGCGCCGACGAGCCGTTCCGTGTGTCCATCAGAGACAGCCGTGGCGTGCCAACGCTGCTTTCTCCCTGGGAGTTCCTCGAGGACTACGGCATCGTGCACCCGTCTGGCTGCGATGTGTGCACGGCGTACATGAAGCACGTCGCAGATGCGAGCTACTCCCCGCATCAGCCCGCATTCCAGATCGCATTCCAGGATCGGAAGCGTGCTCGCGAGGACGTGTACAACAAGGGTCTCTCGGACGGCGTCCGACGCCAAAAGGACGAGGAGCGCGAGCACCGTGACAGTGCAGAGCGCTATCGTTTCGAGCGCAATCAGGCTCGCGAGGACCTCGTGTCTCTCCGTGCCCAGCTAGAGTCCACCCGTGCCGAGCGCGACCGGCTCCAGGACAAGCTTAGTACTCCTCCAGAGCCTCCCTCCCAGGAGTCCCCCCTCTCAAACTCGCTTCCCACCCCGCCCGACCTCCCACAGCTCCCCGATGCCCCCTCTTCCACCAACTCCCCTCCCAATCAGTCCTCCGTCTCCGACCTCCAGTCTTTTCACCAGCACATCTCGCCTCCGATGGCAACCCCCGCATCTCCTCAGGCTCACCTCCCAGATTGCGTCGCTGCTCGCTCCTTTGCAGCCGTGTTGTCCGCAGGCCAGAGTGACGACGATCCCGTGCCACAGTCGCTCGTTGATGAACTTCCTGTTTCCCACTCCTGGCAGATGGTCATCCCCCAGTCCCAAAAGTCTGTCAAGCCTGCCAAGAGCATCAAGCAGATCCAGTCCCTCATCAAGGCGGCCCATCAGCCCGGCAACTACCAAGCCTTGACCAAAGTCAAGGCTTTGTGCTCTGAAGCTCATAGAACTCCTAGGGAGCAAAAGACTGAAGTTCAACGCTACCTCCTCTCAGCCTGGCGCACCCCCGATTGGGAGCATCCCACCTCCATCTCCAAACTTCCCCTTCCTTTAAACAATCCTCGTCTCGAGGACCCCGTCGAATGTTGGGTCGCGTACTACGCTGCCAATCCGAGCTCTTGTCCCAAAGGCATCCGACGTGATGCAGATGGGAGGCCGTTCACAACTGACATGAGAGCTAGTCGGACCGTCGCGCGTCTTCGCCCCGTCGTACTCCCCAGTGACCCCGACTCTCGCGAAGCCCGCCAAAAGTTCATGGCGGTTGTTACAGAACTCTTCTCTGAGCCAGGAAGATACGAGAATATCCTCAGGAGAGAGGCTTTCAGCGTCTCTCCTCAACTCAGCTATGTCCCCTACGTGGGCTCTGCGGATTCCGTCGCCAGTGAAAGCGTAGCTCGCCACTTTGCCGTCTGTGGCATCACTATTCCCATCGCAGACAATGAACTCGGTCCATGGGCACGGGAATACATTCGTGATGTATACTATTGATCACTCTTACTTACCAGTACTTACGTGCAACACTCCAAGACATCTAGTCATGTCTTATCGTATTCATACTCCCATCACTAGTTGCGTAGGCGTGCCTCGCCTGTAGATATAGACCCGTCTCAGATGTATTTTCGGCCGTAGTACGGAGTTAAACTAATTGCGTTCTCTCGGACATAACTTGCGATTCCCAACCATCGTTCTCATTCATTTCCAGTCCACGACGGGGTATGATATGAGCCATCTTTACAGACACCTTCGGATTCACCAGATATTTGGAGCGAACACCGACGTCGGGAAGACGATCATCACTACCGCGCTCATCCGCGCGTCCGCCTTGACAAACCAAAATACATTCTATTTAAAACCTGTCAGCACAGGTGCACCCCAAGATGCTGACGATGCGTACGCTTACCCGTTTCTATTCCTGGCTGAAGTCGTGTGTTGCTGATGGTCCACTAGGCATATCAAACGGTATGCCGGTCCCCACCGGCATTTAGTTAACACCCATTGCTTGTTCCGGTACGATGATCCTGTCAGTCCCCACCTTGCAGCTCGAATGGCATCCCAAAAATCGGGGCTTGAGGTGGGCTACACTCTGAAGAATTTTCAATTTCATCCATTAAGCTAGGTAGTCCTCTGCACCCTCTGACGAGACTTTTGTGAACGCAGTCGCCGAATATATTCGTGCATGTGCCCGGACGGGCAAGTCCGGTCATATGTATGTAGAAACTGCTGGAGGTGAGACTCGCTCCGATTGCACGGTGGTATTGGTTTTTGCGTGGTCCTAATCTAGACGTATACTGAAGGGGTGCATAGTCCAACCTTATCTGGAACAACACAGTTGGAGAGTTATAGGCCACTCTTTCTTCCTACTCTCCTGGTTGGGGACTCGAAACTCGGCGGGATTTCGTCAACAATATCATCCTACGAGTCGCTGGTCCTGCGTGGCTACATCGTGGACGCGATTCTCTTATTCCGTGACGACTACTATCGAAACTACGAGTATCTCTCGCCTTATTTTGCTGAGCGTGGGGTGCATGTCACATCATTCGACTCTCCTCCACCTCTCCAAGGCAATGCCAACGAAGACATCCCCGCTACGGAATCCTACTATGCGAAACTGGTTCCCGGGAGCCTCGACAGTGAGATTTGCCGCGTCGTCCATCACTTGGACGAACGGCATGTTCGTCGTGTCGAGGAACTCGATTCCATGCCCCGTCGGACGTTGGATACTGTCTGGTGGCCATTCGTACAGCATGGCCTAATCCAGTCTGAAAAGGACGTTACCGTGATCGATAGCGCATGGGCAGATTTCTTCAGCGTCTACAATTCACGTTCAGCACCATCACCCAACTCCCTTCTTGCACCCAAGCTAGATGGGTCCGCTTCCTGGTGGACACAAACTTTCGGACACGCTTCTCCCTCGCTTGCTTTGGCTGCCGCGAATGCCGCCGGGCGTTACGGGCACGTCATGTTTCCGCAAGCGACACATCTCCCTGCATTAAAACTCGCGGAGCGCCTCGTTCATGAAGGACCTGGTGTAGGCTGGGCTTCCCGCGCTTTCTTCAGCGATAACGGGTCGACTGGAATGGAAGTTGCATTAAAGATGGCTCTGAGATCATTCTCGATCTCCAAAAATGACCTTAATCCCAGCGACAAGAAGGATCTTTGGATCATCGGTTTGAAGGGCAGTTATCATGGGGATACGATAGGAGCGATGGACGCAACAGAAGAAGGCATTTACACCTGTGAATGGCACCAGTCCAAAGGCTTCTGGTTCGAACCGCCGACCGTCTCGATCAAAGAAGGAAACGTTGTAGTGACCGTCCCATCCCCCATACCTGCACCGGCGCCGTCCGTCCAGTTTGATGACCTGCATGCATTGTACGATGTCGAAAGCCGACTCGGTTCGCCCCTCGCTGACGCTTACCGGACCCACGTAAAAAATACCTTGCAAGCTCTCCAGAAGGGAAAGCGAAAGCTAGCTGCGCTAGTCTTGGAGCCCATGGTGATGGGTGCTGGAGGAATGATTTTTGTGGATCCTCTTTTCCAGCGCGTCCTGGTCGACGCGGTTCGCGATGCATCCCTCTTTGACAGCCCTCTCCCCGTGGTCTTTGACGAAGTTTTTGTTGGCCTGTACCGCCTCGGCGTGGAAACATTCGGGCCCATGCTTGGCGTCTATCCAGATATCGCTGTCTATGCAAAAGTGCTCACTGGCGGCGTCGTCCCCCTTTGTGTCACGCTCGCCTCTGAACGCGTGTTCCAGGCCTTCAACGGACCATCCAAAGCGGACGCCCTTTTACACGGTCACAGCTATACCGCGCATGCGGTAGGCTGTCAAGTCGCAAACACGACGCTCGACATGATCGAGCAACTTTCGCAACAAGACGCATGGCGTACGGCACGAGGAAAATGGAGTCGTGACGCGCGGCCGGAAACGGCCCTGGTCTGGAGCTTTTGGGACCCGAGCTTCGTCCACTCCGTCTCGCGTCTCGACGTCGTGGACGAGGCGATGGCGATGGGGACCGTCCTTGTGATCAAATTCAGGGATGAGAACGCCGGTAGGGTGCATTGCGTGACGGTTAACATGCTGCTGAACGGGATCATGTAGGTTATGCATCTCATTTCGCCCGAGGAGTTCTTCAATCCATCGAGAACCCCGTCAACGACCATGGTGCTCTGAGCTCAGCACCTGGCGGTGCACCGTTTGGGATACATTACAGGACGCTGGGCAACGTGGCGTACTTCATGACCAGCCTTAACACGCCGTCACAAACGATAGAAGAGGTAGAGGACAGACTTTGGAAGACGTTGTCAGCAACGCATGTAACCTGCTAGACGGGCAATGGGCGTAATGTATCGTACCGCCTTTCCAACTGTACGAGCCGGTCACTTCGGCAGACTTCAAAATTCGGGCAATGGTTTGTTGTTTGCATCAACCTCGTCGACCTTGCTCTTTTGGCATTTCGGCATCGTGTTATTAAATTTTACAATGTGACATCAAGTCCATGATTGCCGGATGATCATGAGGCACCTTTGAACCCATGTTGTACATCCTCATCGGGGAACAGTACCTTGCAGATGTTCTGCGGACGCAGACGCGGCCCCTATTTGTCACATCACCGCTCTCTTCTGGCAGCCCCGCATGAGTTTTTAATGTGCCTCTGGAGAGAGTCCTGGCGAGCAAAGGATGTGCCACAACCCGTGCACACCGTCGTAATGTGCAGGTGTACGGTAAGGATATGTCTCACGATGCTCTCTATTTTGAGCGTCTTTGTACATCCGGACCACAGACATTTTTGCGTCGCTTTCCCGCCCGCTGGGGAAAGGTGGTGAACGCTGCTGAAGTGTCGGGAAACGGACTGCTTCATGTTGTCGTCCGCCGGATAGTATTTGTTGCACGGCGGCCCGTTGACGGACCATTCACACTTGTGACCGGAGGTGCTGCCGGGCTGCAACTCGATTAATCGCACATCCAGGTATGAGACCAGGGGGACCTACATCGTTGTGGAGGGTTTGTGGGCGCTGACCAAGAAAGTCGGGTTCAGACAGGCTGAAGTCAAAGTCCCCCCATGAAAGGTCCGCGAGTGCCGACTTGGACGTGAAGGGATCATAGTAGGGATGAACATTCTTCTCGAACGGAACGTGTTCGTTCCATGCGCCAGAAACCGTGTGCAGTCCTGATAGATCATCACGAGGCACAAAGAACTTCTCGGTCGTCAGGCTCAATTCGAACGGTGTGGGTGGGGATCGGGCTGCGCTATGGAATGGATGTATCGGCACGTTGCATGCTCCTGCGTGCTCGGTCAGAGAAAGAAGCTGCTTCTCACTTGCAACCCTACTCACCCTTCGTGGGCAAAATCGGGTGTCGTGATGGATCGCAGTGGACGAGATCTGCGTCATTTCCGACGCCAGAGATATCTCTGTAAAAGGGCGCTCTGTGGCGTTCTCTGAATCAGCTTTGATCCCTCCGTTTATGTGACAAAGAAAGGTCTTACCCTCCGTGAATTGGGAACAATGGTTCCGGGTATCCCTGGACATGTTCTTCCACAGTGTCCGGCCATAACATGGGTGCAAGAGCGTTTGCCTGCATCTGCATCCATTGGGCTGAATTCATTGCTGAAGTGTCGTGGATGCTTTCAACTTGGAAAAGTGAGTGGGATGGGATGGGTACATCGAAAAGAAATGGACGCTCTTATATCTTGCTGTATTGTAGCAGAAGCGTTGGAGGCTTTCTTCATGTGAGCATGCCAAAGCTCGGAAATAGGCCGGAACGTGCGGGGGTGCGGAGCGCTGGTAGTCGCAGACCCTCTAACATAATAAACCAGGAGGTGATTTTGCAGTCCGTAGAGCCAAGTACTACTCAGTGTTTTTTTTTTGAACATGCAGCGGCTGGAATGACGCTCGTCAAGACGAATGAACCATGTTTAATGCACCTCGTCGACTTGATTTTGCGCGCTTGACTCTAGCGCTGCAATAGGACGAACATCGGATTATCGGATAATCCGAGCCTAGGCTGGCACAGCAAGCCAAAAAGAACTTGTACGTCTTGTTGGCGTGTACCAACGCTACGCAATACGTGCCAAGCGAGCCTGAGTTGCGATCAGAATGACGCGGAAGTATTAATTTCAGCGACACAGCTTGCCAAGGGGCTCCAATGGTTGGGCATCTTTTCGGACAGGTTGGCAAGCTCCACGTGTTTTACCGCAGATTCAGACCGAGGCGATAGGAACGCGTGACTATTATTGGTTACCTTATTGGCGGTTGACCGGAAAGATAAGATATATACATGCAACGAGGCCAACAATGCGATATTATGACCCTAAAAAGGTGAACCAACGAGGTGACGTATCAAAACTTCGGGGTAAGACCAGCAAAGTATGGAACCCTAGACGAACGTGTCAACAATGCATCGGAAAGGGATGCCGGTTCAGTCGCTCACTTACGGATTGCATCACCTAATTACCCGGGTGTTTCTTCGATACGTGTAGATCCCTCGTATAGCTGCGAGTGAACACCTCAGGGCAGTGTGCGCAAGCATACTTGAGTTCGAGGTGCCTTTCTTGGACGTGTCTCGTCAAGCTCTCCTTTTTCATTTCTGCATAGCAACCGGTCCAACAACACGTCACTTGCGTTCGGTCTGGGCCCACAACACCATGGCAGTTGCGAAGATGTTCGGGAAATTGGTGACCCAGAAGCGGCTCACTACAGAGTGTGTTATGCCCCACAACCCAACCACAAGGATAGAAGCAATGGCGGGCTTGGTTCGTGCATGATGCGTAGTGCAAGAGCCGCTGTGCGTCCTGGGATCCGTGCAGTCAATTTCATACCCTCATCAGTTCGAGCGGAGAAACGCCTCTACCTCATCCGTGAAGTCGACATTATAGCCCAAGGCAGAGGACATGATCACTTTGGATGCGCAGGAATTGGCGTAAGAGACGATTGGCTGAGTGCTGTTGGTACAGAAGGTGCTGCAGATGCATCATCGGAGGGAGCACTTGTAGTATTTATCTGTTCTGGTGCCATGGAGTGCACTCCATGTGAAAGATGGAGGGATGGAGGCCAAAGAAGTATGACATCCATTGGCAACGGCGTGATCACGGCTGTTGGTATTTGGTTGTCCAGGAGGCTGGATGAAGATCTGGAACCCTGTCACATCGTCCCGAGCAAACCTAGCGCGAGTTAAATGAACGCTGCCGATCAGTTCTCTTGTATTCCACGATAGCTGGGCGCTGCAGTCATCAGATCCGGCTGGCCCATGTGGAACATATAACGCACCGAGAGGGTGTTACGTCTAGGAAGAATACCATCCAGTGTCAGGGATGTCAAGAAAAAAACGACCGATTGCAGATCCATCACGAACAATAGAACAGCCGCACCGGGTGAAATAGAGCAACGTCTGCTGTAGCAAGTAGTCACATCGCGACGCCACCCGAAGAGACTCGAGAGGTGGATGGCAAAAATTTGCGAACCAGAAATGGATGGCCCCTATGAGGATTAAAGATGCCGGAACTAAAATGACGACGACTCAGTGGCTTGCTCCTGCCAGGTTAATGACCAGAATATCTGTTGTTGTTGGAGATCAAGACGGGTGTTTTCGCACATGTTGGATCGAACTGATCTGGAGTCCGTCCGTTGGTAGAAACGACACTGCCCACAGGAGACCATATATGTCAGAGAACGCGGAATTAATAGTTTGTAGCGGCAGAAAACCAAGGGTCCATACCACCGTGTCATTGTCATCATCAGTTGCCGAACGACTTGATCATAGATCTCGCCTTGTTACAGCGCAGGCCTCACAGCCCCGATAGAGCCACCTCGGCAACCAAGCCAACGGCCGAGCGGCGAGCGCTGGTAGACGCTGAGGGTGTGTTTTAAAACCACCGTCGAATGGTATGATCGATCACCGGGGACGCGGTACGTTGGCAGTCACCCCGGTCAACCGGATGTGGCCTGACGAAGGAAATTAAGAACACAACGGATCGGGTGATGTCTAAGTCCTGAAACCAGTGGAGCAGGGGCAATTCAGCAATTCTGATGGAGAGAAGAATACCAGACCAGGTTGGTCCTTGAAGGTTGTTTTCCTCTGAGTAAGTCTGTGACCCTGCTTATCTTACTGCCGCGACATGTGGTATTGAACAAGAAAAACTGGTGTCTAAGCCTCCTTCAATTAGACATGAAAGCAACGTTGACCTGTGACACTGAGGAGCGCGTTTCACTATGAAAGATTAGTACAAAGCTGGCAGCCGCTAGTGCAGTGGCCGTGCGAGTAAACGCGTGGTAACCCCCTTGCAACTTACATACGTGCGATGTCTTTTCTACGTATTGTCTAGACCCTTCACTACTGCCCCAGTCAAGGATCAAATGCATCAGAGCACTCGATATTCACCTACTGACCCGCCAAGATGTCGGTCTCTAACGGTCTCCGAGTTGCCACAATTCGCCCGACTCAACACGCTCTCGATACTCCACACCACGTCAACAGAAGGCTTCTCGCCCGTCTGGTACGCGTTACCGATAGCCGGTTTGGGTCCTTGGAGGGGACTCCGCTTCCTCTCTAATTATGTCCCGCTGCGAGGCCTCCACGTCGAGTCCACGATGTCGATGTTTGATCCGCCGCTCGCTTCGTCGAAGCCTCTCCCACTCAGCGGTCTACAACCTCGATCGGCGAAATGCTCGACGCGCCGTGCACTTGAATGCGTTTCGCCTCCATTGGCTTTTCCACATGCCAAGTTTCGATCGTTATCAAATGTGATGTATCGCGCAACATCAGTCGTTTCTTTGGAGATCTTGATCTGAACCTTCCGGAGTATACCCGGCCGGCGGTCTCTAGTAACTAATGCATTCGCGGCCATCTTTTCAATTGGCAGCGTTCATTTCTTGGATTGATGTGGTAGTGGCGGAGGAACTTTCATCAGCTCTCAGCAAATTAACCATGTCAGGACAGGGAGCTTTCTTTGGTGCACGGCATGGACCTTTCGAGATCTCCCTACCATCAGAAGATGGCACCCTCAGGCTTTTGGTCGTCGTCGTCTCCAGGAACGCCGCCCTCAATAAGCTGGGATCCAGGTACATCGCTCCGGGGTAAATTTGCTAGGGTGTCCACTGGAACGCATCACCACCCACTTTACCATGTGGCGGATGCTGTTGAAGAATGGAAACAATCCCCCGTGCTCAAGTCACACATAAAAAACTCTATCTACGGTAATGTCACGTTTTATTGACGAATGGGGAATGATATAAGATACTTCAAAGAATCCGTTTGCCAACACTCTCGATTTCAATTATCCGTGTCTGTGATAGATGGGATACACACGGTATTCGCGAAGCACCGCAACGCCTCGGCGGTTCATGATATTACTTTGGCATGTTATCATCGCGCCTTGCAGGGCTGCTCTGGTGCCAATCGGGTCATACCCGGTCATCAGTGGACTTGGTTGAACCCAAACCAGTCTGATATTGTTCGAGTCGAGTGGGACCTCGGCCACATTCATATACATCGTGTACAGGTATCCTGCCAATGTGACATGTATGGATCAACTTCTCCAATACTGTGCCAAATCATGAATCCGATCAAGCACGACCGTTATGTATGAGGTCTCGTTCAACAGCGCCTCAAAGTGTTTAATCGCCTCCTCTTCTGTGAGATCCAACCGAAACTTGTCCTGGATTTGTTCGTGGACATCACGGTGCTTGATATCCGGAATGTTGGCATCGACCATAAGAGCTACCAAATTCAGAATAAGATTGGCGCTCTTGCGCAGGATGGTGAATGCTGTAAAGCAGAAATTCTTAAACCGTGCATAGTGCGTGGATTGCGCGCCACCCATGCCATCGACCATCTCCTTGCATACCTTCACGGGAGGTGGGAATGGCTTAGGGTCGCGCCCCAAAATATATCCGAAGTCAACTATTAGAAATCAAATCAGCAATCCATAACAAAGGAGGAACCCGTGATAAATACCGTGGAAGAAGTGCCCTGCATACGGCAGTCCTTCAGCCATGCTGTCCAACACAGAAGTGATTACAAATAAACCAACCGTCAGGGGTGACTAATAGATTATCCAAATGGCGGTCGCCAACACCAAGTAGATACGTGACGACGCAGTATCCAGCTACAGCTTGTTCACTGGCTGGAATTCTCAGACCAAAAAAGGCACATACCACAGCTGCGAACGAACGTGTCAATGACACTGGGCTCCACACCATACGTGCCTACGCTTCCCTCGTCTGGATGGCTCGCACGCAAGTAGTTGAGGAGCGTTCCATGTTCGCTGACGATCGCCGCTATCGTCTTGCTGGGGATAAACTGGGCCATACCCTGCAATGGTCCAGTAGCCAGGACGTCGTAGGGGATCAGTTTTAGGTCTAGATTCTCCTTGCGCAATAACTGGTCCATCAGCGTGAAGAGCTGCAATACCAATTGGTCTTGCCGCATGTCGTCTCCATCCTTGAACATGACCGGATATTCCGAACCGTCCACGCATTGAAAGTAGAGCAAGAACGGAAATTGATTGGATTTGAACACGGAGGACTTCTCAGCATTAATACCGGTGATCTCGATTTGGGCATTGAGGGGTAGAGGTAGCGGAGGAATGTTGATAAGGCCGTTCTTTGAATCGTTAATGAACGACCGCAGCTTTTCGATCTTCTTTGGTCGAGGGTCCTTCGAAGTCCTAATGTCCCTTGCACGCTTCGCCAATGTCTCGACCATAATCCCTTGTTTCCGCATGAGCTCACGTCGCTCACTGCCGCCTTCCGACTAAAACGATTATGAATGAATGTCTAATTGCCTAGAATGAGAACGTACGCACCTCGAGTATCTTGCTGAGAAACTTGAAGACGACTCTTCCATACATTTTCGCCATTATTCTATCCTCGAGAGCGACCTCAACCATGAGGTACCAATACAATCGGTTTCCCAATACATGATTCTTCACTCCACGAGCAATCAAGAAATCGGACAGTCCACTGTCATCGTACGATATTGCATTCGTCGTTGACCGTGACGAGCGCTGATCACTCGCAGCGCTCTCAAACTTGAGCGCTTGCACAAGTTGGAGCAAATACAGCATGAGCTCCTGAAATACATTCGTTAGCGAGAACAAGCATCGAGAACGGTGAAATGGAATCATCACATCGTCGTCAGCGCGATTCAGCTGTCTGACCGCAAATGCTCTCACGCGCGAGTCTACCGTGTTGGGACCCAGCAGCTCGAGAGCGTCATCGGTATCCACCTCGGTCCACATAGGCAATAACTCTTCGACCGCTTGTTTGACTTCTAACTGATCTCTCCAAGTTACCGATTTCAAAAATTTGGTCAATCCACGCTTGTCTCTAGCAAGGTAGAAGCGGAACTTCCAGATCAAGTCTTTCTCCTCTGACGTGAGAGGTTGCGATGGAGGATAGCTGAGGATTTCCTAACGCAATGATGTCAACAAGGCGTGCAAATAATGTGGGGGGCGAGGCCTCACGCCTAGTTCGTCTCTGATTTTGGCATTTGGTTTGAGTTCTCTGTCGTATGGACTGCTCCGGTGGCTCCGGACCAAACGACGATGCTTGTCCTCCACAGGATTCTCGCGGTCCATCTCTGGATCTAGGACTGCCCAAAAATGAGGGTCGGTCGAAAAGGAAGGCGGAAGAACAGGTGCAGCAGGTGTCTGCGTGATCGTGGTCGGCGCAGTGGAAGTTGATGGCGTAGTTTGCGTTTCCTGTCCACGATCCCATCAGCCCCACGATCCGCTCTAGGGTTCAGTTTACTTGCAGGTTCACTGAAGATCACCGGAAAGTCGAAACGAGGTAGATCAATGTATAAAAACATGTTTTCCGACTGCGCTGTCTCGGCCTGTGACAGTGAGCCCTGGTAGTGCAATCCTCAACCAAACACTGACTGCATGTACTTCTTCCATTTTCCGGAATGCCAGCTTATCGAGCCAATCCGACTTTGGAAGATCGCCTCGTTCATACTTCTTCATGAGCTAGGGGTGTGAAATGTGGTGCTCAATAGAAAGCCGGATGGGTTCAGAAAGTAAACGCACCTTTTCCAACCGTCCCATTTCGTCCCGCGTGCCCAACTTGCTGGGCGTAGTGGTCTCATTGGATCCATCTGCCTCCTTTCCAGGCCACAACAACAGCCTGTGTTTGCTTCGTCGCAGGTTGCTGCCTCGTGGTAAGCTGTGGATACGACAGATGGAGTGTGACAGCTTACCATTTCTTTCCAAACAGTCTGAACGTTGTGCCACCCACCGGCACGGCCGAGCGTGGAGCTCCAATATCCCAGACAGTAAATGTGATCTGAGAGCTTAACGACAGGTCGCAATAGCGTATCGGGAGCGTAATCCATTCGTTCCAGCTATACCAGTAAACCCGGCGTGAGTTTGGCAGGCACGAACACGAGGGGCGCCAGGTAGCACATACGTATAAGTAGACTTGAATGCCTTGAAGGACGTCCTGAAGGGAATCGTCAAGGGCTTGTTGTCAGCCACCAGTTGACAGGTAACATAGAGGTCCGAAAACGACCTATCTCGGTATGAGTACTACGAGGAAAGAGCACGAGGTGTGGCAGTCTTACGAAGATTGTGCACCGTGAAATCGTAGTTCTGGGTTCTCCAGCACCTCCGAGACCGACTTTCGTGGCCGCGCTCCCTCTAGTTGTGAACTGGGTCAGGTTAAGTATAAGTCCCTTGGGAATAGCAAGACAACGCACATCCGAAAAGTCAATGGTAACTTAAGATCGGACAGCTTGGCGAAAGTGAAATCGTCACGGCTGTCCTTGTCCATGGTCGCTCTGTTCAATATTATAGCTTGGGTTGATTACACCTGACTTCAGCTATCCTGGCAGGCAATAAACCCGAAAACCTTTTGATGTGAAATAATATACATATCATTATCTACGAACAACTGCACCCAGGGTGCTTTTGACTCCAGTACGAGTAACCGTACTCAAAGTGTAGTGGTATCATGTCAAATGTATTGTTATACATCTACTCAGCCTTGTAGTCGGGGCGCAAGGAACGCACAACCTTGCCTAGATATCATAGCATGAACAACGGTACAGTTGCACGGAAGAAGATATGGCCTTACCGGCTCTCCAAATTTCCTGGTCATCAATCTCCTTGAGCTCCTTGGCAAGGTCTTGGCGGTATGTCGAACGGCCATTGAACTCCAATGATTTGCGAGTCTCAGTGCCGTTCTTAACGCTTTCGTAAAGCTTCTCAAAGATGGGCAGGTTTGCCTTTTCGAAAATGGGAGCCCAGTCAAGCGCTCCACGACGAGCAGTGGTGGAGCAAGCATTGTACATGTAGTCCATGCTGTTGGCGAACAATCAATCAGTCCGTTGTGCAAGATTGGGTCGAGAAATAGACACTCACCCCTTCTCACCAATCAGAGGGTAGAGAGACTGCGTGGCTTCTTCAACAGTCTCGTTGAATGCCTCTGAAGGCGTGTGTCCATTGGCACGGAGGATCTTGTATTGAGCACAGAACAACCCCTCTACTGGGGTTTGAGAGACAATCCACACAATACCATCGAGCAGACTTACGAATAGCACCCATGAGCTATTCAACTAGTGAGTACATCATAATAGAATATATGAAATAGAGACATACCACGCCTCGTTCACCATACAGGTCGGAGAAAACCTCCTTCTCAAAGGTGGTCTCATACATGTAGCCAGAACCGATGGCAACACCGAGCGCCACGGCCTTCTCCTTTGCCTTGCCAGTGACGTCTTGGAAGACAGCAATGCTAGAGTTGATCCCCCGACCCTCCTTGAAAAGGGTGCGGACGGTGCGACCAGAGCCCTTGGGTGCGACGAGGATAACATCGACATCAGGGGGAGGGATGACGTGGGTATCATCCTTGTAGACGACGGAGAAACCATGCGAGAAATAGAGTGTCTTGCCCTTGGTAATAAGAGGAGCGATGGTGGACCAAGTCTGCGACTGTGCGGCGTCGGACAAGAGGTTCATGATGATAGTTCCGCGTTGAATGGCCTCCTCGATGGGGAAGAGGGTTTCACCTGGTACCTAAACAAGCAGGTGAGAGAGAATAGAGAAGAAAACCAGAAAGGGACTGACCCAGCCGTCCTCGATGGCCTGTTTCCAGCTCTCGCCGTCCTTGCGGACACCGACGATAACATTCATGCCATTGTCACGAGCATTCAAGCCCTGGCCATGGCCTTGAGAGCCGTAGCCGATGAGGGCGAGGGTGTCATTTTTGAAGTAGTCATGCAACTTGGCAAGTGGCCAGTCGTTGCGCTCATAGACGACCTCGTCTGTGCCCGCAAAGTTGAGGGTCTTAATACCACGCGTAGGCAAAGTCTGTCCAACGTGTCAGTCACTACTTTTTTTTCTTTTTTCAGATGCATTCTACCTGGACTGCGACGCGGGGAACGGCGGTCGCGCGAGACAGCGAGGAGGCGTAAAGAGTGCGCGGTGCGCGACGAGCAAGCGCAGAGAGCGCGCGCGAGGAGAGACGCGATGTGATCGAGGCCATCGTTGAACGAGTCAAACCAAGTCAAGTCAATTAATCGCGTTTTTTCTACTTTACGTTCTCGGCCGATTTGTGACATGTCCGAAAATACCCGAACCGTAATGCGCTTCATTCCTTCTTCTCCGCCTCTTGGCCGTAAACGATCTCATCTACAGCTTGCTTCCTGCCCTGAACGCTCAGAGCCACACCCAGCAACGGTGTGCTCAAGGGAATAAACATCCCAACACGCTTCTGGTATGCCCTGTATGCAACGGGATACTTGGATGCAGAGATGGACTCCGTGAGTATGGTTGATGAAAAGAACAGTGTGCACAGCGACAGGCAGGGAAGAAGTGGTGCCAACGATGTCAACAACGTTGGCCTTTCTTGCTCCCATGGCCCGTCGGCGCATACTAGCGGAATCAAGTTAATAATGATCTGGATGCAGTGATCAATCAATCCCAGCTACGATTCCACAATGCAAATGCAACATACCCAGAAAGCTTGCTCGCACAAAAAGTTGGGATGCCTAGACCACGCCCAGAGTCCCCTGGTCGCAAAGCCCCTTTGGGCATCCCGCTTCGTCCAGGCAATGCGGGCACCAAACCACTCGTTCGGATTCAGTTTACCTGAACGCTTGAATGTTTGATACGAATACTGTTGATTGTCTGCAATGAACTCGATTAAAAGGGTAACGAATCCGAGTGTACCGAGAATGTAGTCGGAGACAGCCAAACTGGTGTGTGGTTGCAAGACGGCAATCTTGGTGGGGATACCAAGAAGAAAGAGGAGAATGTTTTGGGTCACCGCTGGACGGTGTATTTAGCATCGTACCGTGTAGCAGCGGGTGAACTGAACATACCGACAAAGGTGAAATTTAGGACCTGGAACAACCAAGGAGGCATCTTGCTGCGAACAATTTGCCAGCGGTAGTCCTCGTCATTGCTGATGGGAACGTGCCCGCAATTAGTTGTTCAACGGTGGAATGGTAGACACTTACAAGCTGAACAGTCCGCGCCGCCATGTGTTATACGAAAGTCTGTGGATCATTCAACGTCATGCGATTTAACAGGGGTTATTACATACCTGAACATCCAAGTTACCTGAATTCCTGTGCATCAGACCCAGCTCACCGCACATATAGAAGCGACTTACAACCAATGCGAACATGAGTAGAGCGCGAGGACTGAGACTATCCACAATAGATTCGGGCACGATATCAGGAGTAAACGGCAGAAGGAATGTCAGGAATTTACGGGGCCAGAGCGGCAGAAGAGCATAATAAGCCGTATAGATGGCGGGGAGCACGGTCCACACTCTGTCCACCTGAGAGACGTTTCCAGTAAGAATAGACAAGATATACGTGGTCAATGTCGCTCCCAGACAGAACTTGACCGGCCAAATGAACATCGGTGCTTGTTCGTTGAGTAGATCCATGCTGGTCGTCGTTGATCAAGTTGCATAGGAGCCTGAACTGTTTCATATAGTGATTACTTCAGCTTACATAACATACATGAACCCCTGAGTCAACATACCTTCAACTTGGGTACATGTCATTCACATCAACATAAGGCCCTGGACAGCATGTGTTTGTTAACGGTAAATTAAATACCGATATACGGGCAAAGATAGCACGATCATCAAAAGGTTTCTTGATATCTTCCGTATTTACACCAAGTGAGGCCGTGTCGAACGTAAGCAGGTTTGTTGATGCTTGTTATTTTCTAAAGCTCTTGCCATGTTTGACCTATTCGTCTTGTCATCCACCGCCATGTCGACCAGCGTCCTTTTCTCGACATTCCCGCCTTTCCCTACCCTATCTCTCCTCGTTCCTTCAGAGACTCGCATTGATGGCCTCTGCGACCTTCTCTGCGACCGTTATCCAGACCTACCTGCCCCCGATGCGCTGCACATCTCTACACACACCAGCTCACTCACGCCGGAGACCCGTGTCTCAGACCTCCATGGCGACTTGTCCAATCTTGTCATTCTGCGCATTGTTCCCCGTCTCCGCGGTGGAAAAGGTGGCTTTGGCTCGCAGCTCCGTGCCGCTGGCGGCCGCATGAGCAGCCAAAAGACGAACAACAACGATTCATGCAGAGATCTCAGTGGCCGCAGACTGAGCACCATAAAGACTGCCAAACGGTGTGTTTATTCTCGTTTGATCGACCTATGTATCTAACTTCCACTTTCAGTCTTGTGGACTACATGGAGAATGAAGAAGATCGCAAGAAAGCCGCCGCCGAAGCTAAAAAGGCCAAGCTAGAAACCCTCGAGAAAAAGATTGCCTCGGCGGACCCCGAATCTTCTGCTGGCAGGAAACATCGTTTTGATGATACCGAATACCTGGAAGAGAGCCAAGAAATCATTGATAATGTAAAATCTGCTGTTTCCACAGGTTGGTGCACTCCAGCAAAATAAGAAATTCTCACTCAGCCCCATGCTCGCCAGGCTTACTCAAGAAGAAGAAAAAGGTCAAGATTAGTCACTTGAGTCTTTCCAACTCGAATGCATCGGAAGAACCGAAGGAGTCTGCTACTGCGGCTCTCGGTCCTGCTGAAAAAGCAGCCCCACCCACTATAAATGCTCCTACAGTGGCTGCTTCGGCATAGTCTCCGGGTGTTTGATTCATATGTTTTACATTCATAGTATCCGAGAATGCCTATGTTGTATTTCGTGTAGCTGGTCCAACGAGTCATCCATGTTATTCATACCTGGAACTTGAATTTAGCGATTTCCTTTGCCGAGCGCTGCAGGGCGATGGTTGCATTCGACCCCCTCCAGAGGAGACGTGCTTGAATCCGCAACTCTGCAAGATGGTGGAACGACAATGGCGTATCGTATAAGTATGTGGAAAGGGAGTAGAACGATCAGTCTCTCACCGCTTAGTGTTTGCTCGCTCTGATTTCAAAGCAGGAAGAAAGACATATATTGTGTTCCGATGATGAAAACGCTTTCTGTGCATAGATTAAGGACAATGATACCAAAATCACACAACAGTAATCACCATACCCGAAGGTCATTGCATTTCACCGACCTACGCAACGCTCCTGTCTTGGCTGTAGTAACGATCGAGGCCGACAAATCCAGCTCGAGCGACCAAGAGGATAAAATTGAACACGAGTCGTATGTCACTAAATGCAGGCTCTGCAGTTTACAGGTCAACAAAAGCTGTAGGAGTGAAATAAAGCCAGCGAACCCTAAGGTTACCGTATTTACGGACTCTCCGGAGACCGCGGATTATTGTAGGCGAAGCTCGGGATGAATACGCAGACATATTTGCTTCCGAAGTTTTGCTCTTGAGAGAGAGGTCACCAGTGAATTCGTCTACTTGCACATTGGCGGACAGGACATGGCTGTCAGGATAGTGGGCAGAAAGCTCTGGGACGGGAACCGCCAGTGCCTTCAAGACATATGCAAAGTGGGCATCCATCTTTGCTTGTTTCTCTCTCTCCACTTCGTCCGTCCATTCGAGGATGTCATCCGAGTCAAACGAGAACGTTGAAACCTCGGTAGCGAGCATCGCGTCGTATTTCACCCCCGGGTCGCTTGTGCTCAAGGAAGCACACGGGGTGGTCGAGGAATGTCTATTCTCCACCGTGTGTGGCCCTTCGACATCCACTATTGAGTTCCCGACTCGTGTCACGTCCGTATCCAGCTTGTTGAAAGGAAATGTAAAGGGAGCAGTGTGTTGGTGGTGCGGAGGAGTAAGGAAATGCACCGACGACGACGGAGACGGAGCTTTTACTCTTCGCAGGACAAGGACGAAGTCTTCGACGTGTTTCTCCGCTATGTACTCATTGTATGCGACGACGGAGGTAATTGTCTCCGGTCCGGTTTCCCCTGATGGAAATGAATCAAATAAAGTGGCAGCACAGGCACTCGAGAGAGCGCCCTGCGAGGCTGATGTCAACGGAGACGGGTGTACATCCCGGTGTTTGTGGAGACAGGGGATGAGGGGAGGCTCGAGGTTAGAAGACTCCGAAGAGATACGGTCGCCCGTCTTGAATAGCTTAGTGACGCTGTCTTTCGCCAATCTGAGCTTGGAGGCCGTCTTCTTCGCTCGGATATCGGTACGCATTGCGAGGAGGGAAGGTCGGATCACATTCTGAAACCGGAATGTCGAACCTTGGCACTAGCCCACTTAGATGGCTCTACGTACCATGGCTCTCGAACGCTTTGGCTTGAAGGGCATCATGTCCTCCATGACGGCGATGCCGAGCTGAACGATTTTCGTGCTCGAGTGAACGTTGATACTCGTGTTGAGACGATCGCCGGCGTGCGCTCTTCGACGCATCTTGCATTTCTGGATGATAGAGATATCCATGACGAACTAACGTGGTGCAGGTCATGGGGAAAGGGGGCGGCGGTTTTAATGGCAGGCATGGTGAGCGTCAGCCGCCAATGACGTCCAGCAACTACGATACAGCCATGGTCGCCAGAAGTCAGCACCTGGTAGACGAATGCACGGCGTACCTATATGGGGTAGATTGCAAACTGCTCTCGACAGCTGGCAAGGTCTAGAATACCGTTGCCGTAGTAAGTGGAAACGAAATGCGCCCAAGTTATAGCAAAGCTCGAGGTCTACCCACTCAAGCTGGCATATCCAGGCCATCCGGTAGATCCAGTAGATGCCTGTGAACCACGATGACGAGTGGCGTTTTGACAAGTGCGTGGACACTGAAATTAGAACGCTAACCGAGTCCAACCATTACAGCGAAGCGACATGACAGTACTGATGCGACTACCACCGTCGCCCCTCCTGCAGCGGGCCCGACCCCATCCATGTACATATACCCGTCTCTTCGCGACTGTCTCTTCCGTTCCACAGACCATCATCGAAAAGGTCGTACAAAAGTACGCAGTCGATCTTCCAAATGGCAAACTAGTCAAGGCTGGTGACTATGTCATGATCCGCCCAGAGCATGTTATGACACACGATAACACTGGTCCTGTCATATCCAAGTACGCCTCTCCTTTTGTGTCCGCTCTGCCTGTTAACCCGGTCCCAGGTTCAAGTCCATAGGCGCTTCCAAGATCACGGACCCCAAGCAACTTGTATTCACCCTCGACCATGACGTTCAGAACAAGTCGGATAAAAATCTCGCTAAATACTTTGCCATCGAGTCCTTTGCTCGCCATCACGGCGTCGACTTTTTCCCAGCTGGTCGTGGCATCGGCCATCAGGTCCTCGTCGAGGAAGGTTATGCATTTCCCTATACCCTCACTGTAGCCAGCGACAGTCACAGCAACATGTATGGTGGTGTCGCATGCGTCGGTACTCCGATCGTCCGTACAGATGCAGCCGCACTCTGGGCAACTGGAAAGACCTGGTGGCAAGTTCCTCGAATGGTCAAGGTGGAGCTCAAGGGCAAATTGGCTCCCGGAGTAACAGGCAAGGACGTCATCGTTGCCCTCTGCGGCTCGTTCAACAAGGACGAAGTCCTAAACGCCGCCATCGAGTTCACTGGCGAAGGTGTTGCTTCCCTCTCTGTCGACGAACGTCTCACCATCGCGAACATGACGACGGAATGGGGAGCTCTCGTCGGCGTATTCCCCCTGGATCAGACCCTTCTTGATTGGTATGACAAGGCACTCAAGCGGGTAGAACTCCGTGCCTTTAGTGCAGGTACTTCTGGTATTCCCGCTCCCCCAGAACACCCTCGTATCAACCAACAACGTGTCGATGCCCTCAAGACTGTCTCTCTCACCTCTGATCCTGGTGCCTCGTATTCTTCACACCTCGTCTTTGACCTGTCCACGCTCGTTCCCCACGTCTCGGGCCCCAACAGCGTCAAAGTATCAACGCCCTTGCCAAAACTTGAAGAATCTCGCATACCCATCCAAAAAGCCTACCTCGTCAGCTGCACCAACTCACGTGTCTCTGATATTGCAGAGGCGGCGGCGGTCATGAAGGGGAACAAGGTTGCACCTGGCGTTGAATTCTACATTGCCGCGGCAAGCTCGCTGGTTCAGCAAGAAGCTGCAAAGCGTGGTCATTGGGGTGCCCTCGTCGCCTCTGGTGCCAAAGTGCTTCCTGCTGGATGCGGGCCGTGCATCGGTCTTGGTACGGGGCTTCTCCAGGAGGGCGAGACGGGCATTAGCGCGACGAACAGGAATTATAAGGGTCGCATGGGTCATCCTAAAGCACAGGCATACCTAGCAAGCCCTGCTGTGGTCGCTGCCAGCGCCATCAAGGGATACATTTGCAGCCCTGATTCGCTCGATCCCACAAGCCTGCCGCCACCCGGCGCACCCACGTTCTACGTGGCCCCTTCAATGCATGCTGCTTCGTCTGACACATCGGTGCCGGTGGCAGAAGAACCACTCTCCCCTGGCTTCCCGTCCGTCTTTTCAGGCCGCTTGCTGTTTGCACCGCAAGACAACCTGAACACGGATGCACTCTACCCTGGAAAGTATACCTACCAAGATGACATCACCCTCGAGCGACAAGCCGAGGTCGTCATGGAAAATTACGACCCGACGTTTGCAGGCACCGTGGCTTCGTTGCGAACAGCGCCCGTCTCGACAGCGGACGGTGACACCAAGGAGGGCGTTATTCTCATCTCTGGGTACAATTTTGGCACGGGCTCGTCCCGCGAGCAGGCTGCGACCGCACTTAAAGCGGCAGGCGTTCCTGTGGTCATTGCTGGCTCGTTTGGGGACATCTTTAAACGGAACGCGATCAACAATGGACTCGTTTGCCTCGAGTGCCCAGAGCTAATCCACGATCTCACCGATGCGTATGCCAACGATGGAAAACGCGGCGGAGGGGGTAGGAAGGGCGAGCTGACGGTGAACGAGGGTCACGAGATACGGATCAACATGCGCAACGGCGCTGTCGTCGTCAAGGGCGGGGAATACGAGAAAGAGTATGCGGTCCGTACGGTCGGTGCGAGCGTGCAGGAGCTCTGGGTCTGCGGTGGGCTGGAAGGCTATATTTTGAAATCTATTCGGTCATGACGGAACCCTATTTGCATGTACACATATGTAACTTGTACATCACACATGTCTATGTAAGAGGAACACTCATTAGGGCGGACGAAAATTCCACTATAGTATCGATCATGCAACTGACACCGTGCTGTCATCCCGTCCTTCGAGTGTTCGATATTGGTTCAACCGGAACTCGAGTAGGTATCTGATATCCCGACCAGGAGGATGGCGTTCATACGTTGTCGTCTTCTCGTACGCAATTCCCGCAACGGCAATCTATGATCACGTCAGTCCCCGTCGTTCTCTACGTGTCATCGCTCACCAGAATATCAGCGGTGAGACCCTTGATCGCAGACGCACACGAACGAAATCGATGGTGGCGGTAAAACACCGTCTCCGTCTCATCGATCTGGACCACCTGGTCGGTGACGTTCTACCGCCAACACAAAAGAAGAAGAAAAAAGAAAGAAGGAAATCATGCAACGTCAACCCCAGAGCGGACCCACACGTACATGAAGCGCCTCGGGATATGGCCAGTCGTCGCTCCCTCTCGGCACCAGCGGTTCCGTGCTGGCCAGAGCCGGATCGAGCACGGCCTCGAGCGGGTGGGAAAAGATGCGGTCGACCTCGTCTGCGCAAGGGATCAGCGTGTCGAGCAAGCCGGGGTTCGTGAGGAAGGCGACGACGGGCGTGACGATCAGCTGGGCCTGGGAGAGGAACGGCGCGAGGGTGCAGAGGGTGTGCACGTCCGGCGCGCGTAGGGGGAGGCCGACTTCCTCGTGCGCTTCTCTAAACTGGGAGCGCGTGTTGGTGGACGAGCGAAAAGGGGCAAGGAGATCTTACGGCGGTGTGAACGAGATCGACGTCGGTTTCGTCGGCTTTCCCGCCTGGTAAGGCTGTCTGTCCAGGGTGAGCGCGGAGGTGTTTAGAGCGTGTCGTGAGGAGGACTCGGAGTTCGCCCCCTTTCTCGTAGAGCAACGCTAACACGGCGCCCAGTTTCTTTCTCGGGATGCCCGACCTGCAGATCGTAGTTCGATCATGTCTCGACAATGGACTGGCACTTACAGATCTGGTGGCTGGCAAAAATCATGTGTACGGAGTCGCTCAACAGCAACTCTAGTTTTTTCTGAAAAGGCTGCCAGGTCCATTCGATGACGTGGCTCTAGGCGAGTCAGTTTCAGCGTATTCGGCCGATGAGTCTGACATAGCCCGAGGGCATGGTAATATATATTTTTGTTCAACCTCCAAATCCCACTCAGTCAGAAGTACATATCTCACGCAATGTCGTGGATGATGCAATGCATATTAGAACAAGGCAACTAGGCAACATCTACAATGGTATTCAGCCAGCCGAAAGAATTTACCAACGGTCTCTTCCACCACCGTTACCGTAGTGATCATGCGGTCCCCCTCCATAACGTGAACCGCCACCGCCGCCACCACCACCTCGTCCGCGACCTCCACCATATCGGCCTACATGAATGCGGTTATGAGAGAGCAGATTTAACAAAAGACAATACGCACTCCGACCACCCCCACCACTATACATTGCCATCTCCTCCAACGGAGGGGGTACGTGGGCTTTCGCTTCCCGCAGTATGTTAATGAGCTCCCGAGCCGACTTCGAATTATCGGTGGTGAAATATGTGTACGACGTGCCTTTCATACCTGCGCGCTGTCGATGTACGTTAGCACATGGAGAGAACAGCACAATTTGCCATACCCCTGTACGACCAATACGGTGGATGTAATCTTCACAATTGTTTGGGAAATCGTAGTTCTGCGAAGTATCGTTAGTGTGATGCCATGGGCATAAGCGGGAAACCTACAATGACATAGCCAACATCCTTCACATCTTGGTGCAGACCGGATGTTCAAGGAAACACAGGCGGGCGACGAGAAACCAAATCGCACAGACAGTGAAGATGAAGCACATACAACATCAACAAATAAACAACGAAAGGAATACAAGCGCTTCTGTGGACAGGACACAGCAGCAGACGGCACCATAACCGAGATCTAGTGCGTAGTCCGATCGGAGCGCTTGTGGCAAAAAAAGAAACGTACCTAGTCCACGAGAGGCAACATCCGTGGCAATCAAAATCGGTGAACGTCCCGCCTTGAACTCCCCAAGAACCCAGTCACGCTCACGCCTGCACCACGTCAGTTTGATTCAGAGGGCATGGTAAAAACGGCTACTTACTGTTCCTTGTCACCATGTATTGCCAAAGCGGGCCAGCCATCTTGCCTCAAGTATTTCGTGATGTCGTCGGCAACCCTCTTAGTCCCTACGAAGATCAGGACTTTGGCATTTTCAGAGCTGATTTGATCGAGATGTTTGATCAGTTTGCCTCGCTTTTCAAAATCGCTGCAAACTTCAATAATTTGCTGGATGTTGTGATTCGCAGTCAGCTCCATGGAACCAATGTTGACCTGAATCATATCCTTCAAAAAGTCCTGCAATTTTTTTTGGGTTACCAGAATGAAGTCATTACGGAAATGAACTTTACGTTTGCAAGTTTTTGTACATCCTTAGGCCACGTTGCACTAAACATCAAGGTTTGACGATCCGGGCGGATTTGAGAAACAATCTTCCTAATCTGAGGCTCGAAACCCATGTCAAGCATGCGATCAGCCTCGTCCATCACTAAATAAGTGACGCGCCGAAGGTTCGTTTTCTGCGTTTCAAGCATGTCGATAAGACGACCGGGTGTCGCAATGACGATCTCGACCCCACGTTGCAAATCACGAATTTGAGGTCCCTTAGGCGCACCGCCATAGATGGCAGTGTTGCGGATGCGCGAACTCGCCCTAGGATCGTTTAAGTGCGGGAATCCAAGACGATGAAAGTGCCACTTACCCAAATTTTGTGCATTCTTGTTGAATCTGCACTGCAAGCTCACGAGTGGGAGCCAATACAAGGGCAATGGGACCGTCACCAGGCGCCAGCAAAGGCTGACTGCACGAATAAGCTAAAGGCGAATAGACCAATAAGGGGTACTCACGCATTGATGTGAAGCATGGCTGGAAGAGCAAAGGAAATCGTCTTTCCACTTCCGGTCTGTGCAATTGCAACCACATCTCTTCCGCTCAACGCCATGGGCCATGCTTGGCACTGAATGGGCGTTGGGCTGGTAAAGCCTTGGGCACGAATGGAAGCCATAATATACTCCGGAAAAGCGGCTTCGTCGAATGTGCGTACCGGGCGTGGCACACCACGACCTTGTACCTTGAGAAGACCGTTAATAAAGCACAAAGGCACCACATGTACACTTACCTTGATGTCCTTGCTTCGTCTAAACTCTTCGACCTCTCGCTCACTGAGAGCTGAAATGCGATTATCTTCCACATAGAAGTTCTTTTCAAAAATTTGGAGTTTTTGCGATGCCCAGTCAATAGTTCGCAAACCACCTCCAAGATTTCCCATGCGGTCGTCATAGCCGCCCCAACTACCACCCGTGTACCCGCCACCATAACCGCCGCTATACCCACCACCGTAACCATTAGTGTGACTCTGAGCTCAAAATTGAGTGAAGTGGTTCGCCAGAGTAATTTTTTTGACATACCATTGTTTTCTAGAGAGATGATAAAGAAACGGCACGATACGTCGTGGTAACAAAACAAGAAACCTCAGTGACAAAGCCACTTAAAAAAAAAAAGGAACAAATTGATTCAAATTGATTGTATAATCAGAGTCATTATGTAATAGCCTCAGCACCTTCGATAAATACACTACCCGATGGCAACAAAATACGAAGCAACGTGCTATGCAAACGGGACGAAAAGGACAACCTCACATTATCGTACATGGTTTACGAAACCGGCTCAGTTTCTTGTTCGAAGAGTCATCCGGACACCACGCGAGCATTTGCTTCACAAGGTCTTGAAACACATCAGAGACGTGCCAGTTACGTTTGGCAGAGGTCTCGTAGAAAGGAAGCCTCCACCGCTCCACTAGGGACTGGATCGTATTTCGAGAAACTTCCCGTTCGGCGACCAAGTCTAACTTGGTGCCTACGACGACGATAGGGATGCTCTACGCGTCGACGCCTTCAGCACTCGATGAGGGCACAAGGTAAAAACGAGGTACCGTATCACCACCCTTCACACGATATATCTGCTGGCGGAGGATATCTACCTCACGGAGGCTTGTTTCTTGCGTAAGACTTGGGGACGGTGTAATAAGCAATACAAGAAAACGGAGAAAAAAAAATGTGATACCTAAAAACCAAAATAAAGCCTTGTCCGGACTAACGTAATAAAAGATCTGCATAAATAATGGGGTGCTTTGATGATGTGATTTATACCTTGATGTAGAGTTCTTTGAGTGCGGTAAACTGTTCGGCCCCCGCGGTATCCAGCACTTCAAGCTAGACGATAAGTATGAGAACAAGATTCCTATAGGAGGCTGGATCTGGTGGGTAGAAACACACACGAGCTCACCAAAGCCTTGACGCCATCGACATCGACAACGCGTCTGTAAGCTTCTGAACTGGTGGTCAGTGGAAACGTCGGACGGGCGGACGATGGCGGCACCTACCTTCAATAGTCGGGTCGTAATGGTTAAGAAAGACATCTTGCACGAATCGGACTGTGAGTGCAGATTTCCCTACGCCACCAGCTGGTCCGAAGATTTCAGTCTGCCACCGACAAACGCAGAAACCAATGCACCTACCACCAAGCACAACGACGTTATAAAGTCTCATGTCACGAAATCAAAGACGAGCGTTAGGTGGGGATGAACGGAAAGGTGCAGCAGCCAGGTGTGGGAAGGGTAATGCGAGAACTATAAGCAGTGTCATGCGCGAATTGATGTCCATTCCCAACAGGCATAGGCAAGACATATTCAATGACATAATATGTCTGATCCAAACACATCGACCATGGATTCCTTCTTCTCCCCCACCTAAATGCAGTATCTTCATGGATGGGCTATTACACTCGTGCTCAGGTCGAAAATCCTAATCTAATGGTCCATTGGCAGGTATAGTCCCTGTATACTTATTTCGCTTTGATTTCCCTCCTTGACTTGGTATTATGTAATAAACCCATGCCCTTGGAGGCAAAGCACCTTTATTAGGAAGTAGCTTCAAACCATCAGCATATGCCTCGTCCACGTGTCTTTTTTGACTTTTCTACTGGCTCTGAGCCCGCGGGAAGGTCTGATATGCTTGCCATTGCCTTGCTGGGATGCTCTGACTTACATTGTTTTAGAGTCGTCTTTGAGTTATTCGACGATACTGTTCCAAAGACTGCAGAAAAGTAACCTGCTCAACTTTCCGTACATGGCTTCAAACTGAGCAAATCGCAGCTTCCGCGCACTATGTACGGGGGAAAGGGGGCTGTCTGTTGTCTCACAGCGTCCGCTATATTACAAGAACAGCATCATCCATCGGTCGATTGAGAATTTTATGATTCAAGGAGGAGGTTTGTTCTCGCTTAGAATGGTTATTCTCGCTCTTTATCATTACCAGACATCACGAAACATAATGGAACCGGTGGGGAGTCTGTCTACGGAGGTCAATTTCCTGACGAAGATATCTCTCGGACCCTCGACTCGGAAGGGTGCGTTTCAAGCATCATTTATGAAATCCGACCTCGCTCAAGACCATCCCAGGCTGTTATGCATGGCTAACAGGGGGCCTGATACCAACGGGTCACAATTTTTCATCACCTTACAAGAGTGCCCCCATCTAAACGGTCGGTGATTTGATATCAGTTTCTTGCAGTGCTCAAGAAAATCAGGTAAACACGTCGTCTTTGGGAAAGTCATCAAAGGTTATGAAGATGTAATAAAAAGGTTAGCACAAGTACCCGTAGATGCCAAGGATCGACCTCGAATACCAATCGTAATATCGAATTGTGGGGAACTTGAACTGCGGAGGGCAAGGCCCACGTTGGACCAAACAAACCGTACGTTCGCCTTTTCTTTTCAACAACCGCATCTTGTCTCACCCTTCTTTATACAGGAGAAAATCCCAAAAGTCGCAAGCGCCACGAGAGTCGGGAGCGTTCCCGGTCGCGTACCCCGGAAGGCGAGCGTCGCAGAAAGAAGTCGAAAATACGGATTTCGAAATCAGGACCCCAACAGGACGAATCTCAGGGATCGGAGACAAAGGCTACCCCACAAGAGACCGAGGAAGAATATGATGCACGGTTGGAACGTGAAGAACGAGAGCGAATTGCCGATACTAAGCGCAGAGAGCTGGAACGCATTCGGCGAACACATGAGAACTCAAGTCAAACACAAGGTGTTCGCTTCAAAGGTATAATCAATCATCCCAAACAGCACTCAACACTCAACACTCGCTACAGGTCGTGGACGCATGAAATTCGTTGATCCAGAGTTACATCACCGGCATTAGCTAGCCAAGATCATTTATCATCGTATGATTTGACGTACTACCTTATGTACATTCATGAGCGTGACATCCCTGAAATCTGATTCACACTCTATATCAAAATCTCAGGGTTTGCGTAGAGGACTCTACTCAGACGTCTCGACTTCCTGGGCCACAGAAATTGAATCCTCCGAACCTCTCTGTTCGTCTGTCTTGCCCACAACAGCTGTTTTCGCGCCAGCTGCACTCGCGAAACTGAATGACGGCCGAACGTTGGAAGTAGCGGGCGTCGCAGGAGAGCCCGAAGTGGTAGTTGCAGAAGTAGATGAGACCTTAGTTGGATGCGAAGAACTCCGCTCGGTAGCTTGTCGAGAATTCGCGCGTGACATTGAATGATGAGGGGCTCGGTCCTTGGTTAGCTCCATGCGAGTAGTAATTTCACGTTCCTTTGTGGAAACATCTACGGGTCTGCAGTAATTTAAAATTATATTCTTTGGTTCGTGGGGAGAACTAACTTTGCAGTACCAAATGGGTTGGCTCTCGGAGGGTTCGAGGATAACTTTGGAGAGGATAAGGGAGATGGACTTGTGGAACCAGTTGAAGAACGTGGTAGTAATTCAAGCTTTCTGCGGCCGATTTGAGGAGTTGGGGGAGTGGAACTAGTGGCTGTTGCAGGAGAATCAGAACAATGACGTATTACTTTAACACCGATACTCACGGGAGGCTTTGCGCGCACGCCAATCACCTTCATCGGGCTCCCGTGCCTGACCCGACTCGTATTTACCCTTGACACTACCAAATTTGCCTTGTGCAGGTTCTTCCGGCGATGTGGGTTTAAACCTGCTCCCCATTGTCCAGTGTTCTTCTTTATCCGCAGCACTGGCCTGACCATCTGTAAAGGAGAAGCCTGAGCCTCTCCGACGCGTTGGCGGCGCTTCCGGCTCAGCCACTTTCGACATAGGCCGCGATGATCTCCAGTCGCTAGCTTCATCAGAAACACTTGATTGTGGTGGTGGCCGTTCTCCAGGCTGCCCATCAAAGCGACGCCGAGAAGGTTCGCGAGAATCGCCGTGAGACGGGAGGGGGCCATCTCTACGCCAGTTGCTGGAAAATTTGGAATCCTCCTCCGAGATAGCACCGCTAAATCCAGGCCTTTCCCTTTCCTTCGCTAACTCGGGTCTGAGTCTACCAAAAACCCGACGACTAATAAACACTTACGGGGCTCTGCAACGCTCACTCTGACATCGCGCCCTGAGAGCTTCTGCAATGGTGTCAATTAAAGCAATGGTTCAGAAGGGCGCGATGCCTAACCGTTCCTGTCCTTGACAATGCATCTTTCAAGGCATCTAATTCCACAAATTCCACGTAACCAAAGCCCTTGGGTTTATCATCACGGTCTTTGATTATTTTGATGGAGTTGGTCTGCGTGTACATTGGACATTGTAGGGATCAATTGCGGAAACTACAAACCTGATGAGGACTGAAAAAAATAGCCAATTCGTCTTCCGTTATGTCGAAGGAGAGGTTTCCGATGAAAGCAGTATAAGGTGGTTGAGATGGCAATGGGACCTCTTCTCTCACGGAAGGAAACGGACGATCAGCTGAGCAAAGCAGTGAATCGGTAGGATACCAACAGATCTATAAGGAAACGTACGTCGCGAGGATGAAAAATCATCGCGCCTATTGAATCGATCGCCAGGACGTGTCGGCCTGTCTTCGTCGGTTTTGATCGAGGCTGTAAGTGGACAAGATGAGGTGGTGAACCCAAGCATGTCAGAGGTGCTTACGGGCTGAGGGCAGGGCGTCCATTTCGTCTGCCCACGAGCCAAGAGCTGCTTGGGGGATCAACCATGGAAAGAGAAAGTGTACAAAAACTGGTGCGCACTGCTATCAACGAGAAACTCATTGAGAGACATCTTGGATGCCTTGGCTTTCTTAGGCGCTGTTTGAGGCGATGAATTGCATGGATCATCGCAAATAAAATCTCCGCGCTTACCCATGATTTCAAGGTCGATTTTTTTTCGAGATACTTGGGGTGTACCCGGTACGGTGACTGTCTTGCTAGACACCTGAGAAGCAGTCGAGGGAAACTACCAAACTAGACATCAATTATTTCCCACGGCTTATATACTTTGTCATCACCTAGTACTACTACTATGATCCTCCTCGAGGTAAGCCGGACCAGCGTTCCTTACGAGCTAACTAACGTGCGATGCGGTAGTCTCATAATGTTATCATTCAAACGACTTTGGCGGACAAGGCCGTCAAGTGAGTCATCGGTCTGTTCGCTATTACCATGGCCATCACGCTCATTGATGACCACCAAGACCGTCATCGCTTGATGTCCTGTTCGTGGATTTCGACGGCGTGAGATTCCACTTGTCGACGCCGGAAAAAAAGACTGTCGTACAGCTCTCGATGAACATCCGCTGCTGGGACGAGCTCGTAGCATACGGTGCACTGGACGTACTCGGACGGGAATATGGTGCTCTGATCAAGGCCCAGACGGAGCAAGAATATCATATCAGTCTCGATATTGACCTTGAGCAACTCCCGGGCGATGAAGGTGTGTGTGTTTGGTATCAGCTGCGTATCCTCTCCCACTCAGGGCCCGCAGCGAGTCGGGATGCACTCATTAAATCTATCGCCCTCATAAAGCGGAATGCGCTTGCAGCCCCCTTTGAGCAGGCGTTCCGCCAGCAAAAGGAATTGGAAGCTTCGGGAAGCGCGCTCGGAGATCTGATGCGGATCCACTACCGCGACGAGGAGGCAATCTACATCCGGGCATCGCAGGACCGAGTTACGGTCATATTCTCGACTGTCTTCCGAGAGGAAACGGATAGGATATTTGGTAGAGTGTTTTTGCAGGTGAGTTGGCCAAGGTAGACGCGAGAGAGAATTTGGAACACACTGCCATCAGGAATTCGTTGATGCTCGGCGTCAACCCAGCATCCAGAATGCGCCTCAGGTGCTCTATACGAATCGCGAACCGCCCCTTGAAATCCGAGATGTACCCGGCCTGCGCGATTCCGAAGACATTGGATATGTTACCTTTGTGCTCTTTCCCCGCCACTTTGCCAAACCCGAAGTGTCATACAATACGATTTCGCACATTCAGCTGTTCCGCGACTACCTTCACTACCACATCAAGTGTTCGAAAGCGTACATGCACTCCCGGATGCGTCACCGCGTCGCAGAGTTCCAGAAAATCCTGAACCGAGCCAAGACAGAGGTAGCAGCCACTGAGAGAAAGACTGTCACGTGAGTTGATAGAGCGTTTGTGTGGACACTGTGCTGACACCGTTGCAGCGGCAGGACGATGGTGGTTCGGTAGTTGGTAGCAAGCGTAGAATTACTTGTCACAGGGCTTTCTCACGCCACGTAATAGGACCTTGTTCTTTGAACTCGATCGATGCCGGTCGAGGGTGTTTCAGAGGCTTTGGCGACGTCGGGCGAGGAGGATGGCGCGCCAGATTCGATTCGCATCACTCGAAGCGGGAAGATGCATGTTTGGGTCAAGAAGGCGCTGGGTTTTTTCAAAGTGCGTGTCATCGCTCACGAGACGCATGCCATCCAAATCCTAGCGCAGGACCAGCCCGACAGACCGCTCGTGCTCTACGCTGCGCCGGCGACTGTCTCTGCCTCCACCATTCCACGTCTGGTCTCCGTCGTTGAGATCATCAAGCGTGAGTACTTGAAAAGACAGGACGTTTCCGCGGGCGATGTTTCGGGGCTGCACCAGTACAATCAGCTCCTATTTGAGCAGCAAGGCAAGATCCCAGCGGAGGAAGGCGAAGACCGCAGGAACGCGCTACAAGATGCGCTCGACGGTCGTGCACAGTGCGTGACGCGGTGCTGTGCCAGGCCGTTAATTCAGACTGCCGTAGCGTGAAACAGTCGTTCGCGCCGCACATGAAGATCACGCTGTCTGTCCAGGCCATTCCAGAGCGGCAAGAAACGTGAGTGGCACGTAGTCGTCGCGCGCTACGCTAAGGACGGGGTCGACAGACACCAAGCACCAACGATCCGGCGTATGTCCAAGGTAGCCAAGGCGAGAATGCGAAAACGGCAAAAGACGCAGCGCGAAATTGCCGACGTAGTCTAGTTTTTGTGTCAAAGTCTACCTTGAATGGAAAATAATGACATAAGATTGGCCGGATTTGTAGTAAAATTTCGTCCACGGTTGGGTTTGTCCGACTTCGAGTCGAACCGTACATACTAGTGAAGCCAAGTCCGCTGAGCCCTCGTCAAGATTCTTTATTCCAGCAAGCCTAGCTCGGTTGACCGCCCAGTTCAAGGCGTTCAGAGGCTGTATTTTTGGTTGCATTATCGCTTTATCGCACCTGCACAGATATTGGCGTCTGGCAAGTACCGCTTGGTCCAAACCTACCGGAAGATCTCCGACCTTTTCTATAACGGCTTGCTTGGCTGCGCGTATGCCTCGCCGCACCTCTACCCGCACCGTCACCTCCTCCGCGACTCCTCAAGCTCACCCCGCCCCCCCACAACTAGAGACCCCTTACGACTCCAACATTTACCAGCTCCGTCGCCATTGGAAGTGGGCCGCCTTTTCTCAATTCTTCTTCACCTTCAGTCCTATCCTTGCCATGACTGACGTTACTCTCACCGTAGGCGTGTATTTCATCCCACATGTGCAACGCTCTCACCGTGCCTTCCTTTGTCCACAGGACGTCGAAAATGATCTAGTTCATTCAACGAACCGGGTTCTCTCCCGCATCATGCAGCGTTTGCTCATAACCCTCACCCAGGATAGGAAGATTACGTGTGTATCATCTCCCCCGTGCTGCTTTCTATTCGTACCTTGTTTACTTATCTCCATGCTCAGTATTGACTCCTGGCAGAACGCACTGCGACGCCAATATCAAAGGAGGGACCCAGAAGCTAGCCCAATAGGCTTCATGACCCGTTCTCAGTATCCCATCGTCGAGTCTTCTCGAGACTCTACGGCACCTCCTCGTGCTGTCTCACAGGTACCTTTCGACGAAACAGAACGCGAGGACGGGTCCCTGGAATGCGATCAACCCGCCATCCCTTCCCCTGGCAATGAAGTTGGTATGCAAGACTCGATTGGAGATCTAGAGCACGACGTTGCGACCAAGCTCGAGGAGAACGATGCTATCTTCGATTCACTAGACGCGCATGAGAAACAGATTGATTGGCTAGATCTTTCCATGCTCGCCAAACTCGAGTCGTTGCACACCGTGGCCGAATGGCAATTTCAAAATCCACACAGAGTCCGCCACCAGATGAAAAATGACGATGAACACGCTTCGTGGGTATGTTGAGTGCACTCACTTTCCGTCTTCCTCTTACTCGTTCTCATGGTATCCAGCGAATTGAACCCATTGGATATGATGCAAAGAGAAATGCTTATTGGCTTATTGGTGGTATGATGCTTGACGTATGGATAGCGATTCCGGCTAATACTACGTGCAGGTGACCGCCTTTGGATTCAGCGTGAACCTCCACGGCCAAATTTGAAGCGGAAGCGGAAACCAGGCGGAAACTCCAGAGATACCGCAAAGAAGCAACAGCAGCCTCTACCAGCCAAGCGTCAGCGCACTGGTTTGAATCCGGAGGCCGCCGTACAATCGTCTACAGCGCGTCCCACACATCGTAAGGCACAATTGCCGCCTTCTCCGAGTCTCCGAGAGGGTCGCGCTGCAAAAACACGCGCAAATCAACGACTAGATGCACAAGCAAGAGATATTGCCGAGTTTCAACGCCAAATGTCCGGTTCTCGCGCGAGGGCTACGACTATAACTCGCAAACCCACTGGCATAAGGGTCAGCGCACGATTACGGGGTACGGTGTTTGAGGATGACGAGTGGCAGGAAGTTCCTGACGAATGGTTGGCTGTGAGCGAGACCCACCAGAGATATTCCAAGAACCCGTCTTCTAGTCCCTCCCCGGTCGGCCAGAAGAACATCAAGACGGGTTTGGAAAGCGAGGGTAGCTCGATTAGTGAACTCACTGAACTCAGTGATGCGGAAGGTGATGCGGTGGATGCGGAACGAGATTTACAACAGCGTCCAGCGCCAGATGCAGCGGAAACGCAACCATTGTCGATAGAGAAAAACGCCGACGCAAAAACTGACGATCATCAAGATGAGCACGCAAGGTCGACCGATTCACTCATTACGCCGTCCCTTCCCAACGACTTTGTCGAATGGGAAACGGTTCGTGAAACCTGGCTAGTGTTGTGGACGTTCACTAACCTGCCGAAGTAGATATGCGTGACTCTCGAGGAATGGGAAAGTATTGCACGACAGTTCGAGAAAGCAACACACTACGCGGAGAAGGCACTGTACAAAATATTGTCACAGAGTATCGTACCTATGGTTACCGCTGAACTCAGGGTAGGCTATGTTTTTGTTTTTAATTATGATGGACCTGCCTCACCTCCTTCAAGGAATCTGATAAAAAACGACGGATAGAGGAAGCGGTCGTGCATCGCAAGCGTTCCTCTAGGATTGCTATGAAAGAGATTGAAAAGGAAGAGGAACGTGCAGCAACGAGAAAGCGCCTAGAAGAGGAAGAAAAAATGAGCCGTGCACGAAGGTTAGAAGCTCGCCAGCAAAAAGAACAGGCAGAAAGGTTAAAAAGGGAGAATGCACGAGAACAGCGTCGAAAAGAGCGCGAGTCTCGGGAACAGCAATCAGCTGAGGCAGAATCAAAGTTGGGTCGTCGTCGATACCCCACGCTTGATATCTGACTCCCAGTCTGTAGGTCCGATGCGTCTGCGGACATTGTTCAGGAAGAAACGAACTGCGAATTGCTACCACCTGTACAAAGTAGACCTCTCATTATCCAGAGCGCCACGCCGATCAACGGTACAGGCAGTGGATCTCGTAGTCCTCTTGAGACCTGGGAACTTGACTGTGAGGTTTGTGGGCGAAAGGGTATTAATCAAGTGAGTTCTTAATCATGCCATGAGTCTGTGCAGTTCTGACGTTAAGCCTTCAAGGACGACGGCGTTCCACTCTTGTGTTGTGGTGTATGTGCTAAGTGGCAACATATTGTCTGCCATGACAAGCAGGATTCGATGGCTGGACACCCAAGGCGTAATTGGGATACCGAAGACTTCGTTTGCCGAAACTGCCGTCTCGTATCGCAGGGTCCGTCACCCAGTGGCCCTGCTAGCTTTCTCTCCTCTGGAATGAACAACGACAACAGGAGAGGTCAAGGTCCCGGTAATCAGGCTTACTACGTACCATCAAATCATCCTAGAAGCTACTCCAATGGTGGTCACCCCCAAGATCTGTCACCCAGTATAAGATACCCTTGTGACAACTCTGACCTACGGACCACCGTCCCTTCTTCCACCCACTCCTACACTTCGCCAGCGCGCTCTGCAGGTGTCACGTTTGCACACTACCAGCCCCAGCAAGGCGGATTTTCAACGTCTCGGCCAACATGCTCCTACCAGGACGTCAGTCCTCCTCACCATGCAAGGTATGGTGTTGCGCCTCAAACAAGCTCGGCGACTGGGATAACACCATACCCATCCAACATTCACGTGAGCGTGCAATTAACGTTGTTTGAACGCCCCTCTTACATTTCCTCCCCTCTAGCCACAGGCTACGACTCACTCTCCCACTCGCGGTCATGAACAATGGCACCCTCGCACCTCGAATTTGTACCCAGCAAATGGCGGGTCACCACTTCATGCTCATGGAGCTCAACCATACTACAACGGACATGCCCACACGTCGTACTCCCATATTCGAGGAACGACCAACCAAAGCGTGCTAGGCCAGTATGCGGGGCTTCAACATGTTTCATCATACCAACATAGTAAATAGTAGAGGAGCCCCCGGCCAACTGCTGTAGCCCCAGTTTTTGATCTATTATTGTTCTGTACCTTGAGCTAGGTGATATTATGGGCACATTGTTATATAATGTAGAACACACGGTAATGTGGAGTAAGGATAATCGATGATCTACCGAATAGTTTCATACATTTTGAATGCAGGGGACGTGAAGGGAAATGGATCATCGTCCGTGACACTGTCCCTGACGGGCCGTCAGCAATCAATTGGGTTGGTAGTCGATTCACGTACTCGATGGGTCCTAAAATCTTCAGCCCACGGATATGGGTGTCTTTACCACTCATGTGGTTTGCTATGACAATGATTTGAAGTACGTAGGCATGGATCGGTTTACTGAAGGACCACGTTCCAAGTTCAGCAACCCCTATCAATCGAAAAACTCACTAAGTTGTTCCGTCTTCGCTGAGCTCCGACGACACATCAAAGGTGATCCAACTATCCGGCTTGTCAAGTGTGGCCACGCGAACATCTTGGAGGTCACTCGGACCAGTTCCAGCACGAATTGCCAACGTGGATGGCGTGTAGGAATCATCTTGTGGCCAACTGAGATATATGCTGATTTTCTGAGACGGCGGTGTGAGACGTTCAGAAAGGAGGCAATAAGATTGGGATCAACCTGAATCGCCACCTTGCGAGGGAATTCCATGGTGATAAAGTGCGGCTGGGGGCCATCGGAACTGACCTCGAGGCTGAGACGGGGGGATGGAACCGGACAACAAGAGGGACTGACTGCCAGAAAGTGTCCGGGTCACCATCCCTTAGACACTCGGCGCCAAACCCGAATTTATACGAGGAGACAGACCACTTGGCGATGCGACCAATGTCCGGCCATGGCAAGGCGGGCGGGAGGCGTGCTGGAATTGTGTTGTGAGGTCGCGGACCATCGGAAGGATAAGAAGGCAAACATTGGTGCATGATCGGCATGCAGTCCTTGGGCACGTTCGCTGCCGCAGACGGTGCGGGATTGCCAGTGATCGCATTCTGGAGGTTGTTGCGTGCGCTGGTGACGGGTGTGGCCATGGTGGTTACAGCGTCGGGCCTGCGAGGCTGCATCCAGCAAGATTCGACGACATTACAGTAATCGAGCTACGCGAGTCATTATCTAGACACTCACCCGGTGCAATGCTGGACGACGCATTCTGGCCGAGATTGGCTCACATCGACGACTACCGTCGCTACGGCCGGCAAATGATCCTGGACAACTTTGGCCTCCAAGGTCTGTATGTGTTTTTCCTGGAACGTGCGGACGTTCACGTGTCGTAGGTCAGCTCAAGCTGCAACGCGCATCGGTAGCGGTGGTTGGTGCGGGCGGTCTGGGATGCCCTGCACTCCAGTACCTTGCAGCCGCTGGTGTGGGCAAGCCATTCTTCTCCATCGCATGGTCAACATAAAAGTCACTGGCTTAAACCAGGACGAATAGCGATCATTGATCACGACACGGTCGAGCTCTCCAACATACAGAGACAGGTGCTCCATAATGAGGACACGATCGGGAGGTCCAAGGTACTGTCGGCGGCGGGTGCTATCAAAAAGTGAGCGACTGCGGAGGCCCGTCTCTTTCTTTCATTTAAGACGCCGTAGAATCAACTCGACGGTCCAAGTGGAACCCATCGACGAGGCTATCGATGCATCCAATGCATTGACGCTCTTGGAATCGTATGATGTCATTCTCGACTGTACAGACAACGTCCCGACGAGGTACCTTCTATCCGACACCGCCGTTCGACTGAAAAGACCGCTCGTCAGCGGTGCCGCCCAAAAGTACGAAGGCCAGCTCTCTGTTTACAATCTCGGCGAATCGGGACCCTGTTATCGCTGCATATTTTCCAAGCCACCCGCTCCGGAGATGTCTGGGGGTTGCGAGGAGTTGGGTATTCTGGGTGCTGTCACGGGTGTCATCGGTGTCATGCAAGCGCTAGAGGCCATCAAGATCATCGTGGGTCTGCATGGTATGTCCACCCCTTTGATGTTCGTCCTTCTGCGACACATCATCTGGCACAGATGGCAACGCCTCTCTTACGCTCTTCTCTGCATTGTCAACACCACCGTTCCGGACCATCAAGCTGAGGGCAAGGAAGCCAACTTGTGCCGCATGCGGGGTAGACGGAGAGAGACTGGGTGCCATTCACGAGACCGACTACGTCGCGTTTTGTGGTGGACCTCGTCCCGATTGGCAAGCAAGGGGCTTGGTGCCAGGGAGTATTGGTGAACGCATCTCTGTTCAAGTAAGCTTTCGGTTTTTCACCACAAAGAGTGCCGCTGACGATATTTAGGACCTACAAACAAGATTGGGGTCACTGGAACAATGCATATTGCTTGACGTTCGTCCAAAGACCGAGTTTGGTATATGCCATTTGCCGGGTTCACAAAGTAGGTTTGTTTGGTAATCCTTTCTGCATCGTTCATACATTTCGTATAGGTATTCCGTTGCCGCAGCTGCTTGCGAATCCTTCTGCCCACGTACCATCCGATGGCACCTCGAAGATCGTGATCTTGTGTCGGCTCGGCAACGACTCGCAGATCGCTGCGGGAGCCCTTCGTGAACTGAATCCTTCGCTCGATGTGAAAGATGTTGTCGGAGGGCTCCGTGCATGGGCAAAATATGTAGATCCACAATTTCCAGTGTACTGATACAAATTAAAAACAGCCGTGCAATTATCGAAGCACATGTATGCGAGCAAGAAACAGGATATTCTATCGGTACCGCGTGCTTGAAAAAAGGGAATGCGTCTCACTTTCCTTTAGGTGATTCTTGAGTGACTGCAATATGCCACGAGTTCAGACCTAATACTTACTCAAACCAGCCTTGAACCACTTTGGTATCTTCTTGGGCTCTGATCCAGTGTTTGGTGTGCCAGCGCCCGACGCTGTCTCCGGCTTGGAGACTGTTTCTAATTTTTCGAAACTGGGTGGGATTGGTAGCTCGATTGCTTGGGCAGCAATGGTCGACAACAGTGGTGCTGACACGGCGTTCCCTGTGCTCATCATTGACATCGTCCTTGGCCTAGTTGAAAAGACGAACCGTTGAGCGAGTCGTCCTCGAATCTGAGCAGGAGCACGGATGATGGAGCCAGCTGAAGCTCGGCGAGAGTCAAGTCCCTGACTTTGGGATCAGACACTTTAAGATCGCGTTTCGGTGGGGACTGATCTAAAAAAAAGGGATCAGTGCCCGTGCCAGCGCGGGCGCGAGCGCGTTCACACACATAATATAAACTTGATCGGTTTCACATCATCACGCAGCGACGCACGGACAAAGGCATAGACGGAACGAATCTTGTCCGTCGAAAGAAACGATTTCTCTAGTTGCGTACGATCGCTGAACCTGACGCGAATGGTCGTCTGTAACGGACCTCAGCGCGTTCATTCTGTAGGACGACGGATCAAGACTGACGTTTGGCCATCTATCCCTTTTCGCCTTCTCCGCAGCTTCCCTCGTGGTCCGCAGCTGTAAAGGGGCATTCACCAGCGCTCGTGTGCGTGCAGTCAGCGTGGCCTGTGCGGCCTTGAGATCAGCGGCGGTCGGAGTGAAGTACGAGTCTGGGAGGTCTTGCACTTGCATTTCATCGTATGAGCGACGGACAATGCGATCCAAGACGCGTGGACGCACACGAAGTGGAACTGGAAGAGGAGGGCGCCTTGTATACCTTGAAATCGGATGGCTGGGCATCGGACATTTGAAACGCGCTTGTTCAGTGTACAGAGCTATGCAACGACGTATCAACAAGATCTCGAGAACACTACACGGACGAGTCGGCCTTGAATCCACCCAGACGTTGACTCTAAAGACAGGGTGGTCAGCACTGAGCATAACGCCACGTAGAAAGAGCGATTAAAGGATCAGGAAAACAAAAGGTTGTCTCAGCCCACGAGCCTCAGGATGAGCAGGCAAGCACATCTTTTGGAACGAGGCTGCGAGTCGAACGCAAATTACGCAAGTGCATCATGTTCTGTGGAGTAGAAAGAAAGACACTCACTACTAGTGATGATGGTTAGCGGTCAAAAGGTAGTTATTTGCGTCTATTTCATGGATATCCTGTTTTGGCCTCTTCTCGTCTTTGTCCTATGATATGCCCGACCACCATCCCCACGGCGAACACTGCGGCCACGAAAGCCATGATCACGACCACGACGGCGGCGACGTCGGTCCCAACGACAACCTATACCCTTATATCGATCGCCCCCACGTCATCGCGTTAAATGCCATCGGTACAGGTTCCAGCGTTATCAAGCCCTGGCACCAGCGCGCGGACGAACACCTGGTACGCGACAGAAACGTCTTGTACTCGCCCCGTTGAACTCGAACAGTACCTGGAATCCGACGCAGACGAACAACTGTGAGACTTGCACATCGCCCCACTGACGAGCGCCGAACCGGTTCGTTTCTGCAGAATCATTCGCATTCCCTTTACTGGCTCCGTCAAGCTTCGCGCTCTCCTTTTGAAAGCTGGGCCCGGTGACCAGACCCCGCAAAACATCGTCTTGGTGCGTTGTTCCTCCCGTGGGGTTTTCCCGTTCACCGCAACCGGGTCCTTAGTTTGCAAACGAGCCCAGCTTGGACTTTGACGACGTTGCGCACAAGACGCCTGCACAGGAGTTCGAAGTCGCGGTGGGACGAGAGGTAGGCGAATATGCTGTCAGGCATGTCTATATGCGCTCGATCGTGAACCCGGCTTCGTCTTAATAGCGACCACTAACATTTGCAGGGCGACAAAGTTCGCCAACGTCACCTCCGTCACTCTGTTTATCCCCGCGAACCAAGGAGCCGACTCGACTCGAGTATATTACATTGGATTCCTCGGACACTGGACTCAGGTACCCATCATCTTGAACTGTGCCCACATAGATCTCATGGTACACCTAGCGAAAGAACAATCCTGTCGTCACTGTATACGAGGCGCAAGCCAACTTAGCGGACCATGACAAGATTCAAGGGACCGAGGGTGCCTTCAGCACACCTCCAACATAGCATGACAGTTCATCAATACAAGGTTCAATAAGAAATGCAAGTGTACAGTAGTGTGATTGTACAATGGTAACCACGCCTGGCAGTCAAACAAGACTATTATTGGCCCGAGCTCATTCCTTGCGAACTCGATCCCTCCGCATTGCGCTGCATAAAGGATTGCAGCATCTCATAGTTCACGGTCCCTCCTCCCGTATTATATGCTCCAGCATTGGCAGCTGCATTCGCGTTCGCATTTGCCTTTGTACAAAGGTCATCAGTCAGCGTCGCGCGAGGTAGGTCAGAGTTCCTACAAGCAAGCTTGCGGGTATATTACCGCCATAGGGGTTCGTAGGCATGTTCATGCCAAGCGAATTCAAGGTCTGACTCGGAGCATTAATTGGTTGCTGGCTCTGCTGCGATTGCTGCTGCCGTCGCAGCTGTTCTTGCTGTGCCCGCATTACGAATTGCGAGATAAGTTGCATTTTTTTCGCTGGATCGAGTCCCTCCATACGAGCTAAGATCGCCGGAGGGATTCCAGCTGGTAACTGAAGCTGAGGCTGAGGCCTCGCTTCCTCGACAGATGGCTGACCCCCAAATGCGTTTCCGTTTCCAGGGAGATCGGGGATGCCATCAGGAAACACGGCCCCTGCAAAACTACCACGCATCGGAAAAACGAAGATGTTATACGAAAATTTTCCTGACGGCAGTGGCCAACCTGTGTATGCGTACTATGACTTGGGTGAATACATCGGTCATGGGACGTGGAAAAGGAAGCATACAATATGTCGGTCAGCCATATATTTGTACACCGCCTGGAACTTCTGCTCGTTTACGCCTCCGTCGGAAGTGGGCGGATTTGGTCGGAATTGCATTAAATAAGATCGAGGTTGATGACGTCGAAGCCAATGTGATAACTCTGTAAGGTCTTTCACGGGCTGTTTACATAGGTTTAGCGTGAACTGCTTGGGCCAAGAGTCCGTGCGGCTATCGAGACCGTCAAGACTGCACTCGAGCAACGGTTGAGAATAACATACACATTGTTACCATTTGAAGCAATGATACCGGCGAGTTGTATTTGCACATTAATTTCTGCTTGACTATTGTATGACGGAAATGTCCACAAGAAGGACCCAAACCATGTAGACGTATCGGCTTTTGGCTGGTTATTTGTCGTATTGGGGAGAACACTTGTTTCTTGAGCAGTCCCGGCAGTTTGTAAGGAAGATCCCGACGTTTGTGACCGAATCCCCTTCATCTCTGTCGTCACTTTTTGCACCTGAGTCACTGCCTCGGGTGTTGGAGTGGGATGCGGCTGTAGTTGACTAGAACCCGATGGAGGGGTACTATCATTGACAGTGGAAACCGTCCCACCACGGGACTGCCAGAAGGTGGTCAAAATTTGTGTGTCATGGATAGACGCCTTGTTTTCCTCTACAGTAGGGCCTGATGGTCGTTCGCTCGACGCACTGGGCACATTTGAGGGATGAGGTTGGACAGGCAAACTCGGATCTGTCTGTCCATCTGGAAGCGTTGTTCCAGTAATCCCAGGTTGCGTGACCACAGCCTCTTTTCCGAGGACGGCCTTTTGATAGTGTTGCCGAAGAAGCGTTCTGATGTGGTCTCTCCTGTGAGCTATCGAAGCTCGGTCTTTTTGAAGTGAAGCCAAGACCGCTGTCTGTGCAGTGTTCTGCGCATTGGATATTTGCGCTTCCGAGGCTGCAATACCCTTTTCCAACGCCTTGAGATGTTCCATCATCTGTCCAAATTTGACCCCCTGTGGATTTACCACCCGTGCGGGAATTTCAGGGGTGAGAGGCGGGAGAGAGGGACCAGAAGCTGAAGTTGGGGGGGGAACAGGAGTGGCGGACGCGGATGTGGAGGGAGGCGCAGAGGCAACCGTCTGAACAGGTAGGGCCGGAGACGAGGTCTGACTGGAGACGGTCATCGATGGCGGTTGAGGGACTTGTGAAGGGACTGGTTGTTGGGAACGTTGATTCGCGGAAATGCGAGCGGAAGGAAGAGCAGGAGATGCGGATGAAGTTTTTGAGATAGCGTCGGTGGCGACCTTTTGACGCTTTGGGTCCGGGCTTTGGTCAGAGAATGGAGTGTCAGTCTGGCGTTTGGCGCCTTTGGATGTGCAAGAATCAGTCATGCATGGCACCACGTGTGCTCATCACTCACATGACTTCTGTGGCGTGGGGAAGCCTGCGAGTAGCAAAACGTGCGGTGTATGCACATTGAACCACGGGGACTGAGCACTGGAACCTGCTACCTATTAGGCAGGCGGCGGTGATGATAGAGCTGAAAGGAAGATAGGGGGACGAACCGAAGAGTGCAGGTCCTGAAACTGCGGGATTTTTCTGAGGCTGATAAGGCTCAAATTGATTTTTCTCTGTCAAACGTTTGGCATGTCACGCTGGACGAGCGTATGCATGTGCCTCACCTTTCTGAGTTCAGTAGGGATGGTGTCCCAGTTGACGGTGTCCAGGTGTTGCAAATAGTTCCACTGAGGCCTCGGAACATTGTCGGGTGGCGAGGCTGCGATATGCAGGAGATGAGATATCAACGATCGGTGCTCCTTTTGTGGTGATTGTTGATTGGCAGCGGAATTGGTAGACGCCATCAGGATGTCAAACAGCTGGTGGAGGCTAAGAGACCAGACGTGTACCGAGGCACACGGCGACGCACCTCGATAGCGGCGACCAGGCCCTCGAGTGCAGCGAGGCCTCTGCCGCCACCCGAGTTTGTTTGACCGATGCCGAGTTTCGAGGGTTCTTCACGAAGTTCCTTTGTGACTACAGAAAGGGGGGCAAAGAATCGCTTGGAGAGAAGAGGGCGTGGTCTGGTGTCGGCGGCACCATATGTGACGAATGCAAGACGAAACTAGATACATAGTTGAGTCAGGAGGTGTCTGGAGGACAACGTAACGTGGCAATGACCTGATGTGCAGGGTGGAGTTCGCCTAGACGCTTGAGGAGGGGCAAGACGTAGTCGATGAGGATGCGGGACCACTCGGTGGCGAGCAAAAGGGATGCCTCGACGACGCACGCAACGGCGACGAGGTCAGTGGCCTGTTCCGGACCTGCAGACATGACGGTTTGATCGAAAGACCAGCTCTGTATTGGTTTGACAGCACGATAGGAATAAAATAATGAATGGACGGTATGGTATGGGTAAGAACAACCACAGCAGAGGTAATCAGAGCGTCCAGCCGAGTGGCGACAGAAAACAAAGTCCATGGTACAACTATCAACTCATAGGATAATCAACCAAGCACCTCCCAAAACACCTGCAAGGGTAGTTGCGACAAAGTAATACCATCCAGATGCGATAGACATGGACGTGCGGTGGGCAGCGTTGGGTGCGACAGTGTATGTCCCGACCATGGATAGCCACTGCGAATAGCCGAGGACGGTGCCGGTGGTCGTCGGCGTGGGGAGCACGGTCGATGGGCCGGTGGGTGTGAATATGCCTTGCAAGGTCTCCGGGTTCCCGTTTGCGTCGGTCGTGGTGTAGGTATAGGGTGTCTCGCCGTATGGCACTCCTGCTTGCGAGGTCGTCTGCTCGACCGGGCCTACCGGTTGTTGCGTCGAGGTCGTCGCGCGCGTTGCGGTTGTCTGCTGTGCGAGCGGGTTTGAAGTGGATGTGAGTGGGTTTGAAGTGGACGTGAGTGCGGTGGTCGTGCCGACCAGAGTTTGTCTGCCATCACGTTAGCGAAAAATAGGGCGACCAGTGTCCGGACACGCACAGAACGTCTGTCACTGGTACTCCAGCTGCATTTTCGGTGATGAGCTCGACGACAGTCACACCGCTGCGCAAAGATCAGCATAGCGAACAACATCTGGGCGATTCGACGGCCTACCCAGCAACGACGGTCTCGGTCTGTGCGCCAGCAAACGCGGACAGTAGGAGCACGACGACGACGCAAACCAGATTGTACATCGTCGGGGACGGTGAGCAGTGAGCAGGAAGTGTGGGCGCAGAGGCGGATGAGAGAGCTGCTTTCTGAGCGGATCGGCAACCCGGCAGACAACCCTAAGCTAACTATAAATAAATCGAATAAGAATAATTACTTATTTCCCTTCTTTTTTTACTTATGGCTGATCGATTCCGTCCGTTTCTTGTTCTTGCACGGTCATTTGCCACATCGCGCGTAGCGGCAAAGAAAATGCCACCAAAAAAGGCCCCCGCTCAGGAAAAAAAGATATTACTTGGTCGTCCAAGCAACAACCTCAAGATCGGCATCGTCGGTTGCGTTTTTTTTCTTCTTACCTGCTCGTTCATTGACACTGGTTCCGATCGCACAAGGTGTTCCCAACGTCGGAAAGTCGTCCTTTTTCAACGCGCTTTCCAACACGGGTCTGTGTGGCTTCTACCCGCCCTCACGGCCAGCTCATGTTGCATAGATCTTGGCAAGGCTGCCAACTTCCCTTACGCAACAATTAACCCCGAGGAAGCGCGTATTCCTGTCCCCGATGATCGTTTTGATTGGCTCTGCAATCTCTACAAGCCTGCTTCCCGCGTCCCAGCTTTCCTCACGTGCATCGATATCGCCGGTTTGACCGCTGTACGTTCTCCCACGTATTCTCTCTTGCTCGTCTGAACCAAGATTAGGGCGCATCCACAGGTGCAGGTCTTGGAAACGCCTTCCTATCGCACGTCCGTGCCGTCGATGGTATCTTCCAGGTGGTTCGAGCCTTTGATGATCCGGAAGTTACCCACGTAGAGGGTGACGTCAACCCTATACGAGACATGGAAATTATCCAAACGGAACTCAGGTTAAAGGATATAGAGTGGGTCGAGAAACAATTAGATAACCTCAAGAGAGGTGGTCGGGCTCTTGGGAACAACAGCTTGGCCGATAGGGCTAAAAAAGAGGAAATCGTATGTTTCTCATCTTACCCGTCTGGATTCGTCGTACGCACTAAACCCACAAGGCCACAGTCGAAAAAGTGTTAAAGACCCTCACCGTTGACAACAAGGACGTACGCAAGGGAGATTGGACAAACAAAGAGGTGTGTATCTCAGCCTTGTCACTTTTCTCTCTCTCTTTTGTGATGAAAAAGAGCTTTTATGCTCGCATAACCCAGCTCATTGAGGTGGGAGTAACGCCCCATATACCTATGAAATGACGTCCGTTCTGAGAATTCGACCTAGTCACTTAATCTCCGGCCTTGGATTATACTGACTACCCCGCCAGGTGATTGTCTATTTTCTCAAATCAATTGTGCGAGGTGCAAATGACACCCCTCGTGTTCTATTACATTGATCCCTCCAGCATTTCCGCTGATCTAGATTGGTAGATCGAAGTTGTCAACGGTCTCTCGCTTTTGACTGCCAAGCCCGTCACTTATCTCGTTAATTTGAGTGAGGCTGATTACACTCGGAAGAAGAATAAATGGTATTCAAATTTGCATGGTCGTAACTACCCTGACTAACACAGTGTAGGTTAGCAAAGATCAAGGCATGGATCGATACCAACAACCCTGGCGATCCCTTGATACCGTTCTCTGTCGCCCTGGAGGAACGTCTCTCTTTACTCAGTGATGAGGAGAAAGCGGGGGATCAAAAGGACGGCGCTCATAGTGCTTTGGGCAAGATCACTCAAGCAGGTTACACGTCTCTCGATGTATGTAAGACCTTTTTGATCCTCGTGGACTATGTTGACGACTTTGTGCTTAGCTTATCCGGTACTTTACCTGCGGGCCTGATGAAGTTAGGGCATGGACGATTAGGCGGGGTACAAAGGCACCACAGGCTGCCGGCGTCATCCAGTGGGTTCTTTTTACCTTAGGATTCCATTGGATGACTGATTAAATTTATTCAGCTCGGACTTTGAGAACAAATTCGTCTGTGGTGAAATCATGACCTACGAGGACCTCAAGGAGCATGGCAGCGAAGTGGCCGTCAAAGCCGCTGGGAAACTGCGACAGCAAGGGAAGCCTTATGAGAGTGAGTTGTTATTCTTTCGAGTGTTTGATCCTCTCAAACGATCCCAATTATAGTGATCGACGGAGACATTGCATACTGGAAGGCTGGAGCATGAAGAATAGTTTGACGAGGAGATTGTGTATGCTATGGAAACTCAGTAAGCTAGAAACACTTGATGTAATTGGCGATTGTCAAAGGATGGAAGCATCGAACAAGATTATTACATCTCTCTAATCCTGCATCCGATTTTTGGTGTTGACAATTAAGCCAGGAGCGTAACCTGTGCCGTAAATACATAGATCGTGCGGACGAGTGTAGGCTATTCCTGTCCGCTCAAGGCATCCTCGTCGCTGTCCAAATTGCCATTGAGATTAGGTTCTGGATGGAATGGATCGTGGATGATCGATTCTAGATGAGCAAGAGCGGCCTGCAAGGGTGTCTAGTAGGGTGCGAAACGGTTGTCGTTGACAAAATCACTGCGCACCCGCCCAACTTCGCTCAGTTGCGCATCCTCCTCTCCATCGAGCGTCTCGAAGGTGTCTTCGGAGACGAAATCGCCGTCGAGCTCGTCTTCGTCCGACACATTTGGGTCTGGATGCAAGGACGCACAGACGGACATGGCCTCGAAGATGGCTTCCACTGCATGACAGATGAGTACGAACGGCACGACGGGAATGTCGACGCACGCGAATCGGGGTCTTCGGGCACGATCGTCAATTCGCGCGTCTCGGGGAGATCTTCGGGTGTCTCATCTTCAGGGGTGCTGTCTGACTCGTCCAGCTGGCAGTAAATAGAGGGCGTTTCGCCGCGTGCTATCGCGTGAAGAGTGATCGCGGGGTACTTGACCTGGAAACCACGACCGGTGGAGGACATGAAGACGAGTACACTGACGTGAGCGTGAATGGCTGTGTGCGGGGTGAATGGCGATCGGGTACCTCTCGATGATGTAGAGCACGCCGTCGACAGTGTCCTCTGGGGTGAACCCGTCGAGGCGTGGATCGAGCGTCACGGATACATTTTCTTGCTTGTGGTAGAGGACGGGGGGGATGTCGTTGAACGAGGCCGGGGTGGATGCGATGATGTTGGCGTGTTCCTCCTGGGACACGAAATTGGGTACGTCGGCGATGATGACGGTCGCCATTGAAGCGGTCTGAATTATGATTACCACCCCGCACAGCCTTGGATGAGTATTTATAGGTGGCAGTTGTGAGACTCGTTCGTTCACGGGGTCAGTCATGTCCGTCCCCCAGCAGTTCAAGAGTGAGGCCCTGCTGGCACACATTTCGAGCCAGATGCAGCTCGACGTCGCCTTTTTGGAATCACAAAACTATGTCTCTCCGCAGGACGCGGCGACGATGAGGGAGATCCTCGGACGGCTCCCGGTGCAAACACAGACGACTGTTACTACCACGACACAGGTGAGGGTCGTCGGGGCCCCGGTGCCGGCTCCCAACGGACGTGCTGTCCCACCACCACCACCGCCCGCAGCCACACCCGACCAAGGTACGGTCCTTGCGCGCGCCATCTGGGGTTACAATGAGGACGGCGCAGTGCGAAACTAGCTATTTCTGCATCGGAGCACCGCTGACCATCTGACAGGAAGCAAACGACCTGTCCTTTGCTGCGGGGGAGAATATTGAGGTCATTTCGGAGAAGAACGAGGACTGGTGGGTCGGCAAGGCACGCGGAAAGGAGGGACTGTTCCCCTCGAACCATGTAGAGCGAATAGAGTCTAGTGCGCCTGCACCTGCTGCACCTGCCAGGAAGGCATACCGTCCGTTTGGCGCAGCGCTGCACGGGACCGATACGCCGCCAGCGAGCGGGACTGGCGTGAATTCGATTGGACTGCAGCAGGCGACAGGACAGGCGGAAAAGAAGAGCAAGTATGGTGGACTGGGCAACGACGTAATGGGCTGTCATGTTGCAGATATGATTACGGCTAACCGACGACATTTAGATGGCACGTTCTGCTGCTGGCGGTGTTGGCTTCGGTGCTGGTAAGTTTGTCGTTCGTCATTGTCGGTACCGGTCTGACCTGACCGTGCTAGGCGCTGCCATTGGCGGTGGACTCGTGAGGGCAATATTTTGAGTAGTAGCTGGTGGATGCTGTATTAGCGATGACATAATTCGTATACCACGTGATCTGGGCAAAGGAGGTCATAGCCCCCTCCTCTTGAGAGAGCAACGTTCGACTGCGCGTTTGCTGCTGCGCTGCACTGTGCGACATATAGAAAGTACTGAGCACATATCACCTACGCTTCTTCTTCCCATTCTCAATTCCACAATGCCGTTCTTGGAGTCCTTGCAGGATGGACTGGATCGCATCTTGCCCAAGCGGAGAAAGACCCTCGCTGCCGGCGGTATCACCAGTACCGTCGGAGTGGTCAAGTATCAAGAGGAGGTGAGACCCCCCCCCCCCTCTCTTTTCCTTTTCCTTTTCCTTGTCGTTCCTGCCGCGTTGCGTTGGTCGTCTTAATCTCGACGTCCCTCTCCGACTTTTTTTGTTACGTAATTCTTCCTTCTCTCCTTGCCAGATGCTTGGATGGACCAGTCTGGCATGCTGGTCTTCCTCCTCTTCGTCCCCCTCTTGTGGGTCGTATGGCTCGCGGTCATTCTCTTCGTCATACCCCTCTTCATGCCCTATTGACGCGCTCTCCACTTTGTAGATGATCATCTCGAAGCCTGCCATCATCTTCCACACCTCCCAAGCCTTTTTCAACTTCCTCTCCATGGCTTGCTTTGCCAGCGTCGCCAGTTTTCAAGCGAAGTGGGGCGTTGGTCCCTGTCAGTCCTGCTCTTTTCCACCCGTCCCAGTTCGCTCACTCTCTTCCACACAGCTGGCCTTACCGGATTTGCCTTATTCGTATCCATTTCTGGCATTGTCCTCTCCCTTTTTTTATTGTTCGTACCCGTCGTCTATGAAAAGTACGACAAGTTCGGTCGACTTGCACGAGCCCTCCAGGAGGTACGCGTCGGGTTTATTCTCACGGGTACGGGCTGTACTTTCAGCCTGCTTATTGCGTGCGTCATTTTTCACACCCTTCTCATATCGCCGTCCCTCATGCCCCGTCTAGCTTCGTGACCACCATCTCTGCATGGACGGAAGCGGGGTGCAAAAATGCTAGCGATGATCCTCATGCGTCACTCGGTCAGGATTTCGTCGATGGCTTGCCCTCATGGTGCAGCACCAAGAAAGCGGGCTGCATATTCTTTTGGCTCACTTTTGGTGCTTAATATATACCACACTTGTTTTTAGCTCTCTCTCATTCACGTGTTATTTAGGTTTCTGGCTTGCATCCCTTGTCCTCCTCATCATAGATTGGCGATCGGGTAACCTAACTACACGCCCGCTAGACCCGCCGTTTACTCGCCCCGATATCGAGGCAGTCGAGGAGGAAGAGGAAGAGCCCCAAACGACTGCCTATCAGCCCGTCGGTTCCGCTGCACCCGCTTCCCAGACCAACCAAACTGCCGCTCCTTCACAGGTTGCCCCGGCTTCTCGACGATCCGCTTATGACAACGCTGACGTTACAACCTCACCCTTTGCTGACGCTAACCGCTGGTCTGCGGCGAGTACCACGACCGCGCCCAACACGACCGCGTACTCGAGCAATCTACCACAAACAAGTGGATATGCGACTCCGCCTGCAGCCGTGTCGCGCCAGTCTTTGGACGCGTATGGCGCGTTCTCGGATCCCGCCCCCTCCGGATTTGGTGGCGTGTCGAGCTCGTTCGCGCCACCAACAACCGGGGACCCAAACCCGCCACGGATTAGTCGAACGATGCAATATGCAGATCCATACGCGGCCGTGCGTGCATCCCTGGCTGCGAGTGGACACACTGCACCACCGAGTTATGATTCGTATTCTGGGTTCAGATGAAATGTTTCGCGTTTGATGCTTGGACGATTTACTTTTACGCATCGATCCGAACGTTGCTTGTTTTAACACGCATGTATACGTATACCTCGCTTTTGACGACGGTTTACGCGCGGAGCCCACATGTCTAGTTAATTATTATAAGGTGTATTTTAGCCGATGGGTGACGTTGAACCATTTGTTGATGTTGATGTTGTTTATTGGAACCGAGCCGGTCTCACGTTCGAGCACCTGAACCCATCTACACCCATGACCAAGTCAAAATCGTCGGGTGGTCTCCTCTCAAATGTGTTCAGCTTCGTGTCGAGAGAGTTTGAATCCTTCCTGCTCAATGCCACCTCTGCAGACCCGGTCAGTGTCATCCTGTTCCGGATTTTCTCGGTATTGATCATATTCTCCAGGCGAACCAGCAGCCTGTGTCGAACGGACGCGTCAAGAACTGGCGAAAGAGGCGTCGTCGGGACGTGGAGGGCAATGCGAACGAGGGTGAGGCAAAGTACAAATCCAAGGCTCAACTCCGTCGAGAACGCGAGCGATGCCCCAAACGTGACCCGCCTCATCCAAAACCGCTCTCTAAAACGGCGGACTCGACGGCGCGACACCATCCGTACATCTACGTCGGTGACGACGGCCAAGGTAGGGTACATTCGTGCATCGTTTACGCCCGAGGTTGGCTGAGCAGTTGTGGGCAGTACTCTCAGCGAGCGACCGGGAGCGCTCAAAATCGCCTGCGCCTCCGCCGCCGCCCGTATTCCTCGTGCCTCAGGTGCCAAAGCTGAAAAAGCAACCGTCGCTCACGATGCCTGGCTCGCTCTTCCCCCGCTCTCCGTCGCTTTTACCAGACCAACAGGGTAAAGCCGAATACCCTCGTGTGGTCCCAAAAATTCCCATCCCTGTTCAGTCATCGCAGCCAGATGACGCAGAGGCTGGTCCATCCACCGTCCAGAGTGCGGACCCGGTGCCCAACCGAACGTCGCTCGACGAATTTCTCTCTCCTTGGCGCACACGCTCCGTAGCCTCGGTCAAGGATGCGATAAACCGATTCAAGGCGACCGAAGGCGCCGAGGCCGACTTTTCTCTTATGCTACCCAGTCCTCATGTGTCTCCGGCCAAGCCTGCCTCCACGGGTAGTTTTGTCGCCGATGCATCTCCGCAACGTCCAGCGAGCGTCGCCCCACGCCCGATGTCCAGGAAAGGTAAAGAGCGGGTGCGGGATGATGACTTGGACTTCATCGTCTGTGGAAGCGCCGCACAGGATGGCGTATACGCCAAAGAGCGCGAGTTGGATGCTGCGCGGGAAGAGCAGCGGGAACAAGAGAGACGCCTGAGTGGAAACCAGAGCAGGCGTGCTTCAGACGAACGCGTACGAGATAAACGTCGGATCAAGGCGCTCGAGGACGAGGTGCAACGGCTCAAGGAAGAGGTAGGAGACATGTTCGTCTACATCGACGTCAAACTGAACATCTCGATAGCTCTCCAGAAGCCAAATCCGGTTCTCTCCTCAACCTTCATTTGATCCGCCGCCGCCGCCGCCGCCACCACCACCACCCCCTCCGCCGCCCTTTCCTCTGCGTATCGACACTGCGCCGTGTACTCCAACCACCATGTTTATAAACGCTCGCGCGTCTCTACGACACGCGATGACACCTATCGAAGCGCCCATCAATAATCCTGGACTGAGAACCAAAAGACAGGGCCAACCCACTGTGAACGTGCCATCCGAAAAAATGGCCGCATTTTTGCAGGAGATCAAATCCGCCAAATTAAGAAAGGTGGGGTCGGGTCTGAATGCAATGGGGGGTGACGGTATAGCTGGCCCGTCGGGTCTGAGCAAGAGTGTCAGTGTCACATCGAATTCCGCCTCGACGACTGCTGCCAAAGTTGGTGCCAAGGAGTTGCTGCGACGGCGTTCGCTGGCGAGTCTTCGTGTGCCGATTGGTTCGTCTTTGGCCGCACCATTGGCGATGTCTGCGCTGGGAAATACGAGCGAGCCCGAGGTTCGGGTAGGCCAGAAGCGCAAAGCGGATGTTCTAGTTGTGGATGACGTGATTGGTGCACCATGTATGTCGTATATCTTGTCCTGGTTGACTCGCCCTGACCGGATCACACAGCGAAGCGCCGTATGACAACGTCTTTCCAATCGATATCGGATACGAGCCAGCAAACTGCATCATCATCATCAGATATACTGACTGTATCCACTCTTTCTTACCCAACGCAAACCAATGAAACTGATGTCACCACCCCTTCGCTCTGCTCGGATAATGACCGAGACGAGAATAGTATCGAGGACCGAATACCATCCACTCCTCCTGGTCCCCGATCTAGCACCGCAACTCAGCAACCATCCAAAGCAGATGCTCGTCAACAGCAGATTGAAGTCATCGATATCGAAATGGAGGAACACTCACACCAAGAAATAAAAGTCGATCCTGATTCTGTCCCCCGCCGTACCTCTGATTTGTTCAAAACGCGTCTTCCCACATCTCCAATACCAATACCCACTCCTCGCAAACCCTCGGGTCCTGCGCGTACGAAACGGGGAGTGACTCCCAAGCCCAAGTCCCGCCCGCACCTGGAATCGGATATGAATGAAGAAGGACAGTCACAAGCCGCACCTATCCCGCTTTTCTCACTCTCACTTATCCCTGTCCCGCCTAAACCCAAAGCAAGCAAACTCAAGGCGAAGCCTGTGCTGGCAGGCAAAGGTCGCCCACGAGCTGCGCCACAACAAGCGTCCACGTCGTCTGGTTCAGGTTCCACTTCCCAACAGAAGCGCAAGAAACAAAAACGACGACAGACGCTTGATGAAGAAATACGCACTGCGGAAGCACGCTCGTCGGACATGGACCAATGCAACGACGAGCTGGATCCAGGGGAGGAAGATGTGTTCGTTGCGACGGGGACGAAGAGCAAGCGGAATGGTTTCGTTGCCCATGGCGGGGCTGGGGGTGTCCCCGTGTTGATGGGCACAGGCTACGTGCGAGGTGCAGGGCTGGACAGTGCGGACGATGGGGAACCACCTCGAAGGCCACCCAAGATGGTTAGCCAACCTTCCTTTATTCCGCGACCAAAGGTTAGAACGTGATATGTCGTTTATGTTGATCTTTTGAAGAGACGATACCAATACCGTAGTTAGATTGTCATTTTTGCTATTTATCTGTATTCTTGAATGAAGTGTTGTTTTGACTATCCAAGTTAGGCAATGGCACGGGTATATCCCCGGGTGGCAGTGCCTGCACCCGTACTCATACCCACAAATATACCCGTACCCTCAGCGGGTGCCGGGTCAGACAAGGGTATGCAGATCAAGCACCCACAGTAACACCTGTACTCAAAATACCTGGGGGTTAGTAAGAACCTGTATGAAGCATATAGACAAGATACTAGTTTGTAGTCAAATCAATCATATCCTGTTTGTCATCTGGAACCTCCTCATCACCATCAACTTCCAGCATTGAACTGACTTTCTTCATATCATCACTTTTGATGAGACCCAACATACTCCAACTACCAAGACATAGAAGTGCATGTGTAGCATCCATGGACAAACAAGAATGGACATGTGACAAAAGAAGTTGGCCACAACTGAAAAGTCATTCAATGTCAACAGAAGTGGGAGGGATGGTGAGATAATTGAGTGCCATTCATGAGAGCTGGGGATACATGGCATGGCAGTTATGCCACCATTCCAGTGGATCATCAGCACTTTCTACATTGGTAGCCAGGCACTGAGGGAAGTAAAGTCATGCATTATCAGTGACAGTGGCACTGATCATGCCAAAATCAGTGTCACCGTATCACTGATTTCATGGTCACTTCTTTCAGTGACAGGTGTGTGACACTAGATTTCAGTGCTCATCATTGCTGTCACTGATTTTGAGTGCTTCTGGCAATGACACTGATTTTCAGCCCCTCCTCAGAATGCTTCAAAAAGACCAAAGCCTTGTTGCTATGTACTACTCTAGTTGATTTTTCATAGTAGCAATCACAGTAGATAGCTTTGAAATTTTGGACAATTTAGTTATATTACAACTTATTTTACCTACATTGTATCTACATGTGTGGTGTAATTTCAAAGATGCTTGCATGCTGATTTTGGTAAGCAGTAAGCCTTGAGTGTTGAATGGACTCTGTGTTGCATACATAGTAATTAGTTCACACACAATATGTATTTACTTTTGGACTCAGCAGAGCTGAGTTCTAATCAATTCTTTACTTGATACCACCATCACCCATTGTAAGTTCTTCAACCCAACCAACCCAGGTATGTGAGAGACCTAGGGCTGCCAAAGTTTGGTTCTGAACCTAAGGTTTGAACCTGAACCTCTGAACTGAACCTTGGGTTCAGGTTCAGTTCAGGTTCAGGTTCAGGCCTTTGGTATTAGGTTCAGGTTCAGGTTTGGAGCTTGAGTTGTATTCAGGAACCAGTTCAAACTAGTTCAAACCAACTTGAACCTGGGAATTTAGAAGGTCATACAAGGTATAAATATTTAGTTAAGGATAATAAAATAATAATATTTTTGAGCCACTGGCATAATCCATACAGTGTATCCAAACTTTATTTCTGCAGCACTCAAACTGTGGTGCTACACCTCACACCAACTGTACCACTATGCCCAGCAACAAATCTGGGGATCAGTGTGCTCTCAATCCAGATGGCAGTCTCAAGGATGCCTCTGAGATCATTTTCTATGAATCTGAGGGTGATGATCACCCTATCCCCCCACCATTGCCCACAGAAGCTTCTTGTGCTTCCAATTCCCAGGCTGAAAAAAGTACATATGCTTGATTTTGAGACTCTGAAAACATAGTATAACATCCATTAGGTTATCCACCTCCAGCTCACAAGGTTGCAGGTGTCCATCAGCGGAAACTGGCCTGGAAGCTTACTACTGATGAGAATGCAGCCACATCAAGCACTGCAACAAAGCGCAAACACACATATACAGCAAGCAACTCAATGCTTCAGACGACTCTCAAGCAACCAAAATCCTGTGCAAATATTATATTGAGTGATGCTGAACCCGAAGGTAAGTATCAAAATCATACTATAATAACTCATACTAACTATGGGAACAGAAATGGCCGACATAGACTCTTGTGAGAACACAAACAAACACCTATCTCAAATGGACAATGAAGGTGAGGGTGAGAACAAAGCTGAGAATGACTATGAGCAGCTGCAGACTGAGTGGGACACCAATAGCAAGGTAAAGTAACATGATTTATTTTTTGAGCAATTTGCTGATTTTTTATTGATATTCTTTGCATCCCCCCACTCTCAAATTGCTGTCACACCACAACATTATGATGATGCTGTGCTCCACTGGCTGTGAACCCTGCTATGTAACAACACAACCCATGACAGCATTGTCCAACAACACTGCTACCCACTCACATATGACACCCTGATAATCCAACGACCCAACAACGACACCACCATTTCGATGGCACCCATGACTCCATGACTCCATGACATGACCATTTCAACAGTTCCACTAACCCCCTCATGCATGACTCGCACACAACAATGCCATTCCCCTACCCCTCACACATGATGGCACTGTGCTCAAACCCGCACTACTTCTTTGACAGCACCTGTGACACCACAACGACACAGCACTGGCTACCCACTTGCACATGATGACCCAATAACCCGATAACCCAATAACCTGATAACCCAATAACCCAATAACCTGACGATGACATAACTGTTTCAACAGTCCCACTAACCCCCTCATGCATGGCTTGCACATGACGATGCCATTCCCACTACCCCTCACACATGATGGCACTGCGCTCAAACCTGTGCTATGTTTTTGATGGCACCTGCAACACCACAACGACATGGTGCTGGCTACCCACTTGCACACGATAACCTGATAACCCAATAACCCAATAACCCGATAACCCGATAACCTGATGATGACACAACTGTTTCAACAGTCCTGATAACCTGACGACACGACCATTTCAATGGTCCCGCTAACCCCCTCATGCATGGCTCGCACATGACAACACCATTCTTGCTACCCCTCACGCATGATGGCACTGTGCTCAAACCTGTGCTATGTTTTCGATGGCACCTGCGACACCACAATGACATGACACTGGCTACCCACTCACACACAATGACCTGATAACCCAATAACCCAACGACACGACTGTTTCAATGGTCCCACTAACCCATGATGGCACCACACTCAAACCCATGTTACCTTCTTGATGGCACCTCTGACACCACAATGACACAATGCTGGCTACCCACCCACACATGATGAACCAATAACCCAATAACCTGATAATCCGATAACCTGATGATGACACGACTGTTTCAACGGTCCTGCTAATCCCCTCATGCACGGCTTGCACATGACAATGCCACTCCTGCTACCCCTCTCATCATGACAACATGATGAAATTTTGACAGCACCTACTAACCCCTACATATGATAACAGACAACACTGGATGACATTGCTATTTCAATGGCTTCCAACAACACTACAGTCAGGAAAACAAAAGCATGCTCATTGAGGGTGTGATTCTTGCACAGAGGATGTCTGCACCATTTTCACCCCTGAGAAAGAGCGAGAGGTTGGTGAAGGAGTTAAGCAGAATGGACATTGGTGTGAAGTATGTCGAAAGTAAGCTAACCTTTTCTAATATCAACACAGATGTTAAATTTATTTTAGAGTTGAAAAATGCCCTGAATCTGAATGTTGGTTCACTGGTGGGGTGCCAACTCTTCGAAAACATATTGCCAGGTATGTTTATATATTCATTGTCTTTTCTATGTTAATCTTAGCCCTTTTAGAAAGTGGACCACCCATGGCAAGATCTATCTTGCCAAATGCAAGGCAGCCAATATAGTATCCAATCACCTTGCTATTTCTTCCAATGTGGTACTCACAGACAGTGGGGAAATTGAAGAAAGGGACCCAACTGCTGGGGGAACCCAAGGAAGCCTTATGGGCTTTGTGCAGCCTATTGCCAAGTGGTCCAAGGAGGGACTACTTGAGCATATTGTGCAATTTGTTGTACAAGAGGATTTAGTAAGATCATTTTCTGTTCTACATAGAATTTTGTGCTTATATTTTATAGTCCTTTTCTATTGTTGATAAGGCTTCTTTTAGAGCTCTTTTGAAGTATTTGCGTCCACAGATGAAGGATACTGATATTCTTCATCGTTCTAAGCTTAGAGAGGAAATATTGGTGAAGGCTGGAATAGTTGAGGAAAAGCTTAAAGAACATTTCAAAGTAAGCTTAATTTTTGTCTGGAACTATACTGACTATAGCTTTAGACTATACCAGGACAGATCTCTATAACCTTTGATGCTTGGACATCTTCAGCCTTTGACCCTTATCTTACTATTACTGCTCATTATATTGATTCCTTCCCTGACAAACCAAATGAATGGGAGCTCAAGGCCAGGACATTGGCCTTTACTAGAGTTGATGGAGATCATGGTGGTGCCAACTATGCACATATCATTGCTCAAGTTGTTCAAAAGTATGGTCTCTCTGAAAAAGTAAGTGATTTTGTTTATAAAGAATAATCTAAGTCAATATGCTAGATTGGATGGATAACCTCAGACAATGCTTCCAACAATGACAAAGCTATGAAGGTTCTTCAAAATGGTTTGAATGAGCCTTTTAAAGGAAGAGAGTGGCTTGCCAAGGAGCGTCATATTAGGTAAGTATTTCTGTTTATTGAAGAATTAACTAACCAATAGTTGAAGATGTATGGAACACACTTTGCATTTGGCTGCAGGAGCCTTCCTTCAGGAGATCTCTCCTAGTTCTCACTTTAAAAAATCCAAGAAAGCTGATACCAATGGTGAGACTAGTGATGAGGCTGAAGATTGGATGGATGCAATGCAAAATGAGAGCATTGGAACTGAAGAAGAAGAAATTGATGAGGGCAATGACTTTGAGCCAGGAGATCTATTAGGAAAAGTATTGGCTCTTATCAATCAGGTAAATATAATTTTATTAATGAAATACTTTATTGACATGTTTGTAGATTTGTTTGTCTCCTCAAGCCAAATCTTACTTTGAGACAGTTTGTCAAGAGGAAGGCTTGACTCCATTACAGTTGATCAAGTGGATTAGAACCAGGTGGGGGTCTATGTATGATCTTATTGATCATCTTGTCAGAAACAAAGTTGTAAGTTTCATTTTTTGATTATCTAAAATACTATAAATTTATTTTTAAGCTGTAAACAAGTTCTGTCTTTTGGCAGATACTAGTTCCAAGGTACCCAAACTGAGGAAAAGAAAGTATATGGACTTTAAGGTCACCTCTGAAGAATGGGAGATGCTTGTGCTAATCCATGAAGTATTGAAGGTTTTTTTTTTCTTTTTGATATTTTTTCAATATCAAATGAATACTTCTTATAATGTTAGGAACCTCGTGAAGCTCAGTCTTCCTTTTCCTCTGCAATAACTTCTACAGTGTGGAAGACAATACCTACTCTAGAGCTTCTTCAAGATTGCTGGGAGATTTTAGCTGCACTACCAAAGTTTAGAAAACTTAGGAGTGCTATTGAAAAAGGACTAGCCAAGTTAAGGAAGTATTATGCTTTGACTGATCAAAGCAATGTATACTTTATATCTTTTGGTATGTTTGATTTTGTAATTGCAATTAAACTAATTTTCTATATAGCTTTGGATCCAAATTTCAAGGCAGAATATACCTTGGCAAAATGGGACACTAAATACTATGAGGTGGGAATGAAAGCTCTTGAGAAGACTGTAAGTGGAAATATCATATTTCCCAAAAATTCTAATCAAAGAATATGTAGTTTGATAGCTATGCTATTGCAATGGCTGAAGAGGACCCTCTTTTACCAGTGCCTACACTTCAAGGTAAGTGTTTAGTAAAATCATACTGCTAGTATTGTACCATTCTGCTTATTCATTTCTATTAGATTCACCTGTGAAAGGTGGTGGAGGATATGGTGATGCCATGATGCATAAAATTATTCAAGCCTGCAGAGAAAGAGAAAAACATGGTAAAAATGCTCATCAAGAACTAAAGAACTATCTAGAGAGTCCCTTGGAAGAAGTGGCAGATAGAGTCAAGTGGTGGGAGGTGAGTGCATATCGTATTGTTAGTGTTTAAATTGTACTCATATATTTTAGTATCACTCCACCCAATATCCAGTCTTGTCAAGAATAGCTCAGGACTATTTGGCTATTCAAGGATCTTCTACTGCCTCTGAGCGGGCTTTCTCTCAGGGTGGACTGACAGTAACTTTGCTATACAATAGTCTCCATCCTGATGTGGTGGAAGCCCTGCAAATATTGAAGAACAGCTATAAAAGTGGAGATTTGGCAGCTGAGATTGAGGCTTTGCAATGGGAGGTGAAATCCTGGACTGTAGATATTGAGTAGTAGATCAACTCCAGAAATTTCATTATATTTTCAAAATTGGTTCAAGGTTCAAGGTTCAAACTGGTTTTGAACCTGAACTGAACCTAGTAGAACTGGTTCATCAGGTTCAGTTCAGGTTCAGGTTCAGGTTCAGGTTCAGGTTCAGCACAATAATAGTAGGTTCAGGTTCAGGTTCGGCTCAGAGGAGCCCTGAATTGAACTGAACTGAACTTTGGCAGCCCTAGAGAGACCTTCCTGTGTATGTAACATGTGTACTCACAACAGGTTATGAGCCCCAAGCAGGCAGGCTAGTGTTTCATGCAAACCTCCCTGCTCTCTTATCCTTACCTGACCATTGGTTGGTGCAGATTCAGTTCCATCCACCACATGGATGCCTCTGGGGTGCGGATTAAGTTCCACCCCCAGATGGTGAACATTTGAGCTGTCTGTGCAGATTCAGTTCCACCAGACACTTTGCAAAGCAAAAGCCATGCAGAGCAGCTGCTCTCCACCTCATAAAACAAGGGGAGACTATGTCCCCTGAGTTTTAGAGCTCTGGATGTTCAGTGATGCAGTTCATCCCATCCCTTTTACTTCTTCATTTAAGGTACCCATGCTAACATCTATCCTCATCAGATATCAAAAATGTTGTCTTCCTCCCTCACCACCATCACAAAGCTCAATGGCACGAACTACTGTGCCTGGCAGTCCCAGATGGACGATTACCTTCACTCCATCAGGGTCTACTCCTGCATCATGAAGCTTTGCCCAACCATCCCTGTTGCCCTCACCGAAGTGAAGGATGCCCAAGGGCACATCACCCAGGCCACCTACACCCCCCTGGCTGATGAAGTTCATTGTGCTGAGGAAAAGCAGGAGGATTGGGACAAATATGATGACAAGGCCACTGGCACAATCATGCTCACTTGCAAACACCATGTTCATGAGTGTGGCATTGACTTTGGCAACCACACTGAAAACGTTCTCATTGAACTGGAAAAATGGTTTGACAACCTCACTGGCTCCTCTGCCATCACAGAGTTCAAGGCCCTTATGGGTCTGACAATCCCTGACAACAACTTGCTGGTGTTGGCTTTTTCAAAGCTCGACACCCTCTTCTCCTGGCTCTCTGACTTTGGGTACCCAGTTGACAACAAAATAAAGTCATTAATCGTGATCTCCAAGATCCACAAGTATGCAGACCACATTGCCACCACCATTGCTGCCGCCAAGCTGGAAGTTGACTCCAAGGGGGTCATCACCAAGACAGTTCCTACTGTTGAGGAAATATCCTGACAAGTAGAAGTGTTGTGGCAAACATACATGCAGCACCATCCTGCCAAGGACTCCCAGCCTCAACAGGCCAACAAAGTCAGCACCATCAAATGGCAGCAGGGGGAACCCCAGTTCTCCCAGCAGCAGCAACAGCAGACACAGGGTGGTTCCTCTTCCAAGGGGAATAACAACCAGAAGCAGCAGAAGGGCAATCACTCTGAAAAGGGCAAGGAAAAGTGGAAGGAGAAGAAGAAGACCCGCAAGGAGAAGAAGCAGGCAGAGGCTGCACAAGCCTCAGCTTCCTTCGCCTTCACCTCCACCACTGTCATCACCCCTGCTGCCACCACATTTACATTGCCTGTCCCTGACCCCTGCCACAATGCACACATGCCCGGTGCAACCCATTATAGGCTGCCTGCATTTCCTCTAACCAAGGAAACTGTTTCCCTCGCACGATGCATCAAGATCCCTGCAACCTCCTCTACCATCTGCAACCTTGAACTGGTTGCATCCCACCGCTCCAAGTGTGCTTGCATGGAGCAATCCCTCTTTGATTGCCTCTCCACCCTGCTTTCCCAATGGATTGCAGAGGTTCTGCTTGCCAGAACCACTGGAATCATGGAGGTTGATGAGGAGGACTCAGTAAGTCTAGGTGATGATGCCTATGATAAATACATTGAGGGTTTCTTCATGGAATCCACATTGCAGTGTGTACCCTCTCTACCATCTACTTCAGGTACTGATGTGCAGTTAACTCTGCCACAGGTAAATTGTATACATGCGTTCCTTGTAGTAGATAGTTCAAATAAATCTGCTACACATGAGTTTGCACAGTGTGATTCATGCAGTAAGGACAGCAAGGGAAAGGAAAAAGCACACTCACACAAGGTCCCATCAGACATGTGGTTGCTCAACTCAGGAGCTTTGGCTCACTTCTCACCTGATTGCTCAGACTTTGTTGAGTATCAGAAGTTTGATCAACCCCAATGGGCTTCCACTGCCAATGGCCAATCACCTATTATAGGTAGAGGTACTGTTTTGCTAAGGTTTGGCAACCATATATGCCACCTATCACCAGTCTTGCACATGCCCTCATGTGCTGTTTGACTTGTGTCAATGGGCACACTATTGCAGAACACCTGCCTCACGCTTCACACCAGGCCTGGGTATTTAACCATCTGGGACCAGTGCTTCAAGGAAGCTTACTTGGAATTCCACAGTCATGGTGGACAGACCATGTATTGGCTTCGCACCAAACCAATTTTCCCTGATGACATGCCCTCCAGCATGTCATCACTTGCCTCTGAGATCAAATATGAGCTCATGCACTGATGTCTCGGACATTCATCCCCTGATGTCATCAGGCATGCTAAAAAGCACCTGAAGGGTTTTCCTGACATGAAGATCCCATCTAAGACTGGCCTCTGTCAAGGGTGTCAGCTCAGCAAACAGCTGAATCATCCTTTTCCTCTTAGCGAGATGCAGGCAACCACTCCCTTTGAGTTAATTCATTTGGACTTAAAGTCCTTCAAGGTAGTGTCTTACTTGAAATATAAGTATGCAGTCGTCTTTTATGATGACTTTACATCAATGGCCTGGACCACCTTGATAAGATCCAAGGACCAGACACTCTGTGTGACCAAACAATGGTTTGCATTCATCCACAATCAGTACAATGCTGTGATAAAACACTGGCATTCTGATGCCAGAGGTGAATATACTTCTGGAGCATTCTGGGACTTTCTGAAGGACAATGGAGTAAATATCCAACAGTCCACCCCATATGCACACCAGCAGAACAGGCATGCGGAACACCTTATCTGCACATTAATGGACAAGGCACAGGCAATGCGTCTATATGCTTGCCTACCTCCCTCTTACTGGGAATGGGCTCTGCTCCATGCAACCCACGTTTACAACCAGACCCCACAGCTACAGCTGAAATGGGATACTCCCCTGACATTACTTAAGGGAGAGAAACCATCCATTGAACACCTTCAGGTATTTGGTTGTGGTGCCTATGTGCACATTCCAGCAGAACACTGTGGCAGAAAGTGTTACAATCGGTGATAACCTCCTATCTTTTCTTTCTTTGTTACATAACAATCTCTCTCAGTCTTCTTTTGATTCTTTTGCTATGTGACATGGTAACATTAATATCCATTCACATTCTAGACTTTACCATGTCTATTTACACTTACTATCTATATTTACATAGAGATCTCTGATCCCCATTCCTATGCATTTCCACTTGCACAGCCTGTGCTATTTATTCTCTAGATTTCTCATCATCATTTCATAGCCCTTGATCACAGCACCTTCACACAGACCTGCATAGCTTTATACTTAGTTTCTGCAGCCTTATGGCTATCCAATGACTTGTAGTGACTCAGTATGACTAGCACTACTTAGTATAAATACTGGCTGCACATGTACAGTAACATTAAGCAATTCCTACCTTAGGTTTTTGCCTTCACTCCCTTGCCTTCCTCTGAGTCCTTCCTAGAGCTTGGCCTTAGTGCCTCCTCATTGTTATCCATAATCCTTGTCCACCCAGAACCTCTGCAATCCTTCTGGAAGATCCTTGATGTCATCTGATGTAATCTTGAACCCTTGTCCACCAGAACCCTTAAACTTCATCTCCAGAGTCCCTGACTTATGTCAGTACATTACCTTTGACCCCTGTCCTTGATCTAGGCAACTACCACTAGGTCTACACTTGTTCCTACCCAGACCAAGTGTAACAGAAAGCTACAGCCAAGATTGCAATTGATGATCTACTTGGGCATTGCCCCTGGTAGTGACTCAAATTTCATTTTTATGTCACCAACCAATGCCATTGTTACATTTGCACATGCGATCTTCAATGAGACTCTCTTCCCAAGATGCTCTTGATCTGCCCCACACTGTCCCCATTTGGGTCCCCTGGAACCAACTCATACCCATAATGAGGTTCCAGAAGTTCCAGTTCTGGCTTCCGCTAGTTCCAATGAGAGTTCCAAGTCAGAATCTAGTTCCAGTGAAGAGTCCAGTGAGGCCTCTAGGAATTCACCCTCTCCCACACCATTGCTGAGCCTGAGCATGTCAAGATCTTCTTCTCTGTCTCTTGCTCCTCGCATGTGGACACCCAGTCCAGCCCCACCTCCAGTGACACCTTTGTCACACTGACCACCACCTACTGGTCCCCCACCTATCCCAAGGCATAGTGAGCATCTCCATAACCCCCTGACATGCCCCAGAAACATTTTCAGTGAGCAATGTCATCCATTATGACTGTTACAATTCACTTCATTTCTCTTCTTGTTTATTGATACAATAGACCGGCCTGATCCAGTACCCTTTTACTTTCTTTAGAGTGCTCTAGAACATGCAACGTGTTCATCACACACCTTTCATTTCCACTTTCTATTCTTGTTATCTATGCTTCTGTTTCTCCTGGAAGGTTCTATCTTCATTCGCTTAGTAACAAACCTTCCATGACCTTCTATTAGTTTCCATTCTTCACAGTACTTAAGCCATTGTTCTACTCGATGTATCCTTAGCTTAGTCCTGCTCAATCATACCTTGATCTCCTTGAACCCTTTGTTGACCTCATCGTCAGATGACTCCCCTTGAACTCCTTTGTTGGCCTCATCATTGGACAACTCTCTTGACCTCCTTTGTTGACCTCATTGTTGGACAACTCTCTTGACCTCCTTCATCAACCTCATCATCGGACAACCCCCTTGACCTTCTGGCAAGCTCTCTTGTCTGAATATCTTGAACCCTTGACCCACAATTAGTTCTTTGAGCCTACACTCATTCCTACCTAGACCAAGCATAACATAAGATCGTAGTTGCTAGAAACTAGTTCCTCAGTGTGAGTATTGATTTCATCTGCCCCTTCACTTGTTCCCCCTTCACTCCCCTCTCACTCACTTACTTCCCCATGTCTGCCTTCAGTTGCCTCTGCCACAGTAGTCTACCAGCTACCATAGTTACCATCCTTGTCCACCCTCTGAAATATGAGAGCCAGGATCACACAAGGATGCAGGCTACAACCTGAAGCCAAGGTTCTCACCCCTCCAACCTGGTTTTGCCTAGGGCTCCAAACCTCCACCTCTCTGACCTACATCCAAGCTCTGCTGACAAGCAGAGAAAGTGGACTTTCAGAAGAAAACCCAAACATGAAGGGACAGAGGAAAGCAAATGTGGTCTCTAGTGGGAACACTCACTAGGATAGATGCTTGAGAGGATCAACCAAGTGAGTATTGGATGGTAGTGATTGGCAGTAGTTGATATACTTGTATTGAGCATTCTCAGAGTACTAAGGAAAGAGAGGTGGGCTGTAAGGCCCAGCTTATATACCCACAGGCTATATGTACATGTTTGTGACATTCTATAGTATTCTATAGTATTCAGCCAATATCTCTATTTCAAATGAACAGTGTTAGCTCACCCAGTGTGTTATGTTTTGTTCTGTACAATAGGCCAGCAATACCCAGCAATCTTTTCCATCTATAGAGTGCTCTAGACCATTCAACATGTTTGTTGCACACCATTTCATTTCTATTTTCTATTCTTGTCATCATTTCTTCTCTTCTACAGAATGTTCTGTCTTTCCCTCTGCTTAGTCATGGATGTTCCATGACTTTCCATTATCTTCCATCTCACAGTACTTAAGCTCTAGCCACATTTGATGTACTTCAGCTTAATCCTGCTCAATGTTACATTGCTCTCTTTGAATTCCCTCAAACTCCTTGTTGATGACCTCTTTGTTGGATGAACCTTGAACTCATTGGCTCCAATATTGACTGAACCTCTGACTATTTGGCAAGCACTCTGCTTGTATATCTCAAACTCTTAACCTTGTCCTTAGTTCTTTGAGCATATACTCATTTCTACCCAAACTAAGCATAACACAGTGTGCAAGAGTAAGTCTCTGGAAGGTTCTCCAATGTTCCATATGCTTCTATAAAGTTCTACAGAGTTTCATGATAGTTCTGGAACATTCCACAATATTCTCTGACATTCTACTGAATTCAGGTGATTCTGTATTGTTAGTCATGCTACATTCTCAACACAGACTTGACACTAACTATCCTCTTGTGTGATTCCCAACCTTTGCTCATGTTCACTTATTCTCAGGCTTGTGCTTAAGCACAACCTCCTGAGCCTGGTGGTGCAGGACCCTTGCATCAGGGCACTGAGTTCATCTCATTCTCTGCCTGCAACCCTCACACCCCAATCTGGCCATCCCTTGGGAAAGGATGTGCCATATCCTCTCATGAGATTCCTGACAAAGAAGACTGACACACACCTACTTGTCTGGGCATCATGCTCAACCTCCCAGATGACCTCCCTCTGCAGATGATGAGCTGGACCTAGATGGCCTATTTGGTCCTGATGGTGGTGGCTCACCAGACCCCTCACTGTACCCCTCTCTGCAACCATCTCCTCTTCCCAACAAAATTCCTCTTTCTGCCAGCACTTGGCCCCCATCTCCTACAGATCTGGATAATGTTGCTCTTGTGGCTCTGGTGCAAGCCATCCAAACCCTCACTCAGGCACAAACCATGGGCCATGACACCTCTTCCACTTGCATAAAGGTCCATGAGCCTGATACATTCAATGGGATGGACTGTCACAAACTCCATGCCTTCCTGGCACAGTGTGAACTGAACTTCCAGGACCACCCTAAGGCTTTCTGTACGAACCATGCCAAAGTAGTCTTCATACAATCCTACCTCAAGGGAATAGCCCTGGAATGATTCAAGCCTGACCTGTTGAACACCAACCCCTTACTCTACCCCATCTGGATGGATGACTATGATGAGTTCATTAGCAAACTCCATGTGAACTTTGGTCTGCATGACCTTGTCAGAGATGCCAAGCACCAGTTTAATCAGTTGATGATGAAAGGCAGGAGTTGGATCAATAATTACATTATTGAATTCAACCATCTGGCCTCACAGGTCTGCAGTTACAGCAAGGGTGCACTCTACCACATTTATTACAATGATCTCCCAGATTGTATCATGGATGAGATCTCCTGCATTGGCAAACCAATCACACTCCAGGATCTCTGCCTCCTTGCTCAAACCATTGACACACAGTATTGGGAGTGGAGGTCTGAGATCTCCTGCCAAAAGGAGAAGTCTTCCTCATCCTCATCAACACCTTTGCACTCTGCCACCAGATCAACAGCTTCATCTTCATCCTCCTCCTCCTTCACTCATTCCACCAAGCTGGCTATGTCTTCTACCTCTAGCAAGGCACCTACAGTACCACCTCTGAAACTCTGTCCCACTTAGGGAAAGATGACAAGCTCATGGAAGAAGAGTGCCAGCACCATTTCAAAAACAACCTTTGCTTGTTCTGTGGCCAGCCTAGTAATAATGCAAAGAAATGCCCTAAGTTGAATTCAAGGGCCTCTAAGACAAAGGCAAGAGCAGCCACAGTCACTCCAGCCTTCACTCCCACCAAGGCCAAAGAGCCAAAAAATTAGTCAGCAGTCCCCAAACCTCTGTGTGAACTGGAAACTGTGTTGACTTGACTCATGCACTCACAGGGATCTGTCTCAATGCATCTGCTCTCTCAGATCCCAACACCCTCATGCCTTCTGTCTTCCTCTCCAACCATGCCTTACCTCCTGTACTAGCTTTAGTGGATTCTGGTTTGACATATTGTTTTATAGACACCTCACACATATGTCAATAAACATTCTTTGCCCACCTTTGAAATTCCTCTGTTGACACTCCAACTACTCAATGGCTCTTTGAACATGTCAATCACCTGGACCACTCAGCTAAAACTCCATTTCCCTTCTGGCAATGTCATCTCTGCAATATTTTATGTCACTCCATTGGATTCCTTTTGTGTACTAGTTCTAGGATGTATCTGGCTCACCTACTACAGTCTGTCAATTGACTGGGTATTGGGCCACATCAGCTTCCAAACAACTACAGAACAAATGCCAACAGCTCTAGTACCACCCTCTGGCTGTCTGATAGAGTCCACAACTCCTCCAACTCTAGTAGAGTCCTCTCCAACTCCACCACCTCCATCCTCCAACTCACCACTTCCTGTCCCACATGTGTCCTTCATCAATGCCACCACCTACCAGCATGCATGCAGACTCAATGGATCCATGCAATTCATCCTGTACATCTGACCAAAGGATCTAGGCAATTCCAAGATATGCTCCATGTCTACCACCACTCCAGATATCCTGAACCTCTCCAGCATCCCTTTGGACTATCATGACTTTGCAGATGTTTTCAGTGAGGTGAAAGTGGACAAGCTACCACCACATCATGAGTTTGATCTGAAGATCAATCTGGAAGATGGTGCCTCACCTCCTCTCAGTCCCATCTATTTCCTCTCTCTGACTGAGCTTGATGCACTTCACAACTTCCTTGATGACCACCTGACATATGGGTTCATTTGACAATTGAACTCTGCTCATGGTGCTCTGGTTCTCTTCATCCACAAAAGGATGGGTCACTCCTCCTTTGCATTGACTTCCAAGGATTGAACAAGCTCATGAAGAAAGATTGCTATCCCCTTTCCCTCATCTCCAACCTCTTGGATGCTCCCAGCAAGGCCTGTGTATATACCAAGATTGACCTCTGACATGCATACCATCTCATCTGCATCATTGAAGGCAATGCATGGAAGACTGCATTCCAGACTCACTATGGGTGCTTCAAACAGCACATCATGCCCTTCAGTCTTTCTAATGTGCCAGCTGCCTTCCAAAGGTTTGTCAACAGTGTCTTTGCTGACCTCCTCAATGTCTGTGTTGTGGTATATCTAGATAACATCCTCATCTACTCCTCCAACCCCACTTTCCACAAGAAGCATGTCTGTGAGGTCCTTCATCATCTCTGCCAACACAGACTCTATACAAAACCAAAGAAGTGTGAGTTCCACTCCACCTCCATTGAATGCCTGGGTTTTCAGCTCTCCACTAATGGACTATCCATGTCTGCAGAAAAGGTTAAGGCCATCTCCAATTGGCCTGAACCATGGAAGGTAAAGGACATCCAATTGTTCCATGGCTTCACCAAATTCTACTGTTGTTTTACCCACAACTACTCTGACATTGCTGTTCCCCTCACACACCTCACTTGCAGAGACACTCCTTGAAATTTCACCAACAGCTGTCACTCTGCTTTTGAGCACCTCATGGCCACCTTCACTTCTGCTCCAATCCCAACACACTGGGTGCCTGATGCTTTGCTCACTGTGGAGACTGATGCCTCAGACTACAATGTTGCCAGTATACTTTCTATCACCTGCACTGATGACAAGCTCTGTCCTGTCACCTTCTTCTCCTGCACACTCACTACTCTGGAGTTGAACTATGACACCCATAACAAGGAGTTGTTGGCCATCTTTGAGGCCTTCTAGCATCAGCAACATTACCTTGATCACTCCAGTTGACATTGTCACAGACCACAAGAACCTCAAGTACTTTACCACCTTGAAGGTCCCCTGACCTGCCACCAGGCCTGCTGGTTGGAGTTCCTCTGCACTTCCACCTCATCATCTGCTTTTGCCCTGGATGCCTTGGTGTGAAGCCAAATGCCCTTACTTGCCACTGGGATGTCTATCCTAAAGAGGGGGATAGGGACTACACTTGCACCAACCCATGTAATTTTAAGCCTATTTTTACTCAAGAACAGCTCATGTCCTCCCTCAGGACTACCTGCCACATCACCCCTGCCATCTGCACTGCACTTCTGGTTGACATGAACTCTCTCCACCAGGACATCCTATCTGCCATTTCATCTGACCCTGTAGCTCAGTGTCATCCATCCAACCTCTCCAATCTCCAATAGTCAACTGACTCTGATAGATTCCTCCACCAGAATGGAAGGATCTATGTTCTGGATGAAAACAACCTCCACCTTTAGGTACTCCAGTATATGTAAACATGATCACCCTCTTGTAGGCTGCTTCAGTCAGAACCATACTCTAGAGCTCATCTGCTGAGAATACATATACCTGGCCTGGACTTTGTGTCTTCATCAAAGAATACATGGCCTCATGTACTGCATATGCTTGAGCCAAGGTTCTCCAACATCATCCATACAGCCTGCTGAAACAACTTCTGATCCTGGAGCATCCATGACATTCTATCTCTATGAACCTTATAGAGCACCTCCCCTTCAATGGCTACACCTCCATCCTTGTAGTTGTTGACTGGCTGTCCAAGCAAGGAATCTTCATTCCAATCTATGACACCATCACTTCCCCTGACCCTGCAAAACTCTTCATTGTGCATGTCTTCTTGAAGCACAGGGTTCCCTCCCATGTCACCTCTGACCATGGATCCAAGTTCATATTGCATTCATTTCTTCTGCTTCTTTGGCAAGGCCCCTGGGATGACACTCCACTTCACCTCTGGTTACCATCCAGAGGGCAATGGATAAACCAAGCAGACCAACCAAATCATAGAGCAATACATTCAGATCTATTGTAGTTACCAACAGGATGACTGGTTGAACCTCCTATCCCTTGCAAAATTCACCTTTGATAATGCACTAAGCACCACCACTGGCTTCTCTCCCTTTTTTGCAAATAAAGGTTACCACCCTGGCATCTCTGTCTCCTCTGACCTCACTCTGACCTCCACTCAAGCCCAAGAATACACCTCTAACCTACATCAGCTACATGAATTCCTATGGACTGGAATGTTGCTAGTGCAACAGACATCAAAGTTTTTACCAAGTTCGATGTCCACTGGGGTTACAACAATGTTCATATCAAAGATGGTCATCAATGGAAAGCTGCTCTCATTACCCACAAGGGACTCTTTGAACCTACTGTCATGTTCTTTGGTCTTTGCAACTCTCCCACCACTTTCCAACACTTCATGAATGACTCCTTCTGTGACATGATTACAGAGGGATGGCTGGTCATCTATGTGGATAATCTCCTCATTTTCTCTCCTGATGTCAAGACCCACAAAGAATGAACCAAACAAGTCCTCCAATGCATGACTGAGTTAGACCTCCACCTCAAACTTGACAAATGCAAGTTTGCCACAGACAAAGTTGAGTACCTTGGTATGATTCTTCATCCTGACAAATTTGCCATGGACCCAGTAAGACTCAATGGAATTTGTGAATGGCCCACCCCTGCCAAAGTCAAGGATGTACAATCTTTCTTTGGATTTGCCAATTTCTACTGCTGCTTCATCCCTAACTATTCTGACATTGCCTGCCCCCTCCTTGATCTCACAAAAAAAAATCAACCCTGGGACTGGTCTCCCAGTTGCCAACAATCTTTTGATGAACTCAAATGACTCTTCCTCTCCTGTCCAATCCTCCACCTCCCTGACCCTGTCTGCCCATTTGCCATTGCAACTGATGCTTCCAAATATGCCTCTGATGGCATCCTCCTTCAAACTGATGCTAATGGGAACTGGCACCCCTGCTCCTACCTCTCCCAATCTTTCTCCCCCACCAAACATAACTATGATATCTATTACAGAGAACTCCTCACAATCATCTGTGGCCTCAAGGCATGGTGCCATTACCTCCAGGGATCCCTTTTTCTGGTCAAAGTCTTCACTGATCATAAAAACCTCATATACTTCTGCCAACCTCAAAAGCTTAATCAACAACAGGCTTGCTGGTTGCTTGATATCTCTGACTTTGACCTTCACCTCACCCATGTCTCTGGAACCCCTCTTGCTGCACCTGATGCCCTCTCCCACCAACCAGACCTCCTCCCACCCACCAATGATGATAATGACAATGTCACCCTCCTCCCTGACACTCTCTTCATCAACCTCATCAACACCTCCCTCCAGGACAAGCTAGCTGCCTCCTCTGCTTCTGACCCCCTTGTCCTGGATGCCTTATGCACCACAACCAATGATGTTCCTGCTTGTTTTCACTTCCAGCTCTCTGATTGGCAATATGATGCTGGCATCCTCACTTTCCAAGGTCATGTCTATGTTCCACCTGACCTATGCTGCTCTATCTGAACACCACCATAATCACACCTCTGCTGGCCACCCTGAATACCTCAAAACTTGTCAGCTTGTTGCTGCTGAGTTCTGGTGGCCAGGCCTCACTCATTTTGTTCACAAATATGTTGAAGGCTGCACTTTGTGCCAATCTGCAAAAACAAACACCTATCCCCCTGTTCCCCCCATCTCCCCCATCACTTTCTCCTCTTCCCTTCCCTTCCAGCAAGTCTCCTGCAACCTCATCACCAACCTCCCCATTTCTTTGGGTTTTGACAGTCTCTTGGTTGTGGTCAACCATGGGCTTACTAAGGGGGTGATTCTCTGCCCTACCAAGAGAACCATTTCAGCCAAAGGGATTGCCTCATCATTTTGCCACAAGGTCTACACCCAGTTCAGTCTTTATGACAAAATCATCTCTGATTGTGGTTCCCAACACCTCCTTTGCAAAAGAACTTGGATGCCTCCTTGGATACAACCTTTCCCTCTCCACTGCATACCATCCACAATCTGATGGAGAAATTGAACAGGTAAACCAGGAAATAGAGACTTATCTTTGGATCTTCTGCAGCAACTCCCCCTCCACATGGTCTGACATGATCTCCCATGCCAAATTTGCACACAATCACTGCCCCCATTCCATCACCAGCAAATCCCCATTCTTTTTCATGATGGGCTTCAAACCCTGCCCTCTCCCCACTATCATCACCAAAACCAACCTCCCAGCAGTCGAAGAATGACTGAAACTCCTTTCCAAAGCTTGAGATGAAGCCCTAGCAGCACATGAACTTGCCAGACAAGCCATGAAATCATGATTTCATGGAAAATTCTCTCTCTTTTGTAAAGGTGACATGGTTTGGCTAGAAGCTCAGAACCTGAAAGGCCTTATCTCCCACCCAAAATTCACTCCTAAGTGAGAAGGTCCATTTACCATCACCCACATTCTCTCCCCCCTTACCTACAAACTTTGCCTCCCATGCACTTGGAAAATTCACCTGGTCTTCCATGCCTCCCAGTTATCATCCTATCACAAAAATGATGTACATGGACTGAACTTCCCTTCTCCACCACCTGACCTTATTGATGGAGAAGAGGAATATGAAATGGAAAAGATTATCTGACATCATGGAACCTTGAACAATTGGAAGTTCTTGGTCTGATGAAAAGGATACTTGGCCAAGGAAGACTCATGGCTACCTGAATTGGAGTTTGCTCATGCAAAAGAAATCCACTCTGATTATAAAAGCCTTCACCCTCATGTCTTCCCCTCTTCACCCCCCACATTGTCCACTAAATCAAACATGCCTGCTCCTGTTAGATCTCCCTCCCCCACAGCAGCCACCAATGGCTGGACTACCCCCTTACTCTACTGTATTCAAGGCCTCAACTCCACTAATTACAATCCTGCTATCCCCCCACCTCAACCATCTTCTCCACCCTTTCATATTCCCACTCCTGACCCTGACCCCATTGTCTCTATCAACCTCCCTTTGTATGCCCACCATATCTGCCAGGATAATTTCCCAATCACTGAACAATTTTCTTTAATGTTACTTCTTCACTCTCTCCATCTCACCTCTTCCCTTCATGCCCATTTAGAACCCTTCTCCCCTCTTGACACCCTATTCCTTTCATTCAAAGAGATCCATAGCCTCTACCCCCTCACCAACCACATGTCCAACTACCCCACTAAGCATGTTGCCACCCTCCATGAAACCCACACCAAACTAACCAATCTCATCCTCTCTGTCATGCACCAACTAGAGATGGATAAGCTGGCCAAGGACATCTTGCATTACATCCAAGAGCTCAATGAATGACATTGCTGACAGGCAAACCCCTCTTCTGAAGCCTTGGAGGAGCCCCACACCCTTGAAGAGCTAGCTATCATCAAGTGTGCTGAAGTCAGTTGGAAAGGACAGTGTAATGTATCTCTTCCCCCCAACCATTATCTTTATAGTCAAGCCTGCTTCCACTGCCATTGACTCTCTCATATCTGCATCAACTGTCCATTCTATATCTGCCCCCATTGTGCCCACCATCACCCTGGCCATATGCAGAATTACTGTCCATGCTGCCCTTGTCCTTGCACTCTAAACCCAGTAAGCTCCTCCTTGTCTTCCTCAGCATGTTCCCAGCAATCTGGCTTCTCCCCCCCATCTCCTCCTCAACCTCTCATTGAATGACTCTCTAATCCCCCATCTTCTGGCTCCAGCAGTGCTCCCAGACAAGTCCCACCCCCATCCCACCATTGCCATCACCCTCTTCATCCTTGCCACCATTGTTGTTGTTGTCCCTCCCCTGACCCAGATCTTGCAGATCTTGATCTAAATGATAATGATGCTGGCTATGATGACACCACATATGCCAACATGACCAGATCCCCTGGTGGCAGTAGATGCATGGATCTCTAATGTTTTCTTTTCTTCTCACTTGATTTCTTGTTGTGACTTCAAAGTTTACTATGGGGGTAATGTTATGTTTTACTTCTACAATAAGACCAGCCAAACCTGGTACTCTTTTCTTCTTTTAGAGTGTTCTAGCACATACAACATGTTTGTCAAACACCTTTCATCCCTGTCTTCTATTCTTGTCATCTTCACCTCATGTCTTCTCATGGAACACTCTATTTTTACTTTGTTTAGTCATAAGCATTCTATGACATTCCATTGATTTCTATTTTGCAGTACTTAAGCCTTGGCCACACTTGATGTATCCCCAGCTTAGTCCAGCTCAATTCTATCTCACTTCCTATGAACCTCTCTGAACTCCTTTGTTGACTTTATCATCAGACAACCTCTTCAAACCCTATTGACTTCCTCATCAACTGAACCCTTGATCCTCTAACAAACATCTTGCCTATATCCTTGAACCCTTGAACCCTTGACCCAGTCTCTAGTTCTTTGAGCCTATGCTCATTCCTACCCAGACCAAGTGTAACATAAGGTAGGAATTGCTTAGAGAAAATACTGTACATGTATGGCCAGTATTTATACTAACTAGATGCTAGTCATACTGAGTCATCTGGAGTCAAGGGATAGCCATAAGGCTATGTAATCTAAGTGTAAACCTATGCAAAAGGCTGTGATCAAAGGTAGTATGAATGATGATGGGAAAATGGCAAGAATAAATAGTGCAGGCTGCACAAGTGGGAACACATAGGAAAGTGATCAAAGATCTCAATGTAAAAATAGAAAGTAAGCATAAACAGATATGGAAAAGTCTAGAGTGTGATGGGATGTTAATGTTATCATGTCACACAGATATAGAATCAAAGGAAGACAGAAAGAGAAATGGGTAAAGACAAAAAAAAATAGGGGGTCTGAGTGAATCATAAAATTACCCCTTTTGTATAGTGAAGCCCCTGGATTCACTTTAATTGAAGGTGATCTCCTTGTTGTTGACATCATCATTGGAGATTCAAGCATCTTTGTCACCCCAGCCATTGTCCTGCCATCCATTGTAGTAGTTGTCACATCCAAGGTTATGGCCATAAAGGGAGATGCATTTCTCACAGCCTTGGTGGTTGATATAGGAAACGTTGTTGGGGTCAGACCCCCAGGCATTGGCACATTGGGGACAGGAGCAGCATGGGCAGGAGCAACAAGTATGTCCTGGGGTGTGTGGGTAGCAATGGTCACAGTGGTGATGGTGGCAGTCAAGAGTCCTGTGTCCAATGTGTCTGCATTTGTTACAGTGAGAGACACAGGTGGAAGTGGCAGGGGGTGCTGGGGCTTTGTCCCAGTTGGTGGTGGCCCTTGAGTCAGAAGTGGTGTGAGTGCCATGGGGTTTGTGGGGTGGGGGATCAGATGAAGTGGAGGTGATGTGCAGGGATGTAGGTGTGGTGCCTGAATAAGTCCAGGAGTGTGGCTGCAGCTTGTAGGTGGGTGGGGGTGTGTTACACTTGGCCTGGGTAGGAACAAGCATAGACCTAACAATAATTGCCTAGGTCAAGGACAGGGGCTATAGGTTATATACTGATGTAAATCAGGGACTTTGGAAATGAAGGCTAAGGGTTTTGGTGGGCACAAGCATGATATTATGTCAAATGACATCAAGGATCTCCCAGAAGGATCACAGAGGTTTTGGGTGGACTAAGGTAATGGACAATGATGAGGAGGCACTAAGGCCAAGCTTAGGGATGAACTCAGAGGAGGGTGAGAGGTTGAAAGCAATAATCTAAGGTAGGAATTGCTTGGGGAATACTGTACATGAATGACAAGTATTTATACTAAGAGGTGCCAGTCATACTGAGTCACCTTGAGTCAGTGAACAGCTGTACATATGGCTGTGTGGTCTAAGTATAATCCTATGCTGTCCTATGCTGAAGGCTGTGATCAAAGGCTATACAAATGATGATGAGAAAAAGAGGAATAAATAGCATGGGCTGTGCAAGTAGGAATGCATAGGAAAGGTAATCAATGATCTCTAAGTAAAAAGAGAAAGAAGATGTAAATAGATACAGTGAGGTCTAGAATGTGGCTGTTACACTTGGCCTGGGTAGGGACAAGCATAGACCTAATGATAATCACCTAGGTTAAGAATAGAGGCTGAGGTTACACACTGATGTAAGTCAGGGACTCTGGAAATGAAGACTAAGGGTTTTTGGTGGACAATGGCATGATGTTACATCAGATGACATCAAGGATCTCCCAAAAGGATTGCAGAGATTCTGGGTGGCTAATGGATGAAGGGCAATGATGAGGAGGTACTAAGGCCAAACTTAGAGTTGACGTGGAGAGGGACTGAGGGTTGAAGGCAAAAACCCAAGGTAGGAACTACTTGGGAAAATACAGTACATGGAGGCTGATTCTTATACTATGAGGTGCCAGTCATACTGAGTCACCAGGAGTCAGAGGACAGCCAAGAGGCTGCATGCTCTAAGTATAATCCTATGCTATCCTATGTGGAGGTGTTGTGATCAGAGGCTATACAAATGATGGGAAGATGGGGAATAAATAGCACAGGCTGCATAAGTGGGAAAACATAGGAAAGATGATCAAAGATCTCTAAGTAAAAATAGAAAGAAAACATGAGTAGATATGGTGAAGTCTAGTATGTGGCAGGATGTCAATATTACCATATCACATAGATAGAGAGTCAAAGGAAGACTAAGAGAGATTGTAAGGCAAAGAAGAAAGAAAAGATAGGGGGGATTGGTGAATTGTAACAGTGGTGGGATGTCAACATTACCATGTGACATAGATAAAGAATCAAAAGAGGACTGTGAAAGATTATAAGGTAGTGAAGAAAGAAAAGATAGGGGGGACTGATGAATTGTAACATTACCCACTTTGTATGGTAAACCCCCTGGATTTACTCTAATCAAGGTAACTTCCTCATTGGTGATGATGTCACTCTGGTTCCAGGTGTCTTTGTCTCCCAAACTGTTGTCCTGCCATCTAGTGTAGTAGTTGTCACAACCAATGTTGTGGCCATGAAGGGCACCACATTTCTCACATCCCCAATGGTTGATGATGGGGAGGTTGTTGGGGTCCATTTTCCAAGAGTTGATGCAGTGAGGACAAGGGTGATGTGGGCAAGAGTGACAAGTGTGCCCTGGGGCATGACAGTGGCAGTGGTTGCAGTGGTGGCAATGGTAGTCCAGGGTTCTATGGCTAGTATGTTGACATTTGTTGTAGTGGGAGATATGGGTAGGGGTGGAAGAGGGTGCTGGTACTTTGTCCCAGTTGGTAGTGGCCCCTGAGGGGGTGTAGTTATTGAGGGTGTGTATTATGATTCATGATACACCCCTAGCTTTTCTTTCCACTTTACATCTTAACATCTCTCAGTCTACTTTTGATTCTATTGCTATGTGACACAGTAACATTGATATCCCTTCATGTTCTAGACTTTACTGTGTCTACTTACACTTACTATCTATTTTTACATAGAGATCTTTGATCCCATTCCTATGTGTTCCCACTCATGCAGCCCATGCTATTTATTATCTTCAAACCTTTCCCATCATCATTCATAGCCTCTGATTGCAGCACCTTAGCATAGTCTTGTACAGGACTATACTTAGTTTACACAGCCTTAGGGCTATCTGTTGACTCCGGGTGACTCAGTATGACTGGCACCTGCTAGTATAAATACTGGCCATTCATGTACAGTAACCTTAAGCAATTCCTACCTTAGGTTTTCACCTTCACATTCCCAGTCCTCCTCTGAGTTCACTTCTAAGCCTGACCTTAGTGCCTCCTCATTGTCATCCTTAGTCTCCACCACCCAGAACCTCTGCAATCCTTCTGGGAGAACCTTTGACATCATCTGACATAACTCCAAACCTTTGTCCACTGGAATCTCTCATCTTCATTTCTGGAGTCCCTGACTTACATCAGTATGTAACCTTTGGCCCCTGTCCTTAACCTAGACAATTATCATTAGGTCTACACTTGTTCCTACCTGGGCCAAGTGCAACAAAAGGAATTGCTTCTCTTCAAAAGGATTACTCTCTAGTAGATCCCACCATTTCACACCAGCACTCCAGAAACCCCAGGCCTTCAGGCAACCTTCACACCCCAGATTCATGCTTCTATCAAGAACATGTTCAAGAAACCTACCCATCAGACTCAAACTCTTCACACCACCCCATCCCAGTTCCCTCTCTTCAGATTCTACCCTCATTCCTCCCACCAGCAGAACCATCATCTTCCATCCCCTCAGAAACCATGAGCAGCCCCAGCACCCCCACCAAGCCCATTGAGCTTCACATTGCCCCCCCAGATCATTTTGATGGAAGTTATACCACAGCCAAATCATGGCTATCCACCATCACATTCTACTTTGTGGTCAATGCCCAAATCTACAACAACAACACCAAATGCATAGCATATGCCCTCTCCTACATGACCAAAGGATCTGCTGCCACCTGGGCAGCAACCTACCAGATCAAGGCTCTCACCAACCCCAATCCAAAGAACACCCATTGGACTCCTGAACCAAAATGGGATGATTTCAAAACAGAATTTGAAAACACTTTCTACCATCATGACAGTAAAGCTGTGTCCATCACTGCCCTTAATTCATTACAGATGAAAAGGAACTCTATGGCTGACCTCACCTGATACATTGCCAAATTCAGAAATCATGTCCAGATCTCTGAAATCTCCAATGAAAATGTCCTAATTGGATACTTTGCCACCAGCATTATGGTAAATATCATGAAGTGCATTATGTCCATGGACACTGTACCAACCAAGATCAAAGATTGGTACAACAAAGTAGTCCATTTCCTCAGCCAGTTCTAAAAAGCTGACGATATCACACAATCCAGCTGAAACCCCTCCCATACCCCTTATCACTCCTTCCAGTCACATTCTTCCTCTAGATCCAAATGTGATCCCAATGCAATGGATGTCAATGCTATCCAAATCAGAAGATTAACCCTGGAAGAATGTAAATGATGCTTTAAAAAGGGGTTATGCCTCTGATGTCATTATCCTGGACATAATGCAAACAAATACAACAAATTCCCCAGCCATCCTACTCCTAGAAATGTCTGCAAGGCCACAACCCCCACAACAATTGAAGAACTCAAAGAGTCTGACAATGACAACATGGAAGTTAACCATGTCTTGGGTTTTTTAGAGAGGAGGTCCAAGCCAATGCAGGCCTCCTCCCCAACTAGATGCACTCCTGTATTTACCTCACAAAGTGATTGAAATGCTATTTATCTTCCTGTTTCAATCCTGAACACATCTCAAGACATTGGAACTTGAGCACTGGTAGACTCTGGTGCAAACATCTCTTGTATCAATTGGCACTTTGCCAAGAAATGGAAACTTCCTCTCAAACGACTCCCCACCCCTATCCCTGTCAGAAATGTTGACCAAACCAGAAACAGAAATGGTGACATCAAATTCACTACCTACATCCCAATATGACTTGACAATGTCACTCAACAAATCCACTTTCACATAATGCACTGTGGAAGGGAAAATGTAATCTTAAGACATCCCTGGTTGAAAGATACCAACCCTATAATTGATTGGACTGAAGGAACTGTATCTATCCCTGAAGAACAAGATCAAACTAAAGAACTGTACACCCCCAAGACCTCCCTTCACCCCATGAACCACACCCCACTTAACCTTGATGGAAAGGAAAGTCTCTGCCAATATTTGGATCAAGAAGGACCCTCTGATTTCTGTGAAAGAGCTATGATGAATCAGATCACCCACTGAGCTATCCAATTTGGATTCCAGCATCCATTCAGGGAAATTTATGTTCAGGTCTTCACCACAGCAACCAAACTAGCCATTGAGGCCAAAGACACCAAAGACATTGTCACCCTCCATCCAGAATACAAAGAATTCGAAGAAGTCTTCTCAGAGAATGCTGCTCACTGCCTCCCTCCCTCTTGATCTTATGATCACAAAATCAACCTAGATGAAACTTTTGTATCAAAAGTCTCTAAAATCTATCCCCTCACCCCAGAAGAATGTAAGGTGGTGGATAATTTCATCAATGAGAATCTCAAGTCTGGCAAAATCTGTCCATCCAACTCTCCACAAGCTTCCCCTTTCTTTTTTGTCAAGAAAAAGGATGGAGGACTTTGCCCATGCCAAGACTACAGGTATCTTAATGAACACACTATCAATGATGCTTATCCCCTTCCCTTAATCTCCAACCTCATTGACAAACTCAAAGATGCCAAGATCTTTACTAGATTCAATGTCTGATGGGGATACAACAATGTCTGAATTAAAGACAGTCACCAATGGAAGGCAGCCTTTATCATGCACAGAGGACTCTTCAAACCCACTGTCATGTTCTTTGGGCAATCACATTCCCCCCTACATTCCAATGATTCATGAATGACTTATTCTGGGATATGATTGCTGAAGGATAGTTAATCATCTATATGGATGATCTCCTTATCTTTTCCTGAGATCAAAAGACCCACACTGAATATACCAAGCATGTCCTCCAGCATATGAAGAAACTTGACCTTCATCTCAAACTAGAAAAATGCAAATTCACCACTTCTGAAGTAGAATATTTGGGTATGATAGTCAAACTGGAAACCCTTGCAATGAACCCTGTCAAATTGGATGGCATCCAGAAATGGCCAGTTCCAGCCAAAGTAAAGGATGTCTGCTCCTTCCTGGGATTTATGAACTTCTATCAACAATTCATCCCTAATTACTCCAACTTAGCACGACCTCTCCTAGACCTGACCCAGAAAAACCAAGCCTGGGACTGGTCCCCTGAATGTAATGCTGCATTCAACAAGCTCAAAACCAAATTTCTAGAACAATCCATCCTCTGCTTTCCCAACCTTAGCAAACCCTTTGCCATTGCCACCAACACCTCTGAATATGCATCTGGAGGCATTCTCCTCCAAACCAATGAAAATGGGAACTGGAAACCCTGTTCCTACCTATTCCAATCCTTTTCTCCTGCCGAATGAAACTATGATATCTATGATTGGGAGCTCCTTGCCATCATTCAAGCCCTCAAAATGTGGAAACATTATCTCCAAGGGCATCCCACCCCTGTTCAAGTTTTTACTGACCATAAAAACTTGACATATTTCAAACAACCTCAGAACCTGAACAGAAGACAAGCCTGATGGCTTCTTGATCTTGCCGATTTTGATCTTCAGTTAATTCATGTAGCCAGAAAAGATTTAGCAGGTCCTGATGCCCTCTCCCACCACCCCGATCTGATCCCTGACAATGAACAGGACAATTATGATGTCATGCTTCTGCCCCCTTCCCTATTCATCAACATGATCAACACCACCCTGACCAAAAAACTCCACTCCTCCTTCACAGCAGATCCTCTCATCCTTGATTCCCTCCAAGCCTTGGATGGCAAAGTTCCCACACAACTCTGGTCTTGTCTCTCTGACTGGAAATATGATGCCAGTATCCTGACCTACCAGAACCAGGTCTATGTTCCAAATGACCTTGAACTCCACTGATCCATCATAGCCAGGCACCACTCCCATGCCTTAGCCAGCCATCCCAGCTATCTCAAAACATGCCAACTCATAGCATCTGAGTTTTGGTGGCCAGGAATGGCCACTTTCATCAGGAAATATGTGGAGGATTGCATCCACTGCCAGTACACCAAAGCTGATATCCATCCTTTTGCACCCCCCCCACTTCTCATTCCCTCTAAATCTTCATGACCCTTTCAACAAATCTCCTGTGATCTAATCACTGACCTTCCCCTTTTGGACAGCATTGACCCATTATTGGTCATGGTCAACCATGGGCTTACAAAAGGGGTAATTTTATGCCCAACTAAGAAAACTGCCACAGCTGAGGGAATTGCTACCCTCTTTCTCAACAAGGTCTGGAAACAGTTTGGTCTTTACGACAAAATTATCTCAGATTGCAGACTGCAATTTGCCTCAGTCTTCACCAAGGAACTCAGAAAACTCCTTGGTTATGATCTTTTCCTCAGCACTGCCTACCATCTTCAAACTGATGGAGAAATGGAATGAGTCAACCAGGAAGTTGAAATGTACCTTCAAATCTTTTGCAGAAATAACCTGACATCCTGGGCTGAATATATCATCATGGCAGAATTTGCACACAGCCATCACCCCCACTCTGTCACCCAAAAATCCCCATTCTTTCTCATGGTGGGCTATGAACCCCACCCCCTCCCCATGGTTATCTCCAAATCATGGTTACCCACACTGGAACAACGTCTCAAGGAACTCTTGGCCACCCATGATGAACCACTGGCTGCACATGATCTCACATCCCAACTTATGAAATCCAGGTACCATGGGAAATTCATTCTGTTTGCTAAAGGAGATAAAGCTTGGTTAAACGCCAAAAACCTTAAGCAGAACATCATCACCCCTAAGTTCTCAGCCAAATGAGAAGGACCTTTTACAGTTATCAAAGTCCTTTCCCCAGTCACTTATCAACTACAGCTCCCTCATACCTGGAAAATTCACAATATCTTCCATGCATCACTGCTTTCATGATACCATGAGAATGACATACATAGCCCCAACTTCCCAGCCCCTCCTCCAGATCTGATTCAAGGAGAGGAGGAATATGAAATAGAACAAATCATCAAACACCATGGCAACCATTCCCAAAGGCAGTATCTTGTCTGATGGAAAGGCTATCCACCAGAAGATGACTCATGGCTCCCAGAACAGGATTTGAAACATGCATAGGACATTCTCAATGATTATAAAAGACTGACCTCCAAAGCCTCACATTCATCACCAAAAACCTCTAAATGCACTCATACCTCAGCTTCAAAACCATAAAAACACAATGTCTGCCACCTCTCCCATCTCCATCTCTTCCAGCTCCCCCACTCCCCCTCCTGTTAGCTCCCCCTCCACCTCCCCTGTTCTTCCCCCCACCACTTCAACCACTATTGAGGATCACATCCTCCAAATCACTCTCTGCATCCCAGACACTGTTCTTGATAACTTAACTACTGACCCCACAGTCCACCCTCCTACTCCTGTCTCATCCACCCCCACTCCCCCCCCAGGACTCCCCACTATTCCCCCTTTTCTCCCATCCATCCCAGTCTATGTCCACTGCCTTCGCCAACCCAATTGTCACATCCTTTTCATCCATGTCCTCTCCCAGGAGGCTCCCAGATCTGTCCTGAAACAACACCAAGCATACATTATGTCCCCTGAAATTATCTCTGCTGTTACAGTCTTTGACAAAACCTTCTCCCTTATCCACAATCTATCTATTACCTACTGCTTCACCAATGCCCTCCTTTGGACCATTGTTGGTCAATTAAGAGAAAAAGCGCTGGACAACCTCTACCATCTGAGATTTGGACACATGATCAAACATATTCTCCCTTATGGTACTATTACTGAGGTAATCACCACCATTGCCCTCAACCTTGTCACTGATGAATGAAGGGCCTACCTCTATGGGTGCCCCACCTTCATCCTGTTATGATTTGTGATACCCCCCTATCTTTTCTTTCCATGTTACATAACAATCTCTCTCAGTCTTCTTTTGATTCTCTTGTTATGTGACACAGTAGTATTAATCTCCCTTCACATTCTAGACTTCATCATGTCTATTTACACTTACTATCTATTTTTACATAGAGATCTCTGATCCCATTCCTATGTGTTTCCCTTCATGCAGCCCATGCTATTTATTCTTCTAATTTTCTCATCATCACTTACTGCCTCTGATCGCAGCACCTTTGTGCAGTATTGCATAGCTCTATACTCAGTCCATGCAGCCATCATGGCTATCTGGTGACTCTCAGTGACTCAGTATGACTAGCACCACTTAGTATAAGTACTGGTCATCCATGTACCATAGCTCTAAGCAATTCCTACCTTAGGTTTTCACCTTCAACCCTCAGTCCTCCTCTTGAGTTGTCCCCAAGCTAGGCCTTAGTGCCTCCTCAGCATCATCCTTCATACCCACCATCTAGAACCTCTGTGATCCTTCTAGGAGTCCTTTGATGTCATCTGATGTAAACCCAGACCTTTGTCCACTAGAACCCTTAGTCTTCATCTCCAAAACCCCTGACTTACATCAGTATGTAACCCTTGACCCCTGTCCTTGACCTAGGTGATTATTGTTAGGTCTATGCTTGTCCCTACCTGGGCCAAGTGTAACAGGATGAGGGGTGGGAGGATGGATGAGGTGAAGGTGATGTGTGGGGGTGTTGCACCTGGATAAGTCCAAGAGTGTGGCCATGGCTTGTAGGCTGGCAGGGATATGGTGGGGTTGAAAGTTGGTGGTGACTGGAGGGATGTTTTCTTGGTTGGGGTGAGGGGTGTTAGCCCAATGAAATGGAGGAGATGGGGTTATGAAATCCAGGAGGGACAGGGAACAAAGGTGGGGTGGCTGTGAATGTAGGTGCATTGCTCATCCATGACAAGGTTGAGTGCAATGCCAGTAATGACTTTGGTGATGGTGTTGTAGGGGAGGATATGTTCAATCATATGACCAAATCTGAGGTGGTAGAGGTTATCTAAGGATTTCTCCTGTAAATGACGAATAATGGTCCACAGAGGGGTGTTGGTGGAGTGGTAGGTGAGGGAAAGGGTGTGGATGAAGAAGAAAGCTTCATCAAATATTTTGACAGTGGAGGTGATTTTGGAGGACATGATGTAGGCCTGGTGATGTTTGAGTGTGATTCTGGGGTTCTCTTGAGAAAGGATCCAAGTGAAGAGGATGTGATGGTTCAGGCAACTGAGATGATGTACATGGACTAGGACAGTAGGAGGAAGAGGGGGGCAACCTGGGAGGCCAGGGGGGGATGCAGGGGTTGAGGCTGAGGGTGTGGGGTTTTGAATGATGGGGGAAGTAAGGTCATTGAGGATGGTGTCAGGGATTTGGAGAGCAATATTGAAGATTTGGTCCTCAATGGCAGTGGCAGTGGATGAGGGTAAGATGGGGAAAGTGGAAGGAGAGCTAATGGAAGGGGGAGTGGGGGAGGTGGAGGAGACTGAGATGGGGAAGGTGGCAGACATGGTTCTAAGGTTTAGAAGAGGGGGTGGTGCAAATGTGTTTGGAAGCTTTGGAGGATTTTTGTGATGAAGGAAATGTGGTAGTGTGGAGTCTTTTATGGTCAGAGAGTATGTCCTGTGCATGTTTCAAGTCCTGTTCTGGGAGCCATGAGTCATCTTCAGGTGGATAGCCTTTCCATCAGATGAGATACTGCCTCTGGGAAGGATTGCCATGGTGTCTGATGATTTTTTCTATTTTCTATTCTTCTTCCCCTCTGATCAGATTTGGTGGAGGGGCAGGGAAGTTGGGGCCATGTATGTCATTCTCATGGTAGCAGGAAAGCAGTGAGGCATGGAAGACATTGTAAATTTTCCAGGTATGAGGGAGCCATAGTTGATATGTAACTGGGGAGAGGGCTTTGGTGATTGTGAAAGGACCTTCTCATTTGGCTGAGAATCTAGGGGCAATGATGTTTTGCTTAAGATTTTTGGCATTCAGCCAAAGCTTATCTCCTTTAGTGAATGGAATGAATTTCCTGTAATACCTGGATTTCATAAATTGGCATGTGAGATCATGTGCACCCAGTGCTTCATCACAGGCAGTCAAGAGTTCTTTAAGATGTTGTTCTAATGCTGGTAACTGTGAATCAGAAATAACCATGGAAAGGGGGAGGGGTTCATAGCCCATCATGAGAAAGAATGGTGATTTTTGGGTAATGGAATGGGGGTGATGATTGTGTGCAAATTCTGCCATGGTGATGTGTTTTACCCATGATGTTGGGTTGTTACTGCAAAAGATCCAAAGGTAGGTTTCTATTTCCTGGTTGACTTATTCTGTCTTACCATCCATTTGGGGAAGGTAGGCAGTGCTGAGGGAAAGATTGTAACCAAGGAGTTTTCTGAGTTTTTTTGTGAAGGCAGAGGTGAATTGCAGTCTGCAATCCAAGATAATTTTGTCATAGAGGCCAAACTATTTCCAGACTTTATTGAGAAAGAGGGTGGCAATTCCCTCAGCTGTGGCAGTTTTCTTGGTTGGGCACAAAACTACCTCCTTTGTAAGCCTGTGGTCAACCATGACCAATAAGGAGTCAAAGCCATCAGAGGGGGGAAGATTGGTAATGAGGTCACAGGAAATCAGTTGGAAGGGGCAGGAGGATTTGGAGGGGATCAGGAGTGGTGGGGGAGCAGTGGGGTGAGTGTCTGCCTTGGCACACTGGCAGTGAACATCCTTAACATATTTTTGGACAAAGTTGGCAAGGCTTGGCCACTAAAATTCAGATGTGATGAGTTGCCAAGTTTTTAGATAGTCAGGGTGTCTGGTGGATGTGGGAGTGGTGGCATGCCACAATGGATCAGCAGAGTTCAAGGTCATTTGGAACATAGACCCAGCCTTGATAAGTGAGGATGCCAGCATCATATTTCCAGTCAGAGAGGTGAGGGTGGAGTTGAGAGGGTATTTTCCCATTGAGACTCTGGAGAGAATTTAGGACTAGGAGATCTATGGCAGAGGAGGATCAGAGTTTGTCAGTAAGGGCAGTGTTGATCATATGGACAAATAGGGATGGAGGGAGAAAGGTGATATCATGATTGTCCTGTTCATCATCAGGAACCAGATCAGGGCAGCATGAGATAGCATCAGGACCAGCTAAGTCTTTTCCAGCCACATGAATTAGATGGGGATTGAAGTCAGCTAAATCAAGAAGCCATCTTGCCTGTCTCTGATTGAGATTTTGGGGTTGTTTGAAGTAGGTCAGATTCTTGTGGTTGGTAAAGACTTGAACAGGGGTGGGGTGTCCTTGGAGATAATGTTTTCACATTTTAAGGGCATGAATGATGGCAAGGAGTTCTTGATCATAGATGTCATAGTTGCATTTGGCAGGGGAGAAGGATTGGGAGAGATAGGAACAGGGTTTCCAGTCTCCATTTTCATCAGTTTGAAGGAGAATACCTCCATAGGCATATTTGGAGGTGTCAGTAGCAATAGTGAAAGGTTTGCTGAGGTCTGGGAATTGGAGGATAGGTTGTTCAAGGAACTTGGCCTTCAGGGTTTGTAAGGCTTTGTTACATTTGGGGGACCAATCCCATGCTCAATTTTTTTGTGTTAGATCCAAAAGAAGTCATGCAAGGTTGAAATAGTTCAGGATAAACCATTAATAGAAGTTGGCAAATCCTAGGAACAAATGGACATCCATTACTTTGGCCAGAATGGGCCATTTCTGAATGCCATTGAGCTTGACAGGGTCCATTGCAAGGGTTCCTGGTTTAACTATCATCCCTGTTATGATTCACTTCTTTTCACTTCTTGTTCATTGATACGATAGACCAGCCTGACCTGGTACCCTTTTACTTTCTTTAGAGTGCTCTAGAACATACAATGTGTTCATCACACACCTTTCATTTCCACTTTCTATTCTTGTTATCTATGCTTCTGTTTCTCCTGGAAGGTTCTATCTTCATTTGCTTAGTAACAAACCTTCCATGACCTTCTATTAGTTTCCATTCTTTGCAGTACTTAAGCCATTGTTCTACTCGATGTATCCTTAGCTTAGTCCTGCTCAATCATACCTTGATCTCCTCGAATCCTTTGTCGACCTCATTGTTGGACAACTCCCCTTGAACTCCTTCATCGGCCTCATTATCAGATGACTCTCTTGACCTCCTTCATTGACCTCATCGTTGGATGACTCTCTTGACCTCCTTCGTCAACCTCATCGTTGGATGACCCCCTTGACCTTCTGGCAAGCTCTCTTGTTTGAATATCTTGAACCCTTTACCCACAATTAGTTCTTTGAGCCTACACTCGTTCCTACCTGGACCAAGCATAACAATCCCTAAATATTCTACTTCCAAGGTGGCTCATTTGCATTTTTCTAGTTTGAGGTGAAGATCTAGTTCCTTCATCCATTGGAGGATTCAATGAGTGTATTCTGTATGGGTTTTGTGGTCTGGGGAGAAGATCAGAAGGTTGTCTATGTAGATGATTAACCATCCTTCAGTGATCATATCTCTAAAGCAGTTGTTCATGAATCACTGAAACATGGGAGGGGAGTTTGATTGTCTGAAGAACATGACTGTTGGTTTGAATAGACCTCTGTGGGTGATGAATGCAGCTTTCCATTGATAACCATCTTTGATTCAGACATTGTTGTATCCCCAACAAATGTCAAACTTGGTAAAAACCTTGGCATCTTTACGTTTGTTGATGAGGTCAGAAATTAGAGGTAAGGGGTAGGCATCTTTGATGGTATGTTTGTTAAGATATCTATAATCTTGGCAGGGACAAAGTCCTCCATCCTTCTTTTTGACAAAGAAGAAGGGGGATGCTTGGGGGGAATTGGAGGGGTGTATTTTACCAGATTTGGGATTCTCATCAATAAATTCGTTGGTGGCCTTTCTTTCTTCAGGGGTGAGTGGGTATATTTTGGAAACCTTGGGTACAAATGTTTCATCAAGGTTAATTTTGTGATTGTAAGAGTGGGATGGGGGTGGGTGATGAGCTGCATTTTCTGAGAAGACCTCTTTGAATTCTCTGTATTCAGGTGAGAGAGTGATGGTGGGCTTGGTATCCTTAGCTTGGATGGCTAATTTGGTGGCAGTGATGAATTTTCAGATGAAAGCCTCTCCTAGGGGGTGTTTGAGCCCATATTTAATGGCATGGTGGGTAACCCAGTTTATCATAGCTCATTCACAGAAATCAGAAGGTCCTTCCTGATCAAGGTATTGACACAGGAGGCTTTCTTTGTGATCTAGGTGAAGCAGGGTATGGTTCATAGGGCAGAGTGAAGTTCAGGGAGTGTAAAGTTCTTTGGTTTGGTCCTGGTTGTCTGGGATGGATACTGTCCCCTTAGTCCAGTTGATGGTAGGGTTGGTTTCTTTTAGCCAAGGGTATCTATCCTGGAATGACATTTTCTCTCCCACAGTGCATTATGTGGAAGCAAATTCTTTGGGTGATGTTATCAAGTTGGATTGGGATATAGGTAGTGAATTTGATATTGCCATTCTTGTCTCTGGTTTGGTTGACATTTTGGACCAGAATAGGAATGGGTAGTTGCTCAAGAGGGAGTTTCTATCTTTTGGAAAAATGCCAACTGATGCAGGAGATATTCACACCAAAATCTATCAGTGCTCAGGTTCCAACATCTTGAGATGTGCTCAGGATCAAAATGGGAAGATAAATAGCATTTTGATTGCTTTGAGAAGTAAATACAAGAGCACACCTAGTTGGGAAGGGGGCCTGTGTTGGCTTGGACATCCTCTTTAAAAAACCTAAGACACAGTTAACTTCTATGTCATCATTGTCACATTCTCTGAATTCCTTGAGAGAGCTTGTGGTGGTTTGACAAACATTCCTAGGGATAGGAAGGCTAGGAAATTTTGAACATTTTTTGCCATTATGTCCTGGTTGACAGCATCAGAGGTATAACCCCTTTTTGAAGCATCACTTGCATTCTTCTGGGGTTAATTTCCTGATTTGGACAGTGTCCATGTCCATGGCATTTGGGTCACATGTGGGTCAGTTGTTGGAGTGGGACTGGAAGGAATGATAAGGAGTGTGGGAGGGATTTCTGCTGGAGCATGTGATGTCATCAGCTTTTGGAACTGACTAAGGAAATGAACAGCCTTGTTGCATCAATCCTCAATCTTAGTTGGTACAATGTCCATGGACATAATGCACTTCATGAGGTTTACTATAATACTGCCAGTGAAATACCCAATTAGGATGTTTTCATCAGAGATTTCAGAGATCTCAACATGATTTCTGAATTTGGTGATATATCAGGTAAGATCTGCCATGAAGTTCCCTTTCATTTGTAGCATGTTAAGTGTGGTGATGGATCAGCCTTGCTGTCATGGTGGTAGAAGGTGTCCTTGAAGTCTTTTTTGAAGTCATCCCATTTGAGCATGAGAATCCAGGTAGTATTCCTTGAATTGGGGTTCATGAGACTTTTGATATGGTAGGTGGCTGCCTAGTGGCCACTGATCCTTTGGTCATGTATGAGGGTGCATGGGCAACCTGTTTGGTGTCTGTGTTGTAGATTTGGTCATTGACCATAAAGTAGAATGCAATGGAGGATAGCCATGCTTTGGCTGTGGTGTAGTTGCCATCAAAGTGATCTGGAGGGGCTATGCGAAGTTCAATGGGTTTGGTGGGGGTGTTAGGGCTGCTCATGGTTTCTGAGGAGACAGGGGACAATGGTTCTGTAGGTGGTAGGAAGGGGGGTAGAATCTGGGGCTGTGGGACTGATGTGGGAACAATGGTGGATGGGATGGTTCCTCCAATGAATTGGAGATGTCATGAGAGTATTTCTGGGGAGGGTGGTGTTGGTGGTCTATTAAAAGACAGAGAGCTGGAGAGCTGGTGTGAGAGATCAGTTTCTAGGGGGGTCTCATCAGTAGGGATGTGGTCATCTTTGTCCTCTACATTAGTGGATATTGGGGTGGGGTGATGCAAAGAGTCTGAGTCTAAGGGATAGGTTTCTTGAACACATTCTTGATAGAAGTGTGAATCTAGGGTTCAAAGGTTGCCTGAAGGCTGTGGGTTTCTGGGGTGCTGGTGGGAAATGGTGGGATCTACTAGGGAGTAGTCCTATTGAAGAGAAGCAATTCCTTTTGTTACACTTGACCTGGGTAGGAAAAAGCATAAACCTAACAATGATTGCCTAGGTCAAGGACAGGGGCTATGGGTTACATACTGATGCAAGTCAGGGACTTCAGAAATGAAGACTAAGGGTTCCAGTGGGTGCAAGCATGTGTTATGTCAGATGATGTCAAGGATCTCCCAGAAGGATCACAGAGGTTCTGGGTGGACTAAGGTAGTGGATGATGAGGAGGAGGCACTAAGGCCAAGCTTAGGGATGAACTCAGAGAAGGGTGAGAGGTTGAAAGTGAAAACCTGTCACATCCCACACCATTCACTGACCCAACCCCCACTTCTCCGCCCCCTCCACTATCTGTCTGCCCCTCTGACATCCTGTTCTGCTCACCTCTGCTCATCTCCACACCTACTTCCACTTCCCCATCTCCAATCAACTGCCTAATGGTTCCACCCTGACCAATTACACCTCACCATCATTCACCATCAATGACCCTCAGGGAGGACCATCTCTATTCTGTCATCCACCCTGGTTGCCACCATGGAGTATGCCACAAGAATGTAGCACCATGTGGGACTGCACACTTCCATCACCTCTCCATCTCTGCATTCCTGTAGTATAGTAGACTCTCATGTATTTAAGGTCTTAGTTGCTGAGGACTAGTCCCTCAGTTTGAGTATCAAATTTGTCTGCCCCTCTGCTTGTCTCCTTTTGCTCATCTCCCTCTCACTCCCTCCCCTATGTCCAACTTCAGTCACCTCCACCACAGTAGTCCTCCAACTACCATAGTCATTGTCCTTGCTGTTCTCTGAAATACAAGAGCTGGGACCACACAAGGGTGCAGGCATTACCTGAAGCCAATGCCCTCACCTCTCTGACCTGGTCTCACCCAAGACTCCACATCTCCACTGCTCCAACCTACATCCAACCTCCACAGGCAAGCAGAGGAAGCAGACTTGACAAAACCTAAGGTAGGAATTGCTTGGGGAATACTGTACATGAACAATGAGTATTTATACTAAGAGGTGCCAGTCATACTGAGTTATTTTGAGTCAGCAAACAGCCATATGGCCATGTGGTCTAAGTATAATCCTATGCTGTCCTATGCTGAAGGCTGCAATCAAAGGCTGTATGAATGATGATGAAAAAAAGAGGAATAAATAGTACAGGCTGCACAACTGGGAACACATAGGAAAGGTGATCAATGATCTCTAAGTAAAAAGAGAAAGAAGATGTTAAATAGATATGGTGAAGTCTAGGACATGGTGGGATGTCATCATTATTGTGTCACATAGATAAAGAATCAAAAGAGGACTGTGAAAGATTATTTGTTACAACTCAAAGTTCACCCCTATCTTTTCTTTCCTCTCTACATGTTAACTTTTCTCAGCCTTCATTTGATTCCATATCTATGCAACATGGTAACATTGATATCCCTTCATGTTCTAGACTTTACTGTGTCTATTTACACTTGCTTTCTATTTTTATCTAGAAATCTCTGATCACTTTCCTATGTGTTCCCACTTGCACAGCCTGTACTATTTATTCTTCTTATTTTCTCATCATCATTCATACAGCCTTTGATCACAGCATCTTTGCATAGGTCTCACATAGGATTATACTTAGATCATGCAGCCTTAGGGCTATCCACTGACTCCAGGTGACTCAGCATGACTGGCACCTCTTAGTATAAATACTTGTTGTTCATGTACAGTAACTCTAAGCAATTCCTACCTTAGGTTTTTGCCTTCAATCCTCAGTCCTCCTCTAAGTCATCCCTAAAGCTTGACCTTAGTGCCTCCTCCTCATTGTCCTTTGCTCTTAGCCACCCAGAACCTCTGTGATCCTTTGGGAGAACTTTGACATCATCTGACATAACCATTAAACCTTCATCCACTGGAACCCTTGACCTTCATCTCTGAAGTCCTTGACCTAGGCAATTATCATTAGGTCTATGCTTGTCCCTACCCAGGCCAAGTGTAACAAAAGGAATTGCTTGTCTTTGATAGGACTATTCTCTAGTAGCTCCCATCATTTCCCACCAGCACCCCAGAAACCCTAGGCCTTTGGGCAACCTTTGCACCCCAGACTCATGCTTCTATCAGGAGCATGTTCAAGAAACCTACCCCTCAGACTCAGACTCTTCACACCATCCCACCCCAGTACCCACAGACATAGAGGACAAAGACATCCACATCCCCACCCATGAAAACCTCCAAGACACCAATCTTTCCCACCAACTCTCTGTCCATCTGTCTTTTAATAGGGTACCTACACCACCCTCTCCCCTGACACTCTCACAACACCTCCAATTTGTCAGAGGAACTGTCCCATCCACCATCATTCCCACTCCAGTTCCACCCCTTCAGATCTTACCCCTGTTTCTCCCACCCACAGAACCATCATCCCCTATCCCCTCAGAAACCATGAGCAGCCCTAGCACCCCCACCAAATCCATCAAACTCTGCATCACCCCCCCTGATCACTTTGATGGCAACTATGCCACAGCCAAAGCATGGCTATCCTCTGTTGCCTTCTATTTTATGGTCAATGGCAATGTTTACAATATGGATGCCAAACAAGTTGCCTATGCTTTGTCATATATGACCAAGGGCTCTGCTGCCACCTGGGCAGCTACTTTCCACATCAAAAGTCTTACCAACCCTGATCCCAAAAACACCACCTGGGCTTCCACACTCAAATGGGAAACCTTCAAAAAGGATTTTGAGGACACCTTCTACCACCATGACAGCAAGGCTGTATCCATCACCATGCTCAATACATTATGAATGAAAGGGAATTTCATGGCAGATCTCACCTGATACATCACCAAATTCAAAAATCACATCCAGATCTCTGAAATCTCAGATGAAAATATCCTAATTGGGTACTTTGCCACTGGTATTACAGTAAACCTTATGAAACAAATCATGTCCATGGACACTATACCAACCAAGATTGAGGGTTGGTACAACAAAGCTGTCCACTTCCTTAGTCAGTTCCAGAAAGCTGATGACATCACATGCTCTAGCTGAAACCCCTCCCACACCCCTTACTGTTCCTTCCAATCCCACACCACCAACCATCCCACATGTGACCCTAACACAATGGATGTTGATGCTATCCAAATCAGGAAATTAACCCCAGAAGAACATAAAAAATGCTTCAAAAAGGGGTTATGCCTCTGATGCCACCAACCAGGACACAAGGCCCACAAATGTACCAAATTCCCTAGTTGAACCACTCCTAGAAGTGTATGTAAAACCACCACTACCACCACTTCCATCAAAGAACTCAAGGAATGTGACAACAATGACATGGAAGTAAACCATGTCTTGGATTTTTAGAGAGGAGGCCCAACCCAATGCAGGCTCCCTCCCCAACTAGATGTGCTCTTGTATTTACCTTTCAAAATGATCAAAATGCTATTTATCTTCCCATTTTGATCCTAAGCACATCTCAAGATGTTGGAACCCAAGCACTGGTAGATTCAGGTACAAACATCTCATGCATCGATTGGCACTTTGCCAAAAGATGGAAACTCCCCCTTGAGCAACTTCCCATCCCTATTCCTATCCAAAACATCAACCAAACAAAGAATCAAAATGGTGATATCAAATTCACCACCTATATCCCAATTTGCCTTGACAATATCACTCAAAGAATCCACTTCCATGTGATGCACTGTGGAAGGGAGAACATCATCCTCAGACATTCTTGGTTGAAAGAAACCAACCCTACTATTGACTGGACCAAGGGGACAGTATCCATTCCTGATGAGCAAGATCAAATCAAAGAACTCTATGCCCCCAAGACCTCCCTCTGACCTATGAATCACACCCCACTCAATCTTGATTGCAAAGAAAGTCTACTCTGCTGATACTTGGATCAAGAAGGCCCATCTGACTTTTGTGAAAAAGCCATGATGAACTGGATAACCCACCAAACCATTAGGTTTGGATTCCAACACCCCTTCAGAGAAAGCTATGTTTGGGCATTTACCACTGCAACTAAGCTTGCTATAAAGGCCAAAGACCTCAAAAACACTGTTACCCTTCCTCCAGAGTATGAAGAATTCAAAGAAGTCTTCTCTGAGAATGCTGCACATTGCCTTCCCCCTTCCCACTCCTACAACCATGAAATCAACCTTGACAAAACCTTCATACCAAAGGTCTCCAAGATCTACCCACTTACTCCTGAAGAATGAAAAGCCACTGATGAATTCATTGATGAAAACCTCAAATCTGGCAAAATCCATCCCTCCAACTCCCTGCAAGCCTCCTCTTTCTTCTTTGTCAAGAAAAAGGATGGAGGACTTCGCCCTTGCCAGGATTACAGATATCTCAATGAATATACCATTGAAGATGCCTATCCCCTCCCCCTGATCTCTGATCTCATCAACAAACTCAAGGATGCCAGAGTCTTCATCAAATTTGATGTCCAATGGGGGTACAACAATGTCCAGATCAAAGATGGACACCAATGGAAGGCAGTGTTCATCACTCATCAAGGGCTCTTTGAACCAACAGTGATGTTTTTTGGTCAATCCAACTCCTCTCTCATATTCCAATGATTCATGAATGACTCCTTCTGGGACATGATCACCAAAGGATGGTTAATCATTTACATGGATGACCTCCTTATATTTTCCCCTGATCAAAAGACCCACACTAAATACACCTGATGAGTCCTTCAATGTATGAAGGAACTTGATCTCCACCTCAAACTAGAAAATGCAAGTTCACCACTTCAGAAGTGGAATATCTGGGAATGATCATCAAGCCTAGAACCCTCACAATGGACCCTGTCAAACTTGATGGCATCCAGAAATGGCCTATCCCTGCCAAAGTAAAGGATGTCTGCTCATTCCTGGGGTTTGCAAACTTCTACAGATGATTTATTCCCAATTATTCAAACCTCACATGCCCCCTCCTGGACTTGACCCAGAAAAACCAGGCCTGGGATTGGTCCCTTGAGTGTACAAATGCTTTCCAAAAGCTCAAGGCCAAATTCTTCAAACAACCCATCCTCCATTTTCCCAACCTTAGTAAATCATTCACCATCACCACTGACACCTCAAAATATGCCTCAGGAGGCATCCTCCTTAAAACTGATGAGAATGGAGGTTGGAAACCTTGTTCCTACCTATCTCAATCCTTCTCCCCCATCAAATGAAACTATGACATCTATGTACAACAGGGAACTTCTTGCCATCATTCAAGCCCTTAAAATGTGGAAACACTACCTCAAAGGACACCCCACTCCTATTTAAGTCTTTACTGACCACAAGAATTTAACATATTTCAAACAACCCCAAAACCTGAATTGAAGACAGGCAAATGGCTTCTTGATCTAGCTGACTTTGATCTTCAATTAATTGATGTGGCCAGAAAGGACTTAGCCAGTCCTGACATACTCTCTCACCACCCTGACCTGGTCCCTGATGATGAACAGGACAATCATGATGTTACCCTTCTCCCTCCTTCCCTATTTGTCAATAAGATCAGCTCTGCCCTCACCAACAAACTCTGCTCTTCCTCCACCACTGACCCCCTGGTCTTAGATTCTCTGCAGGCCTTGGATGGAGAGGTCCCTTCCTAACTTTGCTTCCACCTCTCAGATTGGAAATGCAATACTGAAATCCTCTTATACCAAGGACAAGTCTATGTCCCCAATGACCTCAAACTCCATTGATCTATTGTGGAATGGCACCATTCTCATGCCTCCACCAGACACCCCAGTTATCTGAAAACTTGCCAACTCATGGCATCCAAATTTTGGTGGCCTGGTCTGGCCACCCTTGTTTGGAAATATGTTGAAGGATGTACCCACTGCCAGCATGCTAAGGCCAATACTTGCCCCTCCACCCCACCTCCACTTCTGATCCCTTCCAAGTCCTCTCATCCATTCCAGCAAATTTCCTGTGACCTGATTCCCGATCTTTCCTGCTCCAATGGCTTTGACTCATTATTGGTTGTGGTCAACCATGGGCTTATGAAGGGGGTAATTTTGTACCCAACTAAGAAAACCACCACAGCCAAAGGAATTGCCACCCTCTTTCTCAATAAAATCTGGAAATGGTTTGGTCTCTATGACAAGATTATCTCAGATTGCAGACTGCAATTTGCCTTGGCCTTGGCCAAAGAACTTGGAAAGCTTCTTGGTTACAATCTTTCCCTCAGCACTGCCTACCATCCCCAAACAGATGGTGAAACAGAATGAGTCAATCAGGAAGTTGAAACATACCTCCAGATCTTTTGTGGTAACAACCCAACATCCTGGGCTGAGCATATCACCATGGCAGAATTCACACACAATCATTGCCCCCACTCCATCACACAAAAATCCCCATTCTTTCTCATGATGGATTATGAACCCTGCCTCCTCCCCATGGTTATTTCTGAATCAAGGTTACCAGCACTGGAACAACATCTTAAGGAACTCTTGGCCACCTACAATGAAGTCCTGGCTGCACATGATCTTGCATGTCAACTTATGAAATCCATGTACCATGGGAAATTCATTCCATTCACTAAAGGAGATAAGGTGTGGTTAAACATCAAAAACCTTAAGCAAAATGTCATTGCCCCTAAATTCTCAGCCAAAAGAGAGGGTCCCTTCACCATCACCAAAGTCTTGTCCCTGGTCATATATCAACTATGGCTCCCATATACTTGGAAAATTCACAATGTCTTTCATACATCACTGCTTTCTCAATACCATGAAAATGACATTCATGGTCCCAACTTCCCAGCCCCTCCACCAGATCTGATCAGAGGGGAAGAAGAATATGAAATAGAACAGATCATCAAACACTGTGGCAACCCCTCCCAGAGGCAGTATCTTGTCCAATGGAACAGCTATCCATCACAAGATGACTCATGGCTCCTAGAATGGGATTTGAAACATGCACAGGACATTCTTGCTGATTATAAAAGACTCCTCTTCAGAACCCCTCCCTCATCATCAAAACCATCCAAATGCACTCACACTTGTCATTCATCCAAACTGTAAGAACACAATCTCTCCTTCCACCTCCCCTGTTCTCCCCCCCTCTGCTGCCACCACTATTGTGGATCAAATCCTCAACATCACCCTTTGTATTCCTGATAATGTCCTCAACAACCTCACTACCATCCCCATTGTCCAACCCCCCACTCCCACACCTTCTACTCCTGCATCTCCCCCAGGCCTCCCAGTCTACCCCCCTCTCCCTCCTTCCATACCAGTCCATGTCCATCACCTTAGCCACCCCAACTGCCATATTCTTTTCACCTGGGTACTATCTCAGGAACCCCCTCATCTGGCCTTAAAACATCACCAGGCCTATGTTATGGCCCCAGAAATTGTCTCTGCCATCAAAGTTTTTGACAAGACCACCTCCCTTACCCATACCCTCACCCTCACCTACTGCTCCACCAACACCCCCCTCTGGACCATTTTCAGGCATCTCAGGGAGAAATCCCTTGACAATCTCTACCATCTTGGGTTTGGTCATATGATTGAACACACTATTCCATATGGTACCATCACAGAGGTCATCACTGGGATCATCCTCAACCTTATCACCAACAAAAGAAGGACTTATTTAAATGGCTGCCCCATCTTCATTCCCTGCATCCCCCCCTTCCTTGTTGATTCCCTTGCCTCCACTGCTCCTTTTCAACCTACCAATACTCCCCATCCCAACCAGGAGAACATTTCTCCCATTGCCACTGATTTCCACCCCTGCTACACCCCCACCAGCCTACAAGCTGTGGCCATGCTCATGGACCTATCCAGGCATAACACCCCCATATGCCATCTCCATCTCATCCAACCTCCAACCCCACATCCCCATCCCTCATCTGACTCAGGAGCTACCACCAACTGGGATGAACTCCAGGCAATGACACCCACTCCCCCCCCTATCAATACCTCCTGCTGTAACCAATGCTGTCATTGTGGCCACAAAACTCTTGACTGCTGATGATACCATTGCAAACATTGCCAACACCATGCCCCAGGACACCCTCATCACTCCTGCCCTAGCCATCCATGCCCTCAATGCACCAACTCCTGGGAAATGGACCCTAATAACATTCCCACCATCAACCACCATGGCTGTGAGAAATGTGGCTCCCTCCATGGCCATAACATCAGATGTGATGACTACTATCATGGTTGGCAAGATAACAGCTGGGAAGATGAAGATGCATGGAATCAAAACAATGTTATCACCAACAAGGAAATTACCTTTGATTGAAGTAAATCTGGTGGCTTTACCATACAAAGGGGGTAATGTTACAACTCAAAGTTCACCCCTATCTTTTCTTTCCTCTCTACGTGTTAACCTTTCTCAGTCTTCATTTGATTCCATATCTATACAACATGGTAACATTGATAGCCCTTCACATTCTAGACTTTACCAGGTCTATTTATGCTTACTTTTTATTTTTACATAGAGATCTCTGATCACTTTCCTATGCATTCCCACTCATACAGCCTGTGCTATTTATTCTCCTTATTTTCTCATCATCATTCATACAGCCTTTGATCACAACATCTTTGCATAGGTCTCACATAGGATTATACTTAGATCATGCAGCCTTAGGGCTATCCACTGACTTCAGGTGACTCAGTATGACTGGCACCTCTTAGTATAAATACTTGTTGTTCATGCACAGTAACTCTAAGCAATTCCTACCTTAGGTTTTCACCTTCAATCCTCAGTCCTCCTCTAAGTCATCCCTAAAGCTTGGCCTTAGTGCCTCCTCATCATTGTCTTTCACCCTTAGCCACCCAGAACCTCTGCAATCCTTCTGGAAGAACCTTGACATCATCTGATGTAACCATTAAACCTTCATCCATCAGAACCCTTGACCTTCATCTCCAGAGTCCCTGACTTATGTCAGTATGTAACCTTTGACCTCTATCCTTGACCTAGGTGATTATCATTAGGTCTACACTTGTCCCTACCCAGGCCAAGTGTAACAATTATAAGATAGTGAAGAAAGAAAAGATAAGGGGGACTGATGAATTGTAACAGGGTGTGGCAGGGTTGGAAGTCAGTGGTGACAGGGAGAATGTTCTCCTGGTTGGGGTGAGGCATGTCCTGGTGACAAAAAGGAGGAAGGAGGGCATCAGCAAACCAGCCCTTGTCTGGCCAGCATTGCAGACTAGGACAGGCTTGGCTAGCTTGACAGTCCTCCCAGTCCTCCCAGAAAGGTACCTAATTGGCCAGGGCTGTCCATTCCATTTCACACTGTCCAAGTGCATCCACAGTCTGTGAAAGTCTAAAAAGCATGGTGGAAAACTTATTCATTCAATAACTGGCCAGGGCTGTCCATACCATTACAAACTGTCCCAGTGCATCCAATCTATCTGTGACAGTCCAGCAAGCATGGTAGAAAACTTATTCATTCATGTGACAGAAAATGACAGACTGTCATTACTAGGGACTGTAATGAAGTGTCACAGACCTAATGTCACAGATCTAATCAAGGGTGACATCAAGCCTGGTCATCATGCCTGACCCACTCCCATTCCTTCCCATTTTAGCCCACTACATACAGAATGCCTTCATTTTGGCACAGTGAATGGGCAATGTATTGCACTTTGCCATGAGACCAAGGATATCAATGTACACATCTGTATAAATCTTGTGCTTGATGGTGACCTCCTTCCCTCCCACAACAACTTTGTTGAGGGCAACTTTGATCTAAAATTACTATGTTAGGGTATGAGTAAAGGGAGCTTTCCACATACAGTGGTGGCAGTGAGCATGATAGCTGGGTGTGGTACTTTGGTTTCAAAGACCTCAGGGAATAAGTTTCCAACTGTGTTAGGACCCATGTAAAAAAATTTGACCACAAGGCTGGCAAGTGTGGGATGTGCCAGATTATTTGTACAACCCTAGTTAGAGTGTTAGCACACCATTGTCGAGGGCATACTACATATATTGTCATCCTGCCCATTCATGAGAAATGAGCCCCAATCCAGAAGTGCCTTCACAATCTCAGCATTGATGGGATGGCAGTTCTGCAGATCCCATTCATATCCTTGATGGACCAAACCATGCACCTTCTTCTTCAAAGTTGATTGCCAATTCCTAATGTCTTTCCAGAGCTAGAAGGGGACATCAGCAATGTATATGAAGTGTGGCATTACCTACAAGCCTGGTAATACCCTTTGTACATTGAGGCCACCATCCTGTAAGGCAAGATCAGATTGGGGGATAGGGCCAGTGTCAGCAGCAGATGTTACTGCAGCCAAAGCATTGACAGAGAACAACCAGGGACCAGTGGTGGCAAGTATTGTTGGAAGCTGTTCTGAAATTGGAGCCAGAAGTTCATCTGCACAAGTAGCACAGCTAACATTGTGCAATTGTTGGGGTGTTTGTTGGTTTTTGGTGGCCAACAGCTGTGCATTGTTGGGAAGATGGGGTGGGTGATTGCACTGACAGTGACAGATGGTGACATCTTCCACCTCACCTACATATATCATCAGTAAGGAATGCCAACTAACACATTAACTTACTTTCTGGTACATGGTCAAGACAAGAGTTTGGCACAACAGATTGCCCACACTGTCTGCCAGCTTCACTGTTAGACTCAGTGACAAGAAGAGATTGTCTGTCAGTGGGACAGGATGGATGATTGTGTCAGGAGTGCTTGGTGACATCTACTACCCATCATCAAGAGTGAAAAATATCAACTGAACAACCAACCTTCAAATGCATGGCTGTGATTGGAGTCTTCAAAGAACTCATCACATTGTTCATCAATTCTGTCATACAAGCTGTCACAGTTACCTAGATCTCATCCTTAGAAAAGGAAACAGCAAGTGTTAGACCCACTAGTATCCAGGACCTCATTCTGTGGGGTGGGACAACCTGTATTTAGGTCAATCCAAACACCCAGAAATGATAATTAACATGTATGTTGTTCACGAAGGATAGACATCATGAAGTGTTCATGCTTGTCTAGAGATGCTTTGTTGATATTGAGAGATCTGGAACCAATGTTGTTACCTTGAGAGGTTTCATCCTCGACTCTAGTGACTAGCATGGAGTGCACTCTAGGAAGGGTTGATGGGACTTGATGAAAAGACTCAGTTCAATGACATGTAGCATGCTGTAGGTGTACTGAACCAGGTGCATCATCAAGCAGTCCTTGATGCTGAATGCCCTGAGTATCTGGCAAATTTTTATGCAAGAGCTCATGTAGTGTAGAATACAGGACATGCATACCTGGAAATTGAGCTGCTGTTTCCAACAGCTCAAGGCACAATACACATCATCTTAGAGGATCATACTCATCATTTGATTCACATTCAGATGGTGCATGAGAACTTGATGCTGTAGATGTTGTACATGATGCACCTGTAAATAAGACAGAAGGACCACAGGAAGATGAGAATGATGATATAGATGCTGTAGAACTAATGGTAGACAGCTGAAATGGACTGCCAAAAACAACTTATGGTACTCACATAGGTCCATGAGGAGCAGTACAAGCAGATATCATCCTAGTGGTAGTAGTCTTGGAGGGTATCTTGAATCCAAAGCATGAATCAGACTGTGAAGGTGTGAAAGTTGGCTGGACTTGTGTCAATGGAGCAGAGGATGCAACCCATGGCAGAATCTAGCTCTCACTGTCATCCTCAGTAGAAACATAAGATGGAGCCATTGGGTTAATCACTTGGCCTTGCATAGCCATCTCAAGGCTTTGGGTAGCCTGTTGTGAGGGTTTTGAAGCTTGAAGGCACTCAATGTTTTGAAGCTGCTGAACCACTCCCACATGGCCCCTCCCAGCCTGCAATGAACACCTTGGAGCTGGTTTAGCCTCAGATGTGGGTTCTGTAATGTATCATGGTGGGATATCCAGCACATGCTGGCACTTTGATTTGTTCAACATGTGTGTGCTTTGTGATATTGGCAGTCCATTGCATTGCCACCCTGGATTGACAAATATCCAGGATGACACTTTGGAGAAGCTCAAGCTTTGGGATTTCCCAGCTGTCTTGTGTGCTGTGCTGCATGATAGCATCCTTGTTTGAATGAAATTCTTGGAGTGCACTGATGACCCAATCAAGGGAGTAGGTAGTAAACACAGGGGCCTGTGCAAGATAACTTAAGTTGAGAAGGGCATGGATGGCTACAAGGAACTTCCAAGGGACTTTACCAGCTATTATACCAATGAGATGTTGTTGAATTGCATGATGATTGCAACCAGTAACTTGCTTTAATTTAGATATACCCTCTCCAAATCTTTGATAGCCCACAGGAGTCTGGATGACAGAGAAGTGAAAATCCAATTCTTTGGCCCCTACCACTACAATACACCACTTTACATCATGATCCCAAAAGAATCAATAAAAATGATGCAGGGGCTATATCATGATAAAGTTGCAAGGATCTGACAGTGCCCAACCTAGCCAGACTGGGTCAATGATGCCATTCAAACACAGGTCTCTGATAACTTTGATAAAGTTTTTGAAATCCATTGGAGAACACTCCACACAGGCAGTACAGATTGCAATTAGCATCATTTTGCTGGTATGAGATGGATGTCAATAAGGGTTGCTGAAATTCTTGGCTTTAGTGGTGGTTATCAGAGATGCTTTTGGACTGGTGGCTGATAACAGAGATTTCTCTGGAGTATTGGCAATCCAGGAAGCTATTGGCATAAAACAGTAGCATAAGTTACCAACCAGATCACTCATCATGATGCCAACTGCTGCCACAGTCTTTAGCAGGGACAATACAATGTTGAGAGCTTGATGCACCAGTCAGTCTTGCAGTAAGCCATGGATGTGGGAAGTCTTGTGAGTGAATTTGGCAATGGAAAGAAGTGTGAGAAGGAAGTAGGTGTGCAAGGATGTCTTACTATGGATCCATGCATTGATATTGGCAAGACTGATGAGAACTGGGTGAGCAATGCAATTGCCACTCATGATGGAGATGTTGGTCTTGTTGGATGATAGTACCATGCCAAGGACCATGGCATCAGCAGGTAATGCCTCCTATGAATGAGTCAGTTCTCATGTACTAGTACCTGTATGCAAAGGAAACATTACTTGTATGCTTCATGCCTGATCTCCACTTAACCACTCATCATAGATGTGACAAATCCTTGCCATGCAAGTCCAAACCCTCCATGGGATGAAAGAAATGTGGGTTGCTAGTAGTGGGTTGCTCAAGATGGCTTGCAAGCAATCAATTGGATTGTGATAGAAGAGGCAGAGCAGTTGCTTAACAGGGTGTTTGGGCTGCAGTGTCTCACATACCCATTTTGGGCCATGGGGAAGGATCTCTGCACAAGTCCTGAGCTCCTTGGTGAAGCAAAATGATAGAGAAGTGTTTTTAATCTAAAAGGCATCAAGACAGTATGATAGTACAGAAGCACAATTACTTACAATTTCAAGTGACAGTAGATGGCTGATTGCTGCCATGCTAAATCCAGAGTGTTCTGTGTGGGCTCAGAAGGGAGCTGACCATCTCATTCCAACTCTGCCAAGGAGGGCAAGGTCAATATGGATGAGGACCTGTCCTGCATGTAAGGTGTTCCAGCATTGTTCTGGGTAGGCATAACCCCACTATGTCTTGATTATGAGAGGGATTGAACTCCCCTTGTATAATTTGATTATATCTACATGGACATCTCTTCTTGTTCTTTTCTTTTACTCTTGTATTCAATTTACAAAAATATATTTCCATTTCTCACCACTTGGTTCTCATCATTTTGAGCCATTGACTAGCTCATAAATGGGGCGGGTGTAAGGGCCTAATGGCCAATAAACAGGTAATTGGGCCAACAGCCCAACATGTATGGGAAATAGGGGCTAAAGGCCCATAATTGGAAGGGGTGCTATGCACTACATGATTGCTATGATTGTTGAGAGACAGTTGTCAGCATCATAGATCATATGGTGCATGTGATTGATTATCACATGAGTCAAGGACTGAACTTTTATACTATTTGAATAGTGAGCTGTTTGTAGGACAGCCCACATAATATCTTTGTACTTTCCATATCATTGTGAATTAACTTGGTTCATGTCACATGCAATCCCAAGTATGACCAGTATTATACTAACAATGTTAAACATCTTATAGGGAGGGGGGCAGAATGGAATGAATGAGGGGCAGTTGTAGAGGTAGGCACATAATTCATCAGTGACTAAGTTGAGGGTGATGGAGATGATGATGGAGGCAATGGTGGAGTAGTGGACAATTTCTTTGATCATACATATATCTCCTCATCCACAAACCTTAGTAGCATATCACACCTCATCATCGTCCCTCCCCTGATCCCAAACTTGCTGACTTAAACTTGAATGATAACAACCTGGGATATGATGACTTGGCATATGCCAACATGACTGGTTCTCCTGGAGGGGACAGATGTATGGATTTCTGATTCTTTCTTTTGATTTTATTCTTTGTTGTAACTTCGAATGTACTCTAGGAGTAATGTTACGATTCACTTCTTTTCACTTCTTGTTCATTGATATGATAGACCAGCCCGACCCAGTACCCTTTTACTTTCTTTAGAGTGCTCTAGAACATACAACGTGTTCATTGCACACCTTTCATTTCTGCTTTCTATTCTTGTTATCTATGCTTCTGTTTCTCCTGGAAGGTTCTATTTTCATTCGCTTAGTAACAAACCTTCCATGACCTTCTATTAGTTTCCATTCTTCACAGTACTTAAGCCATCATTCTACTCAATGTATCCTTAGCTTAGTCCTGCTCAATCATACCTTGATCTCCTCGAAACCTTGAACTCCTTCGTCGACCTCATTGTCAGATGACTCCCCTTGAACTCCTTTGTTGGCCTCATCGTTGGATGACTCTCTTGACCTCCTTTGTTGACCTCATTGTCGGATGACCCCCTTGACCTTCTGGCAAGCTCTCTTGTCTGAATATCTTGAACCCTTGACCCACAATTAGTTCTTTGAGCCTATGCTCATTCCTACCCAGACCAAGTGTAACAACAACAGCTCCAGGACCTGGAAAGTGAGTCATACTGGAAGGATCTTACCGGTGAAGCTGGCCCATCCCAAGTTCCAGACTCTGTTCTGGACTCACCTGCAGTCCCTGGTGGACTTCCCCCATCTCCTACTTCTGAGGTTGATGTTGACTGTCTCACATGGAAAGGGGGAGATGCTTTGGTTTTGTACCTTTGCGATCATGCCATTTCACATGATTCTGCTTTCAGGGCATCCCCTAATCTATGCGAGTGGACATTCTGCAACATCCAGAAGCTTCCTAAGTTGGAGCAGAAGGATTGGCTTAAAGCCTGTGAGGACCAGCTACAGATGCTGAAGGACCACAAGGTCTATGAAGTTGTTCTGCACCCACAACACCAAAAGGTGATTAAAAACCACTGGGTCTTTGATCAGAAGTCAGACAGTTGTAAAAGAGCCCACCTGGTAGCCAAAGGCTTTAGCCAGGTTGAAGGATTAGACTTTGACCAAGTCTTTTCCCCAGTTGTACATTTTGAGACTGTGCAATGTATGTTTGCCCTCTCAGCCCTGGAAGGATGGCACATTTCTGGGCTTGATGTACACTCTACATACCTGTATGGTAAACTGGAAGAGGAGATTTACATGGAATTTCCTGAGGGGTTCATGCCTCCTGACTCAAAAGGCAAAGTCCTCCGCCTACTGTGTGCACTTTATGGACTCAAGCAAGCCAGCCTAGCCTGGTGGAAAACACTTGATGCATCCATGGCAGAACTCAGCTTCAAATGGTTAAAAACCGATGCTGGACTTTTCATTTATTGCAAAGGCAAAGACATCTGTCTAGCGATAGTCTACATAGACAATGCCCTCTTCTGCAGCCCTAACAAGATCTTTGTAGACAAGATCAAGGCTGTGTTTATGAAGAAGTGGGAATATCGTGATCTTGGAGAGCCATCCAAATTCCTCTGAATGAACATTTGTTGAGAAGGTCATAACATCCAAATTGACCAAAAGGATTACCTTGACAAGGTGCTTGAGTGACGCAGCATGACCAATGCCAAATCTGCACCTACCCCTCTCCCACAGGGTTACTACCCAGTGAAGAATGATGCACCAGTCCAACATGAATTATGGACGTGTTTTCAGACTGTGATTGGCTCATTGCTGTATCTTATGATCAGCACCTGTCCAGACATCACATATGCAGTTACCCAACTTACATGAATGTCAGCCAACCCATTGCAGGAACATCTTGACAGAGCTCTGTACATCTGCCAGTACCTTATCGGAACCTGGGATTATTCCCTCTTATACAACAGTTCTTCTGGAAAAGGCATTCTTGCCTGTACCAACTTGGATTGGGCACAGGATGTTAATACCACGCACTCTCAAACTGGCTTCTATCTTAAGATGGCCGATGGTGTGTTTTTGTGGAATTCACACTTACAAAAAACCACTGCCATCTCTTCCATCAAAGCAGAATATATGGCATTGAGCAATTGTTCATGTCAATGTGTGTGGATCCATGAGATGATGGGTGAGCTCAGCTATAAGCTGAAACCTATCCCCATCTGTGGCAACAACCAGGGTAGTTTATTCATCATGCAAAACCCTGTGACTGAAAAGCACAACAAATACATTTGCATGAAATATCACTTTATCTGTGATGCAATCATGGTCCACAAGCTAGTGGAGCTATTCTATATCCCCAGGACTGACAATCCCACCGATATGTTCACCAAGAACCTTGGACACATCAAGTTCAATGAATTCTGCTCCCAGCTCAGACTGGAGTTTAACTCCACCAAGTAAAAGTACTGCCCTCCGTTTTAATGCTTTACATATCTACCATATACTTAGCAAGGGGGAGTGTTGAATGGACTCTGTGTTACATACATAGTAATTAGTTCACACACAATATGTATTTACTTTTGGACTCAGCAGAGCTGAGTTCTAATCGATTCTTTACTTGATACCACCATCACCCATTGTAAGTTCTTCAACCCAATCAACCCAGGTATGTGAGAGACCTTCCCGTGTATGTAACATGTGTACTCACAACATTGAGTTCAACTCAAGGTGTTGGCATGATATATAGTAGCAAAAATATGTTTTTGATTATATATTGTTGTCAGGTGTGATGACATAGGGAAACAATCACACACAAGCTGCAGCTTAATTATATAGATATTTTTGTGATGCAGTATGAAAAACTATTGACAAAGGAACTACAAAGCAGTGTCATTGACACTGATTATTAGTAGCAAAAATGAACACATCAGTGACACAAAATGACACTGATTTCAAGTGACTGTCACTGATTTGTGGTGTCATTGATGCTGATCATTGGCTTATCAGACACTGATTATATGTGACTTTACTTCCCTCAGTGCAGGTATTGCTCAATTTCATTGTGAAGATCACTGGCCTTGGGTGGTGTGAATGCCCTCATATTGTTGAAAATATTTGTATTGGTTTGTTTTCATGTGACAGGCTTGTTGGCTACATCAACATCTGTGGCCATATTCATGGCACTAGATGTGTAAGAGTGCTTGAACTCCATACATGATAAATCCTTGGCAGTCTGGATCCAGTGTGACTTCCAATGAGCATTCTTGAAGTAGGTTACTTTGTGGCAAGAGTGTAAAATCATTGCAATACAATATACCTTGGAGCTATCAGTGAGCAAATAATACTGGTTAAGCATTTGCTTTGTGAGGGTCACAGCTGAGTGGATTGCTGGCATGAAGAGGTGATTTTGGGAGTAAGATGAAAATTCTTTGTCAAGGATATCCATGGCTGGGATTACTGCAGCCAGGTTTGGTGCTGTGTGGAAAAAGAAGAGGGTTGTGTTTTTCAGGATCTGTTGTTGATGTTGATGAGAGGTTATGTAAACAATCACATGCACATCACACCTTCAACATATGCCACAGCTGCTCAAGGATCAACCATTCAGCATTGCTCAGCTCATACTTATGCATACCTCCCTCTCATCTCTGTATCATCTGGTCAATTGCATCCTTGTGATCCAATGCATATTCCAACATATCCAGTGTTGAGTTCCAATGAGTTGCAACATCATGAGGCAGCAGTGTAATTTTCAGTTCCAAACAGGTCAAAGTGTCTTGCCATGCAGGAAAATGGATGATAGATGATTTCAGGATGGAATTTGCTAACTTGCAAAGCTTGGAAGCAATGTTAGGACATAACAGTGAGTTTTGTTGCCTCATAACTTTGCTAACACAAATTTTACAGGCATGGTGTTTCTTTCTAGTGTGTGATGCTTGCCCTCATTCATCTTGGCCATCTCATCTACCCACCCTTCCTCTGGGTCATCACTTTCACCATTGTCTCCATATATTTTGTTTTCATTGCCCTCAATCAATTCTGCCAATTCTTCCAATTCATGTGTCTCATTGATATCTGATTCAATACTGGTGGCCCCTCCTTTTTTTTAAACATCAAACTGGTGCAACAATGTCTTAGTAACCAGATTGATGACATGGAGGAAACACTGGGTATGTGCTGCTGATCCCATAAATCTGTCTGTGAGCAATTCTAACTCTTGAGTCATAAGGTCATTGTTCATGGTGTTATTGCATGTAACACCAAGTGTCTATGCCACATACATAGGTGGCTTTGAGTACCAATATATATTAAGTGAGTTTCTTGTACCTTATCTGATAATCCAAACTCTTTTAGCATGTCTGCAAAGATGGTTGCAAGAGTAAGACTGGTGTGCAACTATAGATAAGTAAGCACATCACATCAACAACATATACCAATAACTGACCTTTGCTACCTCAATGATATCCAGTGGAAAGCTCAATAACTATAAGATGTATTACATCATTAGTATAATACCAGTCATACTTAAGATTGCTCATGACATGAACTGAGTTCAATTCACAACAATACATAAAGTACAAAGATATTATGTGGGCTGTCCTACAGACAGCCCACTATTTAAATAATTAAAATTTTAGTCCTTGGCACATGTGATAAGTAATCACATGTGCCATATGATCTGTGACACTAACAACTGTCTCTCAATGATTGTTGTAATCACACAGTGCATAGCACCTTTCTTCTTATGGGCCTTTAGCCCCTGTCTCCTATATATGTTGGGCCTTTGGCCCATTTACCTGTTTGTTGGCCATTAGGCCCTTATGCCCTCCTCTTTTATGAGCCAATTAATAACTCAGAGCAGAACAGAAAAAATAAAAAGGGAAACAGATATATATTGTCTGGGAATGTAATTAAGTACAAAAAAGCAAGAGAAACAAAAGAAATTGTCCACATAAATACAACCAAAAATATATGAGGGGAGTTCAATCCCTCTCACAAGCAAGGCATGGTGGGATTATGCCCACCTAGAACAATGCTGTACTGCTTACATATGGGACAGGTCCTTGTCCATGGTGACCTCACCCTCCTTGGCAGAGTTGGGATGGGATGGTCAGGTCCCTTCTGGGCCTGAACAGACAGAAGGCATGTTGTATTGTTTGACTGCATTGATGAACTGATTCCAATCAGTCATCTTGACATTGATGGTACCATCAAGTCATACCAAGGGAATCTCCCCAACTGACACTCCAAGGGCCACTGCTTGTTGCTCATACCATTCAAGCATATGAGGAGATGTGTCACTGTCAAATGGCAATGCCAAGTCTGCATGTATCAGGGTGAAAATGACATGGACCACAAGGTTGTTGACGTTTCCTCCACTTTTGACATGGTTGAGCATCTCACCAGCAATGGCTCATGCCCATGAGACAGTGTCATCAGTGTCATGGTAACTGATGCCATTGGCGATGAGGTATGCAGCAATCTTGAATGGACTGGTGGTTTTGGTGAACACACCAATCCAGGGGGAGTGTTGGCTGGTAGTGGGCTTGAGCTTGGCCCAACTGATGAGATTGTGGTACCATCTGGGTACAAGGAGGAGGCAAACAAGACCCTGGACCCAAGCAGTCCAATTACTGGCAGTTCACTCCATTGGGGCAAGATGCTCCATGAGGAGGAACCCATGGACATGATGGGCAAGTGGACAACCTAACTCTGAGTCAGGGTCATCTGGTGTGGTTAGGAGACCCAATGCACTGGGGAATACCCTTCTCACTGTGGCGATTAGGTTGTTGTTCTGTACTTGGCTGATGAATTCAGTCCATTCATCAACTGAGGCATTGAGTGACAGGGCTTTGTGAGGCATTGTGGGTTTCTTCCCCATGAGACAGATTGGACAGAGCTGAGCTCCAGAGGAGGATGAGGACTACATCCCAGTTGGTTGGTCTGAGATATGTGGGAGAAGCATTGGCAGTTTGTTGTGAGCATGAGGGGGCTCAGTGTGTGCAGATGGACCTGGCTGAGGGTCATATGTGGGCATTTCTGCCCCAACCAGGTGGTTGGTGATGTGGGTGAGTAGAATGGGGGGAGCATCATCCCTGGAGTGCATGGACTCCATTGCCTTGGAGGGGCCTTGGGTTGGGCCCTTGGTACCTTGGGGTTCCTCCCCTTTTTCTCAGAGGTGCTTCTCACACATTGCAACCTTCTTTTCTTTATTCTTGTCCATGCACCACTTGGGTGGCCTCCATGCCCTCATGGCAGCATGAATCACCTCATTTGTCTCAAGGTTCTTCTGCTTTCACCAGAGGTTGAGGTAGGTCATCAGGCCTTGCACCTTTTTGACCAGTGGGGTCTTGCCTTCAGGCTTGTCAGTGGCAGCTTGGAAGAGCCCACTCAGCTCAACTGCTGAATTATAAAGTCATATGGGGCCCATGACCCTGTCTTGCATTTTGGCATATAACACCAGGTTTTGTTTGATTCCAATCAGAGGTGGTACCCCTGAATAGATATTTTGTTGCACTTTAGAGCATGCAGTGCCTTGGAAGGCATACAAGTTGTCCTCAATTTGGATGAAGAGGGTCTGCTCCCCCTGGGCATTGATACCCTTGCCAAGGATGAGTACCTCATTTGGTGCGAGTGACTGTTGGTCCATTTGAGCTTGTTGAGTCGCTTGTTGTCCTGTGGGATTTCTCCCATTGGAATGTCCTCATATGGGAGAATGATGTCTCTTGGTGGTGGGGATTGAGCCTGTTGTTTCCCCTGGGCTTTGGTAGAGATGGCAGGCAGAACCTGCAGGAGGGACAGAATGGTGGCAGGAGGAAGAAGGGCAGCATCTGCCTGCTCCCTCTCCCCAATGAAAGAAGAAGGTGGACTGAGGTCTGGCATGGATGGGACAGATGGACCAGCCAAAGGCTGGTCTGAGGCAGCAATGCTGACACAGAATGCCAGTTGCTCCTGAAGTGAGGTGGTTTCATCCTCAGCCTTGTTGAGAAGTGAGTGGTAGTGGTCATGCTCCTCCAGAAGACAGTCAATGTGGTCCATGCATTCAGTGTAGGACCGATGGTCAAGGTGGCAAGCCACCATGTCTGCCAACAAGGCAAAGACATCCCACATCTCCTCAGGATGTTGGAACATGGCTGTATTGAGATGCAAACCATAGTCATAACACAACTGGCAAGACCATAAGGCCTTGTAAGTGAGGAATAGGACCATCCTGTGGACTTCCCAGTCAAAGCCACCAACACACTGAGAGTGCCTTGAGTGCATGGCAGCTGGAGAGTTGTGATGATGCTATTTATCATGGGTCAATGCATGGCAGCAACTTTCATCACAATCAGAGGACAAGGAGATCAATGCATCATGAGATGTGTCATGTCATTATTTTGGATGTGAGGTCTTTCAACCCCAGTCATTAGATGTGGAGCCCAAAGGCTCCAATGGTGAGGGAGAGGGAGAGTGCAGTGGTAATGAGGGCATAATGTTGTGATGATGGAGGAAAGAAGAGTGAGTGAGTGAAGCAGGTATATGATATAATTAACTAAGTGGGGTACCAAATAAGTGAAAAGAATAGAAAAGGAAAGTGATTGATGATCTAGACTAGGAACAATAAGTCAAAGTGCTACTATTGTAAACCATATATGGATTTTTTTTTGATAACTTTATTTGTTATTGTGGGTATATGTGTGGGACATTGTATCAATGCTGCCACTTAGCAGGAGCAGCTAAGTCTTGCAACTCAGCTGCCCTGTGGGGCAATTGGTGCATTGTTGACATGCCTTGGAGCTTGAGGTACCTGTCAAGGGCCTCAAGTTCCTCACAACTGGAGCTAGGCTCCCAAGTGGAATTGCCCAGATTCCACTTCACCAGGAAGCTAAGTTGCTTCCCTTCCCAATGGTGGGTGAGTATCTTGTCCACTATCCATTCCTTATCATCAGTGTTCCTGACACCATAAAACATGTGTATGTCACACTTTGGGAACAGCAAATCATTGTTCACTTTAAAATGCTGGAGAAGTTCAGCATGGAATGTCAGATGTATACAGTGTTTGGCCATTGCCTCTGGGAGATCCAGGGTGTATGTGCTACTGGCAGTATCTGCCTTCAGGACATTCATAGGTCTGATGTATTTGGGGACAAGCTTACAAGCTTGTCCTTTTGGCATGGCCAGATTCTGTGTGGACAAGTACATGAGATCACCTGCATAGAGGTTTTGACCCTCCCTACACTTCTTATTCACATGGTATGTCTGTACCACTCTAAAGAGATAGTGATTGTAATGTGACTAGCTGTCAAGTCCACTTCCTCCACTTGTCTGTGGAGGTTGGACATAGGTTGGAGAGGCAGAGGTACAGAGTCCTGGGTGAGACCAGGTCAGAGGGGTGAGAGTGTTGGCTTCAGGTAATGCCTGCACCCTTGTGTGGTCCTGGCTCTCATATTTCAGAGAATGGACAAGGATGATGACTATGGTAGTTGGAGGACTACTGTGGCAGAGGTGACCAAGGTCAGACATAGGGAGGGAGTGAGAGGGAGACAAGCTAAGGGAGACAAGCAGAAGGGCAGACAAATTTGATACTCAAACTGAGGGACTAACCCTCAGCAACTAAGTCCTTAAATACATGAGAGTCTACTACACTACAGGGATGCAGAGACAGAGAGGTGACAGAAGTACACAGTCCTATGTGGTGCTACATTCTTGTGGTGTACTCCATGGTGGCAACCAGGGTGGATGATGAAATGAAGGTGGTCCTCCCTGAGGGTTATCAACAGCAAGTGATGGTGAGGTGTAATCAATCAGGGTGGGGCTGTTGGGCAGTCAATTGGAGATGGGGAAGTGAAAGTAGGTGTGGAGGTGAGTGGAGGTGAGCAGAGCAGGATGTCAGAGGGGCAGATAGAAGTGGAGGGGGGTGGAGAAGCAGGAGTTGGGTTGGTGAATGGTACAGGATGTGACAGTATCCCCCCCTTAGGGCCTGAACCCTTGAAGGCTACTGACTGGTGCAGTCACATGCTTGTGAGAAGTTGTGGCTGAGTTTGAAACACTCGGAGTTTGAAATGCCCATAAGAAAGGTGAAGTTGAGACTTAGTGTTTTGAGCAATGACTTCTACCATGAACACCAACAACAACAACAACAAGTGGCAAGGTGTGATCAACCTTGATCTTGAGGTTTGGTCAGATGATGATGAGGCAACCAAGGCATTGAAGTTGGCAGAGCAGGCAAGACGCCAAGGGGAGCATGAGTGACAAGTTCACAAGAAACACAAACAGTTGCATGCAGTGCAGCTCAAGGTATGTGGTCTGACTATCCATCAAGGTCACTTATACCAACAGATGCTGACAGAAGGAAAAGAAGGAATGTGAGGAGTAGGAGGCAAAGGTAAGGGATGAGCACAAATGCCAAGAGCAGATGCAACAGGTGCATGAGGTGATGGAGGCACAGGAGCAGAGAGCATGCAAGGAGAAGGTGGCTGAGGATAGGATGAGTGACAAAGAGGGTGTGGACAACAATGATGGAGGAGGAGGAGGAGGAGGAGGAGGGGTCAGACGATGAGGCAGATGACAAGAAGGAGGAGGAAGAGATCAGGCCATTCAACCTGAGGGAGTGTGCCATGAATCATCATGACATGCTCAGCATGTTGACAGAGGTGGTGGGCATGTGGATGGAGGAGGTGAAGTGGATCCACTTTGTCCACCAAGCAGCACTTGCATGCCAAGAGTGCTCAGCTGCAGTGATGGAGCAGATGTGCCTGGCACAAGAGAGGATGGCTGCATACAAGGGGTGGAGGTACATATGGTCAGGAGGTGTGGAGGGTGAGGGAGTTCCAGCAAGGGAGCTCAAAGGATGGGGAGAAGCAGAAGATGGAGGATGTCAAAATGGCAAAGGAAGAGGAGAAAAGAGAAGGAGAGCAGGAGGTGGGCAAGAAAGAGAAGGAGGGAAAAGGGAAGGAAAAGAAGTGGAGAAGGAGATGGAGAAGGAGGCAGAGAAGATGGTAGAAGAGGCAGAGGTGGAGCAGATGGTGGAGGAGATGGAGGAACAAGGCACCCCCCCTCCATTGCAGACACAGGAGTAGTATATATGTAGTTGATATTTCATTTATTCTTTTTTCTTGTTTCAAAGAGTTCTAAAGTATGAATCAGATGAGTTGGAGTAAAACAGAATGAGAATAAAAGGAAATTCTATGGGACATGAGGTCTGGGCTTGGTTGGATAGCAGAGGTGGTATGCTTTGATCAGCTTGCTGGCATTGTCCAGTTCCATTGCTAGTAGCTAGGAGGTTTCTTCATCAGTATCCTCATAACCAGCCCACTTGACATAGTATAGGAGTTGGCATTGCTGATGGTGGTGATTGACCTTAGAATCTAGGATCTCCATGACCTCATACTCCAATTTGCTGTCTATCTCAACTGGTGGAGGCAGAGGTTGAGTGCAGTTGGAGATGGTATTGGGGACAGAGGGTTCCAACTGTGAGACATGAAATACCAGATGCATGAAGTACATTGAATTGGGTAGGTGGAGGGTGAAGGAGTGAATACCAGGGTGTGCAATGACCTTGAATGGCCCAAGGTTCTTATTGGGGAGTTTTTGTAAAGGGCACATGGTCCTGGAGTACTTGGCCTTGATGAAGGCTTTGTCACTGATCTTGAACTCCAGTGGGGATGATCTCTGGGCATCAGCCAGTCCTTGGTACCACTGTTGTGCTAGTGACATTTCAGTCCATAGGAACTCATGTAACTGATGGAGGTTGGAGGTGTATTCTTGGGCTTGAGTGGAGGACAGTGTGAGATTGGAGGAGATGGAGATGTTGGGATGATAACCTTTATTTGAAAAGAAGGGGGAGATGCCAGTGGTGGCACTTGGTGCATTATTGAAGGCAAATTCTGTGAGGGGCAGGAGGTCTGACCAGTCATCCTGTTGGTAACTACAGTAGATCTGAATGCATTGCTCTAGGGTTTGGTTGGTCTGGTTGGTTTGGCTGTCACCCTCTGGGTGATAACTGGAGGTGAAGTGGAGTGTCATTCTGAGGGCCTTGCCAAGGGAGCAGAAGAAATGTGATACAAACTCAGATCCACAGTTGGAGGTGACATGGGAGGGAACTCTGTGCTTCAAAAAGACATGCATGACAAAGAGTTTTGCAAGGTCAGGGGAGGTGATGGTATTGTGGATCAGAATGAAGATTCCTTGTTTCGACAATCAATCAATGACTACAAGGATGGAGGTGTCACCATTGGAGGTGGGGAGGTGTTCTATGAAGTCCATAGATATAAAGTGCCATAGGTGCTCTGGGATCAGAAGTTGCTTCAGCAGACCATATGGGTGGTGTCGGGGAACCTTAGCTCAAGCGCATGCAGTACATGAGGACACATATTCCTTGATGAAGATATGGAGTCTGGGTCAAGTGAATTCTCAGCGGATGAGCTCTGATGTGCAGTTCTGCCCAAAGTGGCCTGTGAGAGGGTGGTTGTGTCTATACTGGAGTACCTGTAGGTGGAGGTTGTTTTTGTCTGGAATGTAGATTCTTCCATTGAGGCAGAGGAATCTGTTGAAGTCAGTTGACCATTGGGGATTGGAGGGGTTGGATAGGTGACATTGTGCTACTGGGCTGGATGGAAGAGTGGACAAGATGTCCTGGTGGAGGGAGTCCACATCATCCAGGAACATAGCGCAGATGGCAGGGGTGATGAGACAGGTAGCCCTAAGGGAGGACATGAGCTGTTCTTGAGTAAAGACAAGCTTAAAGTTGTGCAGGTTGGCACAAGTGTAGTCTCTATCCCCCTCCTTAGGATAGATGTCCCAGCAGTGGGTAAGGGCATCAGGCTTTGCACCAAGGCATCCAGGGCAAAAGTGGATGATGAGGTGGAATTGACAGAGGAACTCCAACCAGTGGGCCTGGTGATGGGTCAGGACCTTCAAGGTGGTAAAGTACTCAAGATTCTTGTGGTCTGTGACAATGTCAACCGGAGTGGTGGAGCCCTCAAGATTATGTCACTAATATTGGAAGGCCTCAAAGATGGCCAATAACTCCTTGTCATGGATATCATAATTCAACTTTGAAGTGGTGAGCATGTGGGAGAAAAAAGCAACAGGACAGAGCTCACTGTCAGTGCAGGTGATGGAAAGTATACTGGTGATAGCATTGTCTGAAGTGTCAGTCTCCACAGTGAGCAGAGCATTGGGTACCCAATGGGTCAGGATCAGAGTGGAGGAGAAGGCAGCCTTGAGGTGCTCAAAGATGGAGCAATAGTCATTGGTGAAGTTCCAAGGAGTGTCTTTGCATGTGAGGTGTGTGAGGGCAACAGCAATGTCAGAGTAGTTGTGGATGAAGTGACAGTAGAAGTTGGCAAAGCCAAGAAATGACTGGACATCCTTTACCTTGCAGGGTTCAGGCCAGTTGGAGATGGCCTTAACCTTTTCTGCAGACATGGACAGCCCATTGGTGGAGAGCTGAAAACCCAGGTATTCAATGGAAGTGGAGTGGAACTCACACTTCTCTGGTTTGCATAGAGTCCATGTTGGCATAGATGATGAAGGATCTTGCAGATGTGCTTCTTGTGGGAAGCAGGTTCAGATGAGTAGATGAGGATGTCATCTAGGTAAACCACAACACAGACATCAAGGAGGTTAGTGAAGATGCTGTTGACAAACCTCTGGAAAGCAGCTGGCATGTTAGAAAGACCAAAAGGCATGATGCACCATTTGTTACGACCAGTGATAACCCCCTATCTTTTCTTTCTTTGTTACATAACAATCTCTCTCAGTCTTCTTTTGATTCTTTCACTATGTGACACAGTAACATTAATATCCATTCATGTTCTAGACTTTACCATGTCTATTTATGCTTACTATCTATATTTACATAGAGATCTCTGATCCCCATTCCTATGCATTTCCACTTGTGCAGCCCATGCTATTTATTCTCTAGATTTCTCATCATCATTTCATAGCCCTTGATCAAAGCACCTTCACACAGACTTGCATAGCTTTATACTTAGTTTCTGCAGCCTTATGGCTATCTGATGACTTGTAGTGACTCAGTATGACTAGCACTACTTAGTATAAATACTGGCCACACATGTACAGTAACATTAAGCAATTCCTACCTTAGGTTTTCACCTTCACTCCCTCACCTTCCTCTGAGTCTTCCCTAGAGCTTGGCCTTAGTGCCTCCTCCTCATCATCCATAATCCTTGTCCACCCAGAACCTCTGCAATCCTTCTGGAAGATCCTTGATGTCATCTGATGTAATCTTGAACCCTTGTCCACCAGAACCCTTAAACTTCATCTCCGGAGTCCCTGACTTACATCAGTACATTACCTTCGACCCCTGTCCTTGATCTAGGCAACTACTGCTAGGTCTATGCTTGTTCCTACCCAGACCAAGTGTAACACCATTCAAAGGACTCATAGCAAGTCTGGAATGTGGTCTTCCACTTGTTGCCTTTGGCAATGTGGATGAGATGGTATGCATGTCAGAGGTTAATTTTAGTATATACACAAGCCTTGCTGGGAGCATCCAGGAGGTCAGAGATGAGGGGAAGGGGGTATTGGTCTTTCTTTGTGAGCTTGTTCAGTCCTTGGAAGTCAATGCAAAGGTGGAGCAAACCATCCTTCTTGCAGATGAAGAGGACCAGAGCACCATGAGCAGAGTTTGATTGTCAGATGAATCCATAGGTTAGGTGCTCATCAAGAAAGATGTGGAGTGCATTGAGCTCAGTCAGAGAGAGGGAATAGATGGGACTGAGAGGAGGCAAGGCACCATCTTCCAGGTTGATCTTCAGATCAAATTTGTGATGTAGTGGTAGCTTGTCTGCTTTCACCTTACTGAACACATCTGTGAAGTTGTGATAATCTGAAGGGACACCAGAGAGGTTTGGGGTATCTGGGGTGGCAGTAGATGCAGAGCACATCTTGGGATTGCCTAGATCCTCTGGTCAGATGTACAGAGTGAATTGCATGGACCCATCAAGTCTGCATGCATGCTGGTAAGCAGTGACATTGATAAAGGACACATGTGGGGTAAGAGGTGGCAAGTTGGAAGACAAAGGTGGTGGAGTCAGAAGGGACTCTACCAGAGTTGAAGGAGTCACAGACTTGATCAGATGGTCAGAGGGTGGTACCAGGGCTGCTGGCATTTGTTCTGTAGTTGTTCAGAAGCTGATATGGCCCAATACCCAGTCGATTGATGGATTGTAGCAGGTGAGCCAGATATGTCCTAGAATGAGTATACAAAAGGAATCCAATGGAGTGACATAAAATGTCTCAGAGGTGACATCACCAGATGGAAAGTGGAGTTTTAGCTGAGTGGTCCAGGTGATCGACATGTTCAAAGAGCCATTGAGTAGTCAGAGTGTTAACAGAGGAATTTTGGAGGTGGGCAGGGAATTTTTATTGACATAGTAGGTGTCTATGAAACAATGTGTCAAACTGGAGTCCACTAAAGCTAGTACAGGAGGTAAGGCATGATTGGAGAGGAAAACAGAAGACATAAGGGTGTTGGGGTCAGAGAGAGCAGATGTGTTGAAACAGATCTCTGTAGGTGCATGAGCAGAGTCAACACAGTCTCCAGTTTGCATGGAGGTCTGGGGACTGCAGACTAATTTTTTGGGTCCTCAGACTTGGCAGGAGTGGAGGTCTGGGTGACCATCACTGCTCTTGCCTTTGCCTTAGAGGCCCTTGAGTTCAACTTAGGGCATTCCTTTGTGTTGTGACCAGGCTGGCCACAGAACAAGCAAAGGTTGTTCTTAAAATGGTGTTGACACTCTTTTTCCATGAGTTTGCCATCTTTCCCTAAGTGGGGCAGGGTTTCAGAGGTGGTAGATGCCTTGCTGGAGGTAGAGGATGTAGCTGGCTTGGCAGAATGAGTGGAGGAGGATGAGGAGGATGAGGTTGTTTATTTGGAGGCAGAGTGCAAGGGTGTTGATAAGGACAAGGAGGACTTCTCCTTTTGGTGGGAGACTTTGGACCTCTGCTCCCAATACTGTGCATCAATGGTCTGAGTGAGGAGGTGGAGATCCTGTAGTGTGGTTGGTTTACCAATGCAAGAGATCTTGTCCTTGATATGATTCAGGAGACCATTATAGTAAATGTGGTGAAATGTGCCCTTGCTGTAACTGCAGACCTGTGAGGCCAGACAGTTGAACTCAACAATGCACTTGTTAATCCAACTTCCATCTTTCATTGTCAGCTGATTGAGCTGATGCTTGGCATCTCCAACAGGGTCATGTGGACCAAAGTTCACACAGAGTTCACTAACAAACTCATCATAATCATTCATCCAGATGGGGCAGAGTAGAGGGTTGGTATTCAACAGATTGGGCTTGAACCATTCCAGAACTATTCCCTTGAGGTAGGACTGCACAAAGACTACTTTGGCACAGTCCATTTGGAAAGCCTTAGGGTGGTCCTGGAAGTTCAACTCACACTGCACCAAGAAGGTGCAGAGCTTGTGAAAGTCTATTCTGTTGAATGTATCAGGCTTGCAGACCTTTGTGCAAGCAGAAGAGGTGTCACAGTCCACAGTTTGCACCTGAGCAAGGGTTTGGATGGCTTGCACCAGAGCCATGAGAGCAGCACTATTTGGGTCCACAAGAGATGGAGGCCAAGTGCTAGGGGGAAAAGGAATTTCCTTGGGGAAAGGAGATGACTGTGGAGAGGGGTCTGGTGAGGGGTCTGGTGAGCCATCACTGTTGGGGCCAAAGAGGCTACCTAAGTCTGGCTTGTCATCCATGGAGGGAGGTCCTCTAGGAGGTTGAGTGTGATGCCCAGACAACATAGGGGTGTGGCAGTCTTCTTCATTGGGAATATTGTGAGGAGATACAATACACCCTTTTCCAAGGGATGGCTGGACCAGGGTGTGAGGGTTGCAAGCAGAGAATGAGATGAACTCAGTACCCTGATGCAGGGGCCCTGCACTGCCAGGCATACTGGGTCCAGACTTGGGGGGTTGTGCTGAAGCATGAGCCTGAGAATGAGTGAACATAAGTGAAAGTTGGGAGGCACACAAGAGGATAGTTTGAGTATACTGTCAAGTCCACTTCCTCCACTTGTCTGTGGAGGTTGGACATAGGTTGGAGAGGCAGAGGTATAGAGGGGTGAGAGTGTTGGCTTCAGGTAATGCCTGCACCCTTGTGTGGTCCTGGCTCTCATATTTTGGAGAATGGACAAGGATGATGACTATGGTAGTTGGAGGACTACCATGGCAGAGGTGACTGAAGTCAGACATAGGGGAGGGAGTGAGAGGGAGACAAGTGAAGGAAGACAAGTAGAGGGGCAGATTAAATCAATATTCAAACTGAGGGACTAATCCTCAGCAACTAAGTCCTTAAATACATGAGAGTCTACTATACTACAGGGATGCAGAGATGGAGAGGTGATGGAAGTGTGCAGTCCTGTGCAGTGCTACATTCTTGTGGTATACTCTGTGGTGGCAACCAGGGTGGATGGTGAAATGGAGATGGTCCTCCCTGAGGGTCATCAACAGCAAGGTGTAATCAGTCAGGGTGGGGCCATTGGGTGGTTGATCAGAGATGGGGAAATGAAAGTAGGTGCAGAGGTGAGTGGAGGTGAGCAGAATGGGATGTCAGAGGGGCAGACAGATAGTGGGGGGGGGGAGGCAGAGAAGTGGGAGTTGGGTCAGTGAATGGTATGGGATGTGACATACCTGCTACAATCCAGAAAAGGAAACACTTGCATTTTACAATGATATGCATTGCTGCATGTACCAAATGGTACAACCTCTGGATGATTATTCATTCAATAGGAAGTTCCTGGAGGGACTCCCATACCTGATCCTTTGGGGAGTACTCAAAGTACATGGAGTTTCTGTGAAACACTCCTCAATCAAGGAAATCCTTGAATCCTTGTGTCATATTGAAATGGCACAAAAATCCATCAGCCAGATCACTAAGAAGCAATCAGCTTCAGGTGGAAGTAACTCCCATAAAGGGAAGAAACCTTCTAAGGAGAGACAGGTGGGTAAAATGCCTGTAAGAGGAGATAAAAACCTCTGTTTTTCTGGAAAGGAAGTACTATCTTCTGTAGGAAAGGGAAAAACCTTGATAGCTGGCATGCTGGCAATAATCACCAACAGAAGGGTCAATTTAGCCTGCAGAGGAACTCTGCACCTGCTGGGAAGAAGTTCTTGAAGGGCATATCCTGCTACAGCTGTAGACAGGAGGGGCATATGGCCCCAAACTGCCCAGCCAAGGCTGGACATGACACTAAAGGAGGAAATAGATCCTCCAATAAACCTCATCTTTATGTGGTAGATGTACAGCATGATGATGCACTGGAGGTGGAGCCCATCCAGGAAATGGATGGGGATGCCTCCCCAAGCAATAAAGAAGGTGCTGAAGATGTGCCTGCAGGGGATGACAACAAAGTCATTGACCTAGAGGATAATATCCTTAAATATGGCAAAGAATTCAATGTTGAGGAGGAGGATGAACCAATCACCTTCCTCAGTGCCATGTATAATGATGGTGAGGAATCACTTGATGAAACAGATGTGGTTTACTGCACAATAATGTGCCCTGAACCTGAGGATGACAACAATTGTTGCATTACTCAGGTTATTGTCAATGGTGATGAGAACACCATGACTGTTCAGATGGAGGATAGTGATATCCCACCTCTGGAGGAGTGTCAGGGCAACTCCCCTCCTATGCATCCCATCAACAATTCCGATGTTGGGATGGGTGACAATACTGATTCATCCACTTTGGAATGGAGTTCTATGTATGGAGCCATACATGCAGATAACTGTGCACTTTGTTCCTCTGATGTTGAACATATCACACAATCCTTGGAGGAGGAGGATGAGTCTCTCATGGAGGTATTATGCCTCCCTCAGTCACTTGAACAGTGAGCATATCACTGAGGTTGGGATGATGGGATTAGAACCTGGCCTACCACTCATCTGCTCAAGGCCAAAACCATGATGGCATTGTTATGCCTCATGTGTTACTGACTCTGCATGGTAACATGACAGTTGGTGGCACTAGCACAACATGCAATGGAGGCTTGCTGTGAGATGGAATCTCTTCCATCTTCATTGAACAGCACAGGCATGCATGAGCACCATCTTTCTGATCTAATAGATTATATCTTGCATCTGACTGACCACACAGATTGTGTGCTGGTCACCTCTGAGGAGGTGGAGGTTCAATCCCCTTGGGGACAACTCTGTGTGGATGAACATGGGGGGATAGAACATATCCCCTGACTATCAGATCAGGACAAACCCCCCATGGAATCATTGCCTACATTTTTGCAATAGATAGTTGGGGGAGTGTCATCTGCTGGTCACATGACAGGATGGAGTTGGTCTCCACTATATGGTGCAATACATCATGATGCACAATGTCTAGATTGCAACCAATGGATATCTCATATATCCAATGCTGCAATCAATGGATCAGAAGGACCATCCTTTGATGCTGCTATGGTGTATCCTACTGAGTACAGTAGACAGGAGTATCACTGCAGCTGGGATGACAGTGAGTGTGCTGTTATACTTGGCCTGGGTAGGGACAAGTGTAGACCTAATGATAATTGCCTAGGTCAAGGACAGGGGCTGAGGGTTATGTACTGATGTAAGTCAGGGACTTCAGAAATGAAGGTCAAGGGTTCCAGTGGATGAGGATTCAATGGTTACATCAGGTGACATCAAGGATCTTCCAGAAGGATTGCAGAGGTTCTGGGTGGTGAAGGATGAAGGACAACAATGAGGAGGCACTATGGCCAAACTTAGGGGTGACTTAGAGGAGGACTGAGGATGAAGGTGAAAACCTAAGGTAGGAATTGCTTAAAGTTACTATACATGAGCAGCCAGTATTTATACTAGAAGGTGCCAGTCATACTGAGTTACCAGGAGTCAACAGATAGCCCTAGGGCTGCATAAACTAAGTATAGTCCTATGCAAAACTATGCAAAGGTGCTGTGATCAGAGGCTATACAAGTGATGATGAGAAAAAGAATAATAAATAGCATGGGCTGTGCAAGTGGGAATACATAGGAGTGTGATCAGAGATCTCTATGTAAAAATAGATAGTAAGCATAAATAGACATGGTAAAGTCTAGAACATGAAGGGATATCAATGTTACCATGTTGCATAGTGATAGAATCAAAAGAAGACTGAGAGAGATTAGAATGTAAAGTGGAAAGAAAAGATAGGGGGGAATTGCAAATTGTAACATGTGCTCAGCTAAATGGCTATGACTTGGACATTGATGCTGTCTGTGCATCATTCTGCATCATGACTGATGGTACATATTGCTATCATTGAGGAGGCTCATGTCACCACATTAGACTTGGCAGATCAGCTATTGGAGATCTGCCTACATGGGTCTGATCTCCACCTCCATGTATTGGAGGCTGTAGGTTGCCTATATGGACCCCTCATGGGGTTATCCACATCAGACAGGATGGTCCCCATCATATAGAATACCAGAATGGACCACACCACCTGAATCCTCAGTTAGTGGCCATATCAATGGCTTCCAGTGCTGGTGCACCTACATCATCTGACTGGAAGTTCTAGTATTCACTGTGATTGTGCACACCCAATGGTAATCCATCTGGATACCATCTGTGTGCCATGATTGAGGCTATAGTGAATGGCTGTATAGCCCTCATGATGATTGACACCAGGAGCATTGGTAACTTTGTGAACCCTGCATTTGCAAAGGTCACAAAGATGAGGGTGACCCCTGTGCAGGAGCAGTTAACACTGCAGCTTGGCTGCATGGGCAGTCACTCTAAGATCACTCATGAGGCTAACACCTCACTTGTGGTTGGGAGCCTCACCACTGATGTCTGCTTTGATGTTGCAAACATCAATCACTACAATTGTATTCTTGGGATACCCTTCCTCCAGATCCATGGGGTCAGAATTGATTTTGGGACAAATGAATTGTCCTTTGGTGATGTCCACATCACCCTGTTAGGAAGATGCAACATTGAGAAATCTATGTCAATGTCTGGGGCTGCCAGGCAGCTGCCCCATTCCACTCCTTCCCATTGACTCCCAAGCCCTGCATGGTCACATTGACCTCATGAGGGCTTAAGGAGGGAGGGGGTCAGAGGGAAAGACCCTCCACTCAATGAGAAATTAATTGCCCCAGGACAACTACTAGTAGCTATGAAGCCTGGGAATCCAATGAAGGGTCTGACAGCAAAGGACATTCCTCAGTTGAGAATCCAATGGTTCCAAAAATACAAGCATCTGCTTGGGGAAGTAGTCCCTAAACTTCTCCTGTTGTGACAGGTTAACCATTGCATCCCACTCATCAACAAGGGAAAGCAGTATATATACCACTTGCCTCAATGTGCTGACACACTGAAGCAACAACTGTCAGAAAAAATCCAACTATATACTGACACCAGATGGTGGGTCATGAAAAGTGTCCCACAGGTGGTGCCAATGCTCTGTATTCCAAAGAAGAGTGGGAAACTAAGGACAGTCATTGACTGTCAGAAATACAATGACAATACCATAAAAGATGTTACTCTGTTTCTGGATCAAGATCAAATATGTATGGACATAGCAAGAGTGAAATACCACTCAAAGATCAACCTTTCAAATGCATACAAACAGGTCAGGGTTGAACCAGACAATGTCTGGAAAATGGCATTCACCATGATTTATGGAACTTTCATAAGTCAGGTTATGCAACAAGGGGATTGTAATACCCTAGCAATGTTTCAATATCTAATGACTGTGATCTTCAGAGATCAAATAGGACACTTCGTGTACATCTATCTAGATGATATCTTTGTATATAGTGATACAATAAAGGATCATGAGATGCACCTCTGGATTATGTTTGATCAGTTAGAAACCATAGGATTCTACCTCAAAGAGGAGAAGTGCAAATTATATGCTGACAAATTCAACTGTCTTGGACATATCATCAATAACAATGGCATACATGCCAATAGAGACAAGATGTCTCATACTCATAACTGGAGGATACCTAAGTCCCTCCATGAGGTACAACAATTCATTGGTCTCATTGAGTACCTGGCACAATTCATGCCTGATGTTTTGGCATGTGCAACACCATTAACAGGAATCCAAAGGAACAGTCACCCATTCCATTGGAGGGACATGCACAATGGGTGCTTCCAGATGATAAAGGACCTGGCATGTATGTAAATACCTGGTCCTTAGGCCAATTGATCCAAGAAAGGAAGAGCTGATTTGGCTCATCTGTGATGCATCCCTATATGGGGTGGGCACAGTTTATGGGCAAGGGCCTGATTGGAAGACATGTCATCCTGCAGGATTTATGTCAAAGAAGCTGACAGATGCTCAACAGAACTACCATATGTCTGAAAAAGAGACCCTCACAATAATCAAGGCTCTTGTTAAGTGGGAGGATAAACTTCTCAGATTCGAATTTACAATCATAACTGATCTTGAAGCCCTTGGGTATCTAAATACCCAATGTAAGCTATCAAGCCAGCAGGTTCAATGGCTTGACTATATGTTGAGATTCAACACAAAGATTATCTACATGAAAGGATTAGAAAATTGAGTGGTGGATTACCTATCTTGATATTATGATTGAGAGGAATGAGATGATATCTCCAAGAAGGACATTGAATGGGCCTCTGCTGATGCATAATTGGATCCAGAAGGGGATGATCTCCCCCAGGATCAGTGGATGGAGCTCCAGGCTCTCACAATAGTTAAGAAATCAGTTCCCTGGGTGAGTAAGCATCTCACTGAAAAGCAAGAAGCCAGGACTCAGGAGGCTTCTGAAATGGCCTCAGCTGCAGAAAGGAGAGCTGCAGAAACTCCTCACACAAAAGTGTGAGAGGATCCTATGGTTCTCAAATCCACCCAGGTCAGAGGGACACCTTCCATCATGTATGGGACACAACCAGAATTTTTGAAAGCAATCTGTAGGAACTATGTGGATGAACTGCTTTACCAGAAAATCCTGGCTCAACAAAGCTATTATAGGAATTTCCAAGAGGTCAAAGGCCTCCTCTACACTGTTAACCAAGGGGGAGAGACAGTCCTCTGCCTTCCTCATGGTAAGTATAAGGGTGATGGGTTGATCACCATGGTTGTAGATCAAGTGCATAAAATGCTTGGGCACTTCAGTGCTCAATGAATGGCAGATTATATCTGCCAATGGTACTGGTGGCCAAAACTTGGCCAAGAAGTTGACAAGTTCTGCCAAACATGTCCAACATGCCAGACCATCTTGATCGACAATCAACAACTGGTTGGACTGCTACACAGTCTACCCACACCAAAATGTCTGTGGGGATTGATTGCAATGGATTTTGTAGGGCCATTCCCACTGAGCCAAGGGTATGACTACCTTTGGGTTGTGCTGTGTTGAATGACATTGATGGTACACTTGATACCAATTGTAATGATGATGCATGCATCAGAATTAGCATGTAAGTACATGCAGGAGATCATGCAATTGCATGGACTCCCCAAGACAATCATCTCTGATCATGATGCAAAGTTCACATTGATGTACTGGTGCAAGTTACATCACATAATGGGAGCAAAGTTGCTCATGTCAATGGCATTCCATCTGCAGACAGATGGTGCATCAGAAAGGGCCATCTGGAACATTGTACAGATGCTCCATGTGATGTTTTAGCCTGATCAGATGAACTGAGCAGAGAAACTGCTGATGGTGGAATTCACCATCAATTTGAGAATTAGTAGTTCAACTGGCTTTACACCATTTGAGCTGAATTACAAGTATATGCCTGAAGTTATGAAACATATCAAAGGAGGAAAACCCTCCATAGCACTGGGGGTGCACACATTTGTGCAGCAGGCTCTGCAAAACCTGGAGATGGTGCACAATGCCATCATTGAGAGTAGAGTGTGATGAAATCTACACAAATTAGTTAATGTAACTACTAAACTACATAACTAATCAACTAAAAAAAAGTATAACTAATGATTTACTAACCACTAATCATTACTATTAATTACTAGATTAATACTAATGATCACTACTGATCATGCCACTACTGATCATCCTTACAAATCATATAGACTTATACTTACTGTGGATTGCACAATTGACTGTGCATGATGTCACACTAACTGTGCATGATATCATAGCTTACTATGCATGACTGTGCATGTCATCTGAGTTAACATTCTTCAAGAATAAGCTCAGATTGAATCACTACTATAAATACAGTCTGAAATGTAGTAGATACTCTAGTGCAATAAGACTTCTCTCTTTT
>JBBPLE010000031.1:0-98058 GCA_038089675.1 Boletales sp. KT-2023b
CAGATCGTCGAGATCGGCTTCGGTGTACGAGCAAAGCAGGAGTCGGGCGGTGGCAAACATTGCGGGTTCGGGGTGTGCATTCAAAATGTACTTTCTGCCTGCGACGATTTATATGGAACTCCGGGTCTAACTAGTGGCTGCGGTCGCTGCGATCGTGACGCGTTTTGTCGTATAGAAACACCGCAGTCATTAATGGCACTTAGGTCCGAAGGATAACGGACCGGAGCAAGACCTGTTCGCACTTTACAGACTCGGAGGTATGTACAGTAGTGATATCGTGCAGAACGTAAATCAAGTAAAGACCAGAATACATTGAAGAGGGGGTCCGGGACGTAGTGATGCGGGACAAGTGGCAGTGCGGGTGAAACGCCAAGGTAGTGCACTTCAAACATTTTCACCATCATTATCACTCGCTTTCTCGGGCACCTCATGTTCCACAACCGTTACGGCGGTCTCTCCAGCGGGAGGACCGTGGTAATGCCGATGTGCGCCCAGCACATACCAGACCCAAGACATCGCAATAATCCCCACTGTGATTACCGAGGCATAGTTCATGTTGGATGCGCTGACGGGCATTTGCGTTGGGAGTGAAAACACCACGCAAACGAAGAACGTCCAAAGTGAGCACCAGACATTGGCAAACACGCCGAGCCAGCCATCACCCAAGTAGAATGGGCCTGGTTTGAACATTACTTCTGGGTGGGAATGGAAGATGCGTCGAAGAATGATGGGAATGACGTAGGAGAGGTCGGAAGCCATGGCAGTCATCGCGAACACGGCGTTGGCCGCGATAGGGCTCACTAGGTCAAGTAGCCCGGGGAGGATGCTAAGAACGACTGTCAGCCAGACGGCTCGTAATGGTGTTTGCGTGGAAGTGCTAATATGTCCAAAGTATCCGCCATCCGGAAGACCATGGTCGCGACTGAGCGCGTAGAAAGTGCGAGATACCGCTTGGGTACATGTCTGGGCCACGAAGAATGCGGTCATGCAAACGAACACCCATACAGCAATGGCAAGACGAGTACCCATTCGCAAGACCATAATGGCAAGGAACGCAGATCCTGATGGACCGGGAAGATTGGCGAACGGTCCTGAGCAGAGGACGAGCGAAATGTTGAGGAGCCAACCGAATATTGCGGTACCGATCGTTGCAAGGATGATGGCTGCAGGTGCGCTGTAGGCAGCACGGCGGAGCTCCTCCGAGATGTGCGCTGTGCAGTCATATCCCGTCATGGTCCATTGTACGCTCAATAACCCCAGTAGAAAACTGATACCGTTGTTCCAGCCGCCGGTCCCATTGATTAGCCCTTCTGCACCAAAAACATAGGATGCTGAATGCATTTCGGATCGAGGGGTCAATGCGAGGAGTAGGATGATGATGAGGCAGGTTGCGCCCAAGTTAATGAACACAAAGCCACTCGTAAATAAACCGAGCTGTCGGGTTTTGAGCGTATTGAGTATGCCGTGGACGACAAGTAAGGCAGTGGTAAGTCCCACGACTTTTCCGGGAGTAATAACAAATGCATTATTGGTTGATATCGACACCGCAGCGAGTATCATGTTGGCAAGCCCGAATTCGGTAGACGATAAGCCGACGGTCTGACCAAGGAGGTTGAGCCAGCCTACGATCCAACCCACCTAGTGGTGATTGAGTGAGTGGCACTTGATTAGAAGGAACTGGGACGCACCCTTGCACGATATTTCTTAGGACACAAACGAGCAGAAGCTCCATACAGTCCGCCGCAAGTTGGATATGCGCTGACGACCTCTGCAATACTACTCGCCAAAGCGAGGCAATTCGTTCCTCCGAGAAACCAACACCATGTGACCGATGCAGGACCCCCAAGCAGCCAGGGTGTATTAAAAGTGCTGGCGATGCTTGAGCAGACACCCATTATGCTGAACGCAAAGCTTATCGTGGCGAGATTGGAAAACTCGCGACGGAAGGAGGGGACGTAGCCCAGAGCTCGTAGCTCCCTGTCGTCTTCGTCATCGTTGTTGGTTGTCGTTTGCTGATCTGTGTTTCTCTTGTAGAGCGACATGGTGGGCAAGAAACTAGCAGTTTACCCACCCTCGGAAAGATAACCACCACGAACGGAAGTAACCGTGTGCGGTACCGTGAAGAAGCCGCATCAAATGTGTGTATCTTGCATTTTGCTTACCCGTATGGAGTGACGTCCGCGAATGGGCGATTTTTGTGGTGAACCGGTTACTCAAGTGCAGCATCATGAATAGGCGGTTAAACTTAGCGGTCTCACTCGTCGTTGTATCTCGTTTTACTTGGACGTCTGGTGTCTGCAAATGTTCCCGAGGGAAACCCTGCGCCCACTTCCTTGCTAGAAATCCGAGGGTCTAACACCGTCACTCTGTCAGGACACTTTCTTTTCTCTGGTCTATTCTAGGAATCGACATGGTCATTCATGTATCTATCACTTATTTTTAGTGTCCAAGGCAGCGTCTTATCGTGCACTTCGGCTATCATGACACTCTCTTGTGGGAACTCCAAGTATAGTAACCGCTACAGCCACACCCTTCAATGGCGATCCTCCACTAGTAGCTGCAGTGTCTGGGTCCCCGGCGTGTTCGGTGGTTGTACCATCCTCAAGCCCTCCTTCCTTGATCTTATTCTACTCATAGGTCGGCCTTTGCTCGAGCCAGGCTCAGTTACTCCCGGTCCCCTGCTATTGTGGGACAAACTTCGGGAATAGTGGATCTTTTACCAGGCTGTCACTCCTCATACTACCGATAACCCGTGCCCCTCTAATTTATCAAAACCGTTCGTGAACACGGCGAGTACGAGAGACTTGACGCCATGGGGCACGTTTGCTCCCAGGGATGTTTGGGGGTACAAGTTAACTGGGCACTAGATACTGCTTTGGTGCTGGCATCACCGTTGATCTCGCAACTTTCATAGTTCTCGACAACTGCATACTCTGCCACCCTTCTGGAGTGTCGCCAGCGTCAATCAAAGTTATTGAGATACTGTACGTATATGTCCGAGTCGCTGTGCGAGTTCACATCGTTTCGGATATCAACTGCATCATGGGGCCTGTGCAGGACGTTCGTTCAACATCGTTCATTCTGACTGACCACCAGCCGATGCATTTCAACAAAGGACGTGGTTTTCCCCGCAAACCAGCGCGTGAAGGCGGATGCGATTTTTGCAGCGCACATCGACAAGGCTTTGTTCCATACGAGTTTGTCGACTACAAGGGTAAGTTGACTCCGTAGTTTATTCCATATCTAATCATTATTCAGGCACTGTTCATCGTTTTGCGTGTCACCCAAATCTTGCCTACGAGGATGTCATGTCAAGACACGATTCGGGGGTAGTCTGTCACAGACGGCGGAATGACTTCGAAACCCCTTGGCCTCTTGATTCTGTTGATGCCCATCTGACATTTGATAATTTTTTGTGCATAAACTTCCTTCTTGTGAGACATAACCCGGGCTCTGAATGGGAAGATAACAAACTGATAGCTACTTTTCCCCACCTGTACCAACTCTGGATTCTCCCACTTATTTCCCGTGACCAACCAAAAATGTCACGGTGTATCACGCGTGTTAATTCCTTTTGTACTACGTTTAGCTGCAAGCCGACGCCATGGACGAGGAGCGAACACTGATCACCGATGTCCATTTGGCGTACGAAGATGCAGATTTAGCAAAACGACTCTGGGACGTCCATTGTCTGAACGGGCGTGTATTTGACATCGTCCCTTCCGGTAACCAAGTCAGGCCGTCGTCGATAACGGCGGACCGTTGTACCGTAATCCGAGGCGACGGCGGAACCCTCTTGCCATCGTAAGGAAGCCTCCGACTCATTTCGATCATTACATCTTATTCAAGTCCTCGTAGCCTTTGTCATGCACATATTCATCTGGACAAGTGCTTCATCATGGAGCAGTGCGACCCGCTCCTCACAGGGTGAGCGGGATTCACGTTTCGATGGAGATAGTCAGGCGCTCACCCGTCATGGCATCGCCCCGGCAAGCTCCCTCGCCGAGGCGTTACAGGTAACCAACAAGGCCAAGGCTAGATTCCCAGATCGTGTTGGAGACCTTTATGCCCGTGCTACACGACTCGTACGCCAGAGCGTGGAAGCCGGCGTTACGCAGATGCGAGCATATGTCGAAATCGACACGACCGTCGGGATGGCCTGCTTGGACACTGGCCTGAAAGTCAAATCTGAGTGGCAGAGGGTGTGCGACATTCAGATCGTGGGTGGGTAACGATGTTGGCCACACCTTATCACGTGTAACACTGGTGTTGTGCAGCGTTTGCCCAGGAAGCACTGTTTCCGTCAGCTACGGCCGAGACGACAGGGGCGAATTTCAAGCTATTGCAAACTGCTCTCAGTCGCGATGGGATATCGGTTGTCGGATCCGCACCGTGGGTCGAACCATCTCTGGCGCATGCACACAAGAACATGACACACGTCCTCAAGTTGGCCCAGGATCATCACCTCCACGCCGACTTCCACCTCGATTACAACCTTGACGCCAACACGGAGCCCATGGTATGGGAGACGCTTCGACAGATGCGGGAAATAGGATGGACGAAGGCAAACGCCGGAAATCGACGTGTGACGATTGGGCATGCCACACGACTTGGGATGCTCTCCTCTGAGGAGTGGTCAAGGCTGCGCGTCGAAATGGACGTTCTTCCACTACAAATCGTGGCCCTGCCTCAAAGCGACATTTATATGATGGGTCGACCGAATTTGGACGCAACTTGGAGCGTTCCACTCGCAGCACGAACCCTTGATGTCGCCAGGATCTGGCGAGAGCACGGCGTCCATATCGCACTAAGCGTGAATAACGTGGAGAATGCATTCACGCCTCAAGGATACCTCGATCCGCTGACACTCGCTTGTCTGGAAGTGGGGCTATTCCAGGTCGGAACCGAGCCTGAGTGGAGGGAACTTCTGGTAAGTGGTTAAACGCTGGCTTGGTTTCCCGTTTGGGGTGGACTGACCGGCAACTGCAAGTGCGCGGTATCTACTACGTCGAAGGAAGCTGTGGGATTCATAGAGGATGGCGGTCCATATGAAGGGAACGTTGTGGACGGTCTGGCGCCACTGATTGGAGGACTTGCCGATTTCGTCTTGATGCACGAGGCCAGAAGGTGGCAGTCTGCGGTGTTGAGTCCGAGCTTTGACCGGACAACAGTGTTTCACGGCAGAAAGGTGGCCCAACGAACGACATCAAGGTGGACTAGTCTTGATGGAAGGGAGAGCGTGCAAGGGGATAGCCTTAGTGACCGGGAAATTGAGTGATGTCCAGTGAATTCGGCGGACGAAAGTGGGTAATATATCATACGATTGAACGGGGCAGACCTGGTCCAGGCGTTAGACAGGCTCCCTCATGACATTTCAAATTGCAGGGGCACACTGATGATTCCCAGGCTAGTATGAGTGTCTGATTTCAACCGAGATAACGGAACAAACGAGCATATGATGGTTATCATAGCGTCTATCCTGTCCGATTTTGAGCAGATCAGATGGTGTGTGGGCTGACGAGTTCACCCGAGAATGTCCAAGTGTAACCGGGGGGGCAAGGTTAGTCTAAGCCCCAAGGGAAAATGGAACTCGTGGCCTTCATCGCGCTTACGATGGACGATAAGCAAAAATGATCCCTGACACACTTGAACTTATCATGCCGTCAGAATGAAAGAAAGCGAAGGGAGCAATGTGAAGATTGCACTGGCGACCACATGTGGAGCAGACTGCGTTGGACGTGACAGGTTACTGCAAGTTTGCAACCAGGTACGCTGGCACGCTCAGGCTCGGACCTAGGGGTGTTTGACGTATTATTTGGAGAGCCAAGGGAATCCATGGATGGATGCAGGGCTCATTTTGGTGATTTGGACGGGTTTGATACCCACTGCCACTGTGTATTGGTGGAGAGGTCCTAGTGCAAGAGATATGCTGATCAGACGACAGTCCTATTTTTATTCACTATGACAAGCTTCTTGACGGGACACGACTTGACATTGGCACCACTGCAGAGAATCCCACATTTGTAAGTTACATTTTAATGTCATCAAGACCAAGTCCATGGGGCGAGCCAGAGTCGGGTCTCGCCGTGGGTTCACACGGCCAAGCAATATAACGGTTAGCTCCAACCGGACTTGCTTCTGGTTGAAGCTCTTCTCTTGCCAACCTTGAAGGGTTTCCACAGAGAGATGATCTCCATCTACGTCCTCCTCATCACCTTCTTCCTTTCGGTCGTCTCACCCGTGCCCCTAGCATCCAGGGATGTCGCGGATCCGCCCATCACAAGCCCAACAGCCTCCACCGTTTGGCATGCCGGGCAGACCGAGACAGTCACCTGGTAGCTACCCACTGATTCCATCCAGAACAACAAAAATTCTCACTCCTCCCTAGGAGTACCGCTAACTTGCCCGCCAGCGTGTCCAACCCGAACGGGAAGTTGGTCCTCGGCTATTGGTACAACAACAGCGAGAACTTGATGTTGAGTAAGTGCCCGACTTGATCCATTCCCGTGTCTCGGATACATTTGCATGTTCCGGCCACCTGACCTGCGACCATATACTGATCGTCTGCCAAGACTCTCCCCTTGCCACCAACCTCAACTATTCCGTCGGACAGGCTCAGATCACAGTACCTGATGTCCCCACCCGGTCAGACTACATCGTCGTCTGTAAGTGCTTTTCACCCGAGCGCATGATCAGCCACATTCATACGTACCATAGTGTTCGGCGATTCTGGTAATGCGAGTCCTGAGTTTACGATCATTAACGATGCAGCTTCGTCTGCCCCGCCAACTTCATCCCCTTCCGCGACCACTTCCTCTCCTGTCCAGGCTACTTCCCCTGGCACTTCCCCTGGTACTCTGCCAACCCCTTCTTCGACTCCCACCCCGCCTTCAGCCAGTCCAAGTTCGCCTCAAAACATTGGCGACTCCTCGTCGTACCCGACTGCTTCCTCAGCGACGTCCCCCGGAGCGATCTCTACGACACCGACGAGTGCTTCGTCCACTGCTTCTCGTTCCTCTACCGTGGTCACAGTGACTTCCTCGTCTCTTCCGTCATCAGCGCAGTCCAGTGCAGCCTGGAAGAAATACACTCCAGGGCTAGCGTCTTCTCTCAGTATTTCATTGACACTTGTCTTCCTCTTTGCATTTTCATGAACCAACTCTTAACCTGACATTTTAGACTCGAGGACAATTTACGATCACGTGCTAATGCTCGTTGGATGCTGAATGCTTTCTTCTCTTGTACATGACCTCTTGATTTGCCCTTGCTCTTTTCGTTGTACGACATTTTTACGACGTCGATGGCTCACTCGTAAAGCAGGATCAACTGCTTTGCGTCTCCCACTACGACTACTCACTTGTACATGACCTTGCATTTTGAATGTAACAATAGTTACTCCGGATACGGCGTTTAGTGGTACCGTTTGAAGGAACCATAGATTTGGAGGATGCTCATCTAAATCAGTTGACCAGAATGCAGTGACTCGGTATGTAATGGGCCTGGATGTGCAACTCACCGCCGTGTTGTAATGAGCTCCAGAAAACAAGAGCGGCGGTACTCGCTTCGCGAATCATACACCTTCGATGCTCAGTGAATTGGGGGTTTACTTAGAGAGAAGTATTGGTAGTCAAGGAGTTCCAGCGGATGAGCTTTGTCCGTTGGGTGTCTTCAACACTCCATCTCTGCGCGCTGTTCTTGATCCCAGGGGGGATTCACGAATCACATCCCAGTCTGTAGTACACGGAGAGGAGGGGCCACGAACGAACAAACGTGTGGCATAGCAAGCAGTCGCCTACCCCAAACGTGGCCGCTCTACATCGGACGCCTTCCCTCAATCCCCCCACATGCCGTGCGACTCTGCGGCGCGGTCGTTTCATGAACATGACACATTACCTGAGAGATCGGGTTGTGAAGACCTCGGATCAATGCACAACGAACGCTCCTGTCATGCAGATTCCCCGACGGCATCAACGGTGCATCGTACCTGGATCTTCGACACCAGAAACGTTCTCTCGCCGCCGACTGGATCAACAAGGCGACCGTGGTACAACCAAACCCACGGCAGCGGGAAGAGCGATAGCCAAACGGCACGCAAGGAAGGGACGTTGGCTTGAAGAGCTCCGGGGTTGGTTTTAGGAAGCCAACACACGGTTCAGGAGAGGGGGGATGTCCGAATCCGAACTAGATGGCGCAGTCCGTCTGCGTAACGACAGCTAAATACCGCGGGGAGCGAGAGACCGCCGGTCTAGACGCGTACGTGAAGGCAGGAATTCGAGACCCACCTTGTGCAAATGAATACGTCGGTCGAAGAATGCACATATAAACCTTTTTGTTCTTATTTGAGGCACCACAGAGCCCGAGATGGTTCTTCGCTTCGGTGGAGGAATATATTCATAGTACTTCAATCACGCCGCAAGCCAATGCCAGCCTTATTTGCGCCATGAACGTCGAGAGCGCCCTCGAGTAAGGAAGGTAAAGCGGAGCGGGGCGCGTCGATGCCCTGATCATTGAGTCGTTTGCACCAATGATGACTCTGCGGGGTGCGGCACAGTCTAGATAATCACCGCGATCTCCATCTGTCCAGATTTCCGCATTCGATACGCTTCCAGCCCTGTTTCCACAGTCATGCATGTGTAACACCCCATGAGAATTACCTGTTCTTTGATCATATTGCGATATCTTTCTCTGGAATTCATCCCGTCACATCTCGTGGTGGAGTTTGGAACACCAGTTGTCTTTCAGGAGCTTGCAAGTGGGGGTGAATGTGACGAGCGGTTGGCATGTACATTCCGAACAAGCACAAACATATTCGGATTGGAACGAAAAAAGTCGCTATCCATTTCCAAGATACACGACATAATTCTAACTTCAATCTATATAACTGCTAACCATGTTAAGGATCACAGTAAGGATGACCTGAGCCTGCTAATATCGCCCTCTATAAAACGGAAAAAAAAGGTATAGCCAGAAAAATACATCACCAAAAGCATATAATTTGTAGCCCATCCTGTCGATGCACTTTACCTCCCAACATCTATACATCATTGACAAACCCCGAACGATGAGAGGCAATACATTCAATCGTCGAATTGCCAGGTGACATACAATACGCCGAGGTTCGGGTCACCGATCTGCTCGAACAGGACTTGCCCCAAATCTTGAGCGGCCATTAGACATCGCGTCTGAGAACAAGCACGTCCGCATACCTAGATGATTTGGGTCACAGCTCGGGCATTTATCAAGTACCATGCCCGATACCGATGCTGAGCTTGCCTCATTCGTGATTGTGATAGTCTAAAAAGGTATTAGAAACCGTGGTCGAACACGAAAACAAACTCACTCGACCACAATTGGCTCCTGAGTCATAAATGTCGGCTGAGATGGCGATAATCCAATCATCCGGCCCACTGTAGACCCCACAAGCACCCAATCCAGGGGTGAAATATGTTGCCTAGGTGGATGGTGATCAACATCCGAGCACATGGAGGTCGAGAAACGCACGCACCGTCCCATAGTTTAGCTGCCGTTCTTCAAGTGGCTGACCAAACAATGACGGTACGGAGATCAGGAAGATGCTCAACGACGTAAGGATGGTGGAAAGTTGGAACATCACGGGAAGAGGGACAAGTGTCTAAGACGAGTGATGCAGTAAGTCGAATGAGAGGTTGGTAACACTCAGTCCTCCAACATCTTCAGGCTGGTTATATACCGTGACGCCAGCCTTACCTCACCTAAGGCGGGAGAACGGATTGCTGTGCTAAGTAAGAGATCGACCTGGAAGGGGATCGCAGTGCCACATACGCGGAAAAAGAGAGGATCGATTGCCTTTAGCGTTTAGCCGGGAAGTGACCTCGGGAACATCATCGGATTACTGATTCCGGATGAAACATCAACCAACAAGAGTGTCGGCGATGTGAAGTTGTGCAAAACATAGCTGCGAACGAGCCTGACAGCCAACAACCCGCTGGCACAGGAGAAAAGGATGCTGCGAAAAAGAGTCGGCAAACATATCTAGCACCATGCAATGTGAACCGAAGGGAGTGACAAGTCATCGCCAGTTCGACAATTGCCTATCCGCGCAACTGAGACTCAGGCGCGAGAGCCCAGTGCATGTTGGCTGCGAATGAACCTGAGGCCTGACGGCCGACAACCGGCTGTTGTGCGAAAAGAAGACGCTGGGAAAAAGAGTAAGCAAACGCGGGCATGGTCCATGCTTGAACGTGGACCGAATTGACAGTTCTACGATCGCCATCTAGAGATATGACCGTTGAAAGTCACGTTCAGGTAAATTTAATAGTGTCTCATTAATTTCCCACGATTTACGGTCAGTGACTCTGACTCCTGTTCACTGACCGGCAGAACAGAACACTCAGTGGCACGGGTGGGCTCTGTTGTATGGATCAGTACCCACCATGCCCACTAGCACATGCCGGGGTAGTAAACAGGAAGTACTACTATAGTAGATTGGTACTGGTCGAGATTGAACGACTGCATGACTCCAAACTCCATCGATGTGTCAGCAATGAACCTTCTTAAGTGGCGTAGGACAGACAACTTGTTGTAACTCGCCGCGACCGTGTCCGCTTGGTCACTTGTCGCTTGTCCCGTAACAAGGTGCAAAGGGTGCGAATTATTCTTGTGGATGCCGCCACGTGATGGTCCCGGTCGTACGGATTCCGAAGGTGATTGGTGAGTGGTTTGTGTGCGAGACAGTTTCAAGTCCGAGTGGGACGGATGTATCAGTGACGGATGACGAGGGTGGCGTTGACCGTTCCCGAAGTTCGGGACGTTGCGCTCCCCCCCGTAATGACAGCTGGGTGCGAAACGTGACAGACCCCTCCGAACTGAGTGGGATCGCAGCGAGTGCCCTGCCAGAGACCGTCACCCCCGGCAGGTATGATCTTGAGCCGAGATTAGGGTGTAGGTGTCGTGCCAGAGACGTCAGTGAAACACGCCGAGTATGGTGATGTTGGTTTCAACACTGTTGGATATGTACAGCTAGCAAAATGTTTGCATCGCTTTCCAGGTTGGTCGAGTGACGTAGGTAGTGGGTTGTCGTCCGCCGCTGCCATTTGCGTTGACTCGGTTCCAATGGTGACCCATTCCGCTTTAGGTTCAATTGGACGTCTCGTGGTTTAATGGCACCGTTGGCACGTCCGTTGACCGATACAGTGACCACTATGGTGCCGATACTTTGAGCTGGCAGCCCTTGTGCATCTTCGATCATCGGTGGCAACCATGGGGTGAATTCGGTGAATGTGGACTGGTCCGTACAGACGTGGAGGGTTAACGCCGTCCGGTATCCAGTTGGAGTGAGGTGGCGAGGAACTACGCGGTGATAATCGGTATCGGAGGATGTCTCGTCCGACTTTCCGTCGATGTCAGCTTCGGCTGGGACCGCTCCTGTACTGGGGTTAGCATTATCGTTGGCCATCGGTCTCCTTTCTGGTTGATCCATTTGGCCAGTTTTTGGTTTCCTACCTCGTCGCTTACCGTGTATTGGGCCACCGCGTGAGTATGTAGTACGCGGTCCAGTGACCCGATATCTTGAAAGTGTAATAATACAGCTGGCCAGGTTGCGGTGTTAACTATGGCCGGATTTAGTGGCTCTGGGGTCTAATAGTATCGTGCGGTAGCGAGTACGGGCTGTCCGACACCCGTTGGTAGTCAGGTTGGTCGCACTGAGTCCTCTTGCTGGGACGTCGCAGATCGCGGTCCTGCTCCGTTGCTGTGAACTTGAGTGGTTCGTTGAGTGATCCCCGGTAGCAAAGTGAGTGGCTTTCGTCGATCCGGTGTGGTCTGCGCGAGCCATTCTAGACCCGAGTCTGGGTTGCTCTCTGGCAATGGGCCAGAGACCGTGTCAAGCAAAGTGACAGGGCGATTTTCTGCGATGCGGCGGGATGCTCTTGAAGTGTCGGCAGGTCAAGTTACGCCACAGGATCAGGATCAACGAGACTGGTCGAACAGCTCGCCAAGAATTTCAACGCCTGGCAGTTGAGTAACTTGAGTTTCAGACTCGTCTTCAAATCCGAAGTCGTTACTGCATTCCTGAAGGTCCACTCGTTGCGGATAGCGGCTGTTATAGCCGTTGTGGATACCATTAGCATTATTTCGGAGGGCAGTCCTCATTGCGGTGTGGGCCGTCTGGAAAACACTGACAGCATGGTTAGCGAAATCAGCCCAGGGGCTGCCGTCACACAATATGAACATTTCGGCCGAGAACTGGGCCTATTGAGCGGCGAACATGTAAATATTCCGTTGCCGCCTTGAAAGCCTTCTTGACTCCGCGCCGTGAATGCGTTTTGCAGCAGCGCCTTGTCGCGACGTAAAAACGTTACGAAATCCCCGCAACAGTTATCAACGTTTTACCTCAATGATGTCGTGATCAAAGGTGAGCGCCAGAGTGTCGCCGCCCTCGAGGAAATCCAGGCGATTACTATTTGGTCACCGTCACCCCGGGTGTGGGGCAAACAATGTAGTGAATGGGCTACACGTGATATGTAGGCTGTAGCATTATTTACCCTAAACTCACCCCAACCAACAGACTTCGAGTCAAATTTGAACATTTCATTCGAAATGCAACAGGTCAAGAGCTATGGTCAAGGTCTTCCAGTAAATTCGATTTTCCTATTGTTCCTAAAGGATTTCCATGTTGAACGATTTCCCAGGACCAAGCGGATCGCATCGCCGGTCTTTTCGACGCGCATCTCGGACTAATCACTGACGTGCGTAGCCCCTTTGCTTGGTCGGAATTAGCGTGGGATGTTCACTAAGGACGTCTCTTGTTCAGCTTCACGACATCTACCGTGATCGTGTGGCACTAGAACGCGAATATGCGACAAAGCTTCAGTTTCTTCTCAAAAAGGCTACGGACAGGAAAAATAAGGTTGCCAATGCGCTCGTTGCTGGAGATAATCCCACGAAGCCCTGTCCCGACAGCGCTATCCAGCAAAAGTTGGCCTATTTTTCGAAATCTCGTGACTCTTTCTCAGAGCCTATTGGCTTGATTTAGCACACTCATTAGCGCCTATGCTCAAATCATTGCATCAATGACAAAAGTCGCCCAAGATCATATTCAACTAGCCGACACCATCATAGCTCAGGTTACAGAACCCCTCAAGGTTTTAGAGCGCAGAAATGAGAACCTGAAAAGACAGGTTCACACCGTTTTCTATAACCTTTTCCATGTTTGTCAGCTCACGTGCCCTCAGCAATACCAGTTTTACCAAAAATTACTGTCAGAGCGCGAACGGTTTTATTTGGATCGGATCAAAGTTCGTTTCCCATTTTCCCATAGCTTCCGTAAATGAGCTGATCTTCTGCTGGTGTAGAATAAGCAAAAGGAATGTTTCAACAAAATCATGTCTTGGAAACCTCCTGACCTCCTCCTAGTATGACGACGGATGTGCCGAGGTCGACGTATATCGCCAGAAGCAGGTATTTCAGCTCACTAGCTTCTACTTGATTGCAGTAAAACTGTTAACAGGCTCAACAAGATCGACACGCTGATCGCGTGACACGTCAGTACGATGAGCACCAAAACAATATGCTTAGCAGCAAGAAGTTAGGATATCCATACATGCGATAGGTTCTTGAGCTGACCACCTGCAGCGCGTACCTCATCGCCATCGCCATTGCTAACAAAGTCAAGGATAAGTTTTATACTGAAGATTTGCCCAATCTCGAGGATGTGCGTGACATTACCTTGCTTTCGCTATACTATCGATAATACCTTAATTACCACCAGAGTTTCCGTGAGCGATGTTCCTTTATTCTTGATGTTCTGTTGAGAGCGGCCACTCCAGAGGGGCTTCAGACTCGCCTGGTGGAGAACTGCACAAACATTCTGCTTCAGGCACAGACAATACAGGCGTCGCATCAAGACGTTTTGAAAGATCGCCTTGCTTCCGTGACGACGGCTTTGGAGGGAATTCAACCTCAGAAGGACCAGAGTCTTTTTATCTATCTTAACACCCGGCCATTTAGCCTTCCTAGTGACTGGAAGTTTGAGCCCTGCGCAAATCACTATGATACTGTGAGTCATCGCACCTGTCAGCGGCGTTGGTGTGATGACATTTTCCTAGAGCGACATTGCCCTCGACCCATCCCCGAAAGTCTTTCTTCAGAACAAGTTGGTTCGTTCACGAAAAAAGCTAGAGGAATTACAGCCGGACCTTACTGCCAAACGTGAGAACATATCTTGTTGATGCGAAGCTGCTGACTCACTCTGGTAGGCAATGAGGTCGAAAAGTATACCAATTTAATCGCCTCATATTCCGCGGGTGGCGCTCTTGGGAACATTGACGACGCCGTGAATGTATTGAGCGCTATTTCTTGTTTGCCATATCCACAATGAATGTATTTTCTGCAGGGTCACCTGGACACGCAGCATCAATTGACATTCTTTGCGACCTCGGAACTTGCCCTGCGCACAGAAATTGACACAATTGCGGCCGCTCTTGGTGGTGAGTTGCAAAATGCCGGGTATTACCGTCGCAGTTGACAGATCCGGCACGTCTTCAGATGATCAAGGCGGTTCCAGTCCGCATGACTTGAAAAGCTCGTCCTTCTCCATCCCCACTACGTGTGGTTACTGCAAGGTGTGAACTGATTCAGCAGATTGTAGTATCGAAAATATTTACAGTGCACAGACCTCTATTTGGGGACTAAGCAAACTCGGCAAAACGTGCAAGGCGTGTGGTCTTTCCGTCCATACAAAGTGCGAATTGAAGGTAGGTGAGATTGATCCTCGTCCGTCACCACTGTGTGAATGCTTGCAAGGTACCCGCGGAGTGCACCGGTGTTCGTGGTGATCACAGGGTCTCGGAGACGCCGTCCAGAAACCCGTCGACAGTGTCTCGCAAGGAAATAGGCCACGGCTCCCCTCGAATGGCTTCTTCCGAAAGACCAGGTTCCAGCCATTCTTCCGCAGCTGATGACGCCGGAGAAACTCCAACGCCGTCCTCGTTCATACAGGTCGACGCACCACATGGCCGTCAAGCTCGTGTCGCCTTTGATTTCAAAGCATCTTCGCCGTTCGAGCTGATTGTTACCGGTTAGCAGATTCTTCTCATGAGTACGCACCATCTAAGAATATCTTGTTCTTGATACATTATACAGAGGGAACGATTGTTCATGTGGTAGAGGAAGATGATGGCTCCGGCTGGGTCAAAGTGGTTGACAATCACGGTGGGAAAGGGCTTGTTCCAGCTTCCTATCTTGAGACTGCCGACGTAAAATCACCTCAACCCTCTGGGAGCTCTGAGGAACCCGGGGTCTCTGGGCAATTTGGTATGCATCTTTCCTCTGTTGGCTTGATTAAAATGATGGATGAGAGTGCGTGCCAGTGCGAGTGATATATGACTATGAAGCGCAAGGCCCTGACGAGCTCAGCATTCGAGAAGGAGAGGTGCTTGAGCTCTCTTCTGGGCCATATGGGGGTCAAAATCGCGCCGATGGATGGTGGAAAGGTGACAAAACCGAACCCCCCAATTTAATGATGATTGACCGATTACAATTTTTAGGGTATTCAGTTGACGGGAGAAAAGGGATATTCCCCAGCAACTATGTACGTCTTCTTCCTTGCGAAAAAAAAAGATAAGGTTATTGAATGTCTGTGTCTGTATGGCAGGTTGAAGTAGCCTGATCGTTTCAAGTTTTTCTACTTGCATACTCTCGTCGGGCTGGATGCGGTCTACATATAAACCAACGTTTGTTGCGTATGTAAGGCGTCTTCCACGCCCTCGCCGCGCAGCAGCATGAACCCCATGGCTCCAGGCAAGCATGCTGCAGGTTCCCTTTCGTAAGTGGCGCGGAAGTGAACGATCGTGCCGGTTCTCTGGCTCAATGAAAATGCTGACACCTGAGGAAGGGCGATATCACGGTTGACCATAGAATGACTATATTGCGTCACAGGTTTGGCTTAGCCGAACTTTGTTGTGTCCGTTCATATTACCTTATCTTGGCTTCGTCGACAGTCACGCTGTTGGCCGATCAGACAATCACGATGGTCATAAGCCTACATTTGAGGTGCATTACAACCGCTGTAATCCATTTACTAGTTGCGTCGGTAGGCGGACCGAGAAAAGCCAGGAACAATGTCAAGGAACAATGTCGTACAATTACGACAGGTTCTGGTAGATGCTGATGAGAGTCAACGATAAATTTAGTGCTCCATCACAATTAACAGCGAGAAAGGACACTCACTTGTGCCTCGGGTATCTGGTCTTGGTGAGTTTTCCGCCAGAAGGCCTTCTCCGCTCTCATGAACAAGAAAAACGTTTGTGACATCTTATCGAGGAAAGGGTCTTGCCTGACACCACCTGTACGAAACACAAGTTCTGTCCTCACGACTTACCTAACTCGTTACGAATTATGCATCCCCTCAAAATGTTATAGTTACCTTGAGGTAGGGTCCGAATGTCCGTCATCTTAGCCGCTGTCTAACAATTGAGTTAATTTACCTTTCAATAGTTAAATCTCTGGGCAATGTATTTGTTCTGTTCCTCAATGGCGAGAAAAAGCGGGCTGATAAATATGTATTGATTGACACTGAGTATCTTGCCTCGGTTCAACTAGATGCTCAAGAAGTGAGCGGTGTCCCCAGTGCGGGTTTCTGTCACCTTGTGCCTCCCTCGTATTTTTTTTTTGACTCCGAGTTGGTACCTCCTGTCTTAGACGTCTCTGTGCGCCCGCCGTTTGGAAGGCATGCCACTGTCACTTCGCCACGCCATGCCACGTACCAAAAGATTGCAAGCTGTGGATGGAACCGCCCTATTTCACCGGGTCTCGCTCTGCCCAGATGCTGCGCGCCCCCTTCTGGACGATCAAAAACGTCAAAGCATTTCGAGCGGCCGGAGCACGCCCAAAACTTTTTCACGATCCAAACTTGTCAAGAAGGGTGTCCACGCTGCGCTACCAGGACCTGGCCATGAGTGCCTTTCCGAACGATGGCGTTTCCAACGATCAGTCTTGCCGAACATCCGATGATCTTTTTTATCCCCTAGGTTTATGTCCACGGTCGTTTGCGCGCCGTGTGGGACGTATTTTTGAGTTCGCCGTTGAAAGTATCCATGGATATGGATAGACTATTAATTGATCAGTCTTGAAACAAAGACAGGAAATCGGAGAGCCATACGGTCCAAGCATGGATCGTCCATTTCACAACGTCTCGTTGGCCGGCCAGAAGCGGTAGGTAGAAACTGCCAACGTGAACCTGTTTACCAGATCTCTCATCACTGTCTGTTCCAGCCGCGACCGACTTCGGACCGCATGGACATGCGCAAAGCGAGGGAGGGGGGGGGATGCCCACAGGTATAAAAACCCTCTCCGTTTGGTGAGCAACCCGTCCAGACGACCCAACCACTCGTTCACTCACTCGTGCATTCCTGGACGCGCAGGGTGTGGCCCTCTTGTCGGCAAGCTCGTTCCTTGCATCGTCGTCGCACATCCGTGCAACCGAACGCCGGCTGGCGTCGCTCTGCCCACTCGGGCGAGCCCCGCGTCGGTGCTCTTGCGATGGATGACTGCGACGTCGATCCTCGGAAAGGACGCTTCGGGCGTACGGCTCACCCTCCCGCGCGCGCGGGTCAGCAGACCATGCGCTGTTGTCCCCCTTCTTTCTTTTTCTCTCTTTTTTTTTTTTTCTGCGAGGTTCTTGTTCGCTCGTCGTCCGCAGGTACCTTGGCATGGTGGGTGTTTTCTTTTTTTTTTTTTTTTCCTTTTGCTTTGGCTATCGGACCTTGCTCACCGTCGTGCACAGCGAGGGTCTCTGGCAGGGACCCGCGTACCAGCCAGCGCGCGAGCGCGGTGGGGTCGCTCAGCGGCGGCGGGTCGACGGGGAGCACCCACACCACGCCCGTCCGAAGGCCCCCCCTGGTGCTGGTACAGGCCATGCCGACGGGCGGGCGGGACCCTCGACTGCGCGCCGTCGGTACTCGTGCGACACCGCACCCAACCCTCGACCCTCGACGACGTCATCTTTGAATACCTGTCCCCCCGCTCGGCCGCCCACCCGTTTGCGTAGGCTCGCGTCCGCACGTTCTCAGGGGACCACGTCCAAGTGGCAAGCGGGGCGGGGGCACCACTGCAGGTGGACGCTCTTTTCCCCGCCGTTCCCCGCGCACGGTCCACGCACCCACGCACTACGGCGCGCCCCAACGCGTTCGCTGTGTCTCAAGGGGCCACATGTCCGATCGGGACCGGTCACCGGGGAAGGGGGGACACCGGAATGGGACCACTTCCCCCTCCTCCCACGCGTGCCACACTCGAGGGCGATCACATGAACTCGGGTCCAACGTTCACGGGTAACTAGGCCCAAGCCGGACGCGCGCAAAACGTATGGACTCGGCCACGATCAGTGTGGCGATGGTCTTTCGATCAACGGGTGGACGAGGGGGACACGTAGAGATAGATTGCCCATGCTGTACGATGGAGCACATATATCAGACGTGCTGCTCGTGTGTGTCCGCGGTCGTTTGTCTATACACCGCGTCCGAAATGAGGATAGATTGACCTAGGGCATGCACGAGGATGTCACATCAAACGCGTTTGATGGAATACAACGGAGGGTGAATAAGTACATAAAACAAAAAGAACACACACACGATAGTCCGTCGAACCAAAACTGATAAAATAACCACCCTCTATCACCCCCCAACACCGGACCTCACCGTCCACCCACACCGATCGCCGTGCGCATGTACGGATTGCTGCCCCCCATGGGTGTATACGTCGTCCCGGATGGCAACGCACCCCCCAACGACGGCGTCGGGATCGGCACCCCGATCCCCATCACGGTATCTCGATTCTGCCCGTTGCTCCCCGCGTTGACCGCACCCGGCGTCACGTTCTCAGGACGCGCGACCGCCCGGTCGTCACGCTCCGCGATCGTCGCACCGCCCCGCGCGTTGTCGGTGAGCCCGTTCGGGACCGAAAACGTCTGTCCGAGGCCGTACAGCTTGCCATTGTACTCGTCGTCGTCGACCTCGTCGCCAAAGTAGAGCTCACGCATTTTGAAAAAAGTCGAGGCAGTCAGGAGCGAGTCCGAGCCGGCCTGGTGAGACGTGCCTATCCGCATCACCTGTGTGGACCGGGATCAGCGGGCGTCCGGAGAGTGGAGGAGGGAAACGTACACCAAGATCATCTGCGACGTCTTGCAATCCTCCTTTGAGCGACTTACAGGCGCGCATCATGAATTTGATGTCGTAGCAGTGGGGAAACCACGTCCGAAGATTCTCGAAAAACGTGTCTTCCGATGTCGGCAACGACACCGCCGTCAGTAGCTTGACCAGGTAGCCAAAATCATAGCCACTGTCGCGCGGAAAAAAAGGACGAAAAGCGAGAGACGATGAGCGAGGTGCTCAACAGAAGCACGAAAGGACAGGATTGCATGGAGAGAGAAAAAAAAGGGCCCCACCTGTGAAACGATATCCACCTAGCTTCTGGTACGAGCACCAGACCAGAGGTGATAAACAGCTCTGCGAAATCGTTGGGCGAGATGCCCAACTCTTCGTGTCTCTGGAAATCGAATCCCGACTTTTGCAACAGTTCGATCGACTCAGGCGCGTACATGTCCTTGCTAGAATGACGCATGGGCGACGTCTCACACGAAACGGACACCACGCACCCAATGCTAAACTTGAAGTTGAACTGCCACGTCGACACGTCTTGTGGGAGGTTGCCCTCCTCGTCTGCGAGCGTGATACCGATTTGGATGAGCTTGAGGAGATCGACGTTGCACCGCATGGTCTGATAGTGATAGTCTGAGGACGTCTTGAAGGTGCCGATGGGTCTTGCGACGACGCCGGGAAACTCGGTGTCCTGTTGGGTTCCATGGATGTGATGGGACTGGGAGAGAACAAGAGCGACCCATACCATTGCGACGAATGGATATTGGTCGATCATTTCGCGAATGCTCCGCATCTCTGCATCGAGATTCGGAGCCCATACTTCCCGTATTCGAGACATCTCGTGCTGGCCGTCGTGGTCGTCGTGGTCGTCGTGGTCAACGTTCAAGCAAGACTTGTCACTCAGACTCGCCACCCCAAACCCATCGATGAGCCGCGTCAACAAAGTTGTCTTATGTAAGCACATTCAAGGTGGTCGAAAATGCAACCATGCTACGACGACGCGGGTATCCCAAGAACAAGCAAGAAAGTGAGAGAAAAAAAAAATCAAGAGGCCATGTCTAGAACCACGACATGTACGTGTTACTTTGGTTCTCCACGTTCGATGCCAGTGCACCGAAATCGAAATTAAACGTGTGGTTTCCCACTCGTTGGGGCCCAACGCCGGAAGTGGCCGAGTCCGAGGCCGAATGTCTCACTGACAGGTCTCCGTTCCGTCCGAGTGCCAGGGCCAACATGTCCGTCGATAGATCGTGGGCATTGACAGGGTCGGGTCGGGTCTCCGGCTCAACGGGTGCCGGTTTGCACGGTGGAACAAATGTCGATGGGGCGTGGAGGGAAGGAATCGGACGCTTATCAAAGTCTTGGAGACACCGTGTGAGGTCCGGATGTGCGGTAGTAAACGGGTTGCTTCCGTCACTCGCTCCAATGGGAACGAATTTTTCACCCTGATCAATCTCCATCGCGGCATCACCGGCGGACGTTCTCCACTGCATGTACGACTTGCGGGATCTTTCCGCGATCTTCGTCAGAAGGGGCTGACCGAGCAATGAGCACGAGGCAGGGAACAAAGAAATGTGACTCACGAGTGCCTGGGCCACTTTTGGGCATTCCTCGGCGACCTTGGCAAACAACCGGTACACGATGTCGAGTTCTTGGAGCGCGAACGGCGCCAGACTGAGAGACGGGGTCCTGGATACGATCAGGGATAGAGCGACCTGACGTTCGGGAATTAAGACAAAGTTGACAGGCGGCGACGGATACGTACTGCGCCTGAAAATGCATTGAACCAGAAACACATGAACCGCTTGCTTAATTGCGGTTCCCGTTCTTCGAGCGTCTTCAAAGTGGCGATAAGCCGGGTTGCACCAAGATACGTCGCCACAGCGGACGGTGCGAACTTGTGGTGATAAGAAAACGCGTCGTAGTCGTTGACGGCTTCGGTGAAAAAATTCCGGTGTAGCTGGAGAAGGACTAGGGAACGGCGGCATGGAGCGCGAGACGGAATACGGGGGGATATGGACGCACCTATCTCACGACCGCTGGACGTCAATACTTGCTGCATGGTGAGCTGGCGGTTGTCGTGGATGCCATCGATGTTGAAAATGTCGAGGGTGGGCGGAACGGCAAAGTCGCGGATGATTCGATCGACGTCCAGAATCTTGTGGTACGACTGTGGTTGGGCGGATATCGCTGTAGTCAATACGGGGGTCAAACAATTCAAGAAAAATCCATGCTTCCACTCATGATCTGTCGGTGGGGGGTAAACAGGGTATGCGAGCAGATAGAGCAACGCTCACATGACTGGGCACCGGGGACGATGTACATCTCAGGGGCTTCGTACGATGGACGGCGACAATCGACATGATCGAGACATATCGAGGGAGGACGTCCGAGGGAAAGTGCCTTTGGCAAAGGTGAAGAGAAAGTAACGAAAAAGGATGGGATACATACAAGACGGGCATCCAAATTGAGGAGCTCCCAAAAGAGCATCCTGCGGCGTTGCGACTCTTCGGGAATAACCTTCCATCTGTTTCCATCGCGATCTGGAAGAAGACGGCGGTGAGCGGACTGCGACTGCGCGGGATGAAGAGGGAGACGGACGGAGACCCAACTGGGGAAAGTAGGGTGAGCGATGACGAGAAAAGTGAAGAGGGCAAGGCTCACGCTCTGTGCCAATTTGACGGCTAGTCCCATGATACTCCAGGCATAAGCCACGGCTTGGCTCTTGTCTGAGAAAATGAGGAGATACCAAATCATGTAGAACTGAAAAGCCTGTGAAGGTGATGGCATGTGGGGGGATGGGTGACGTACGAGTGTTTGGATGAGATCCAGGTTGGGCTCGTCCATGAGGTTCATCTCGCAGAGGGAGGCTCTGGCGAGACGGTGGTAGACGTCTGCGCGGGGGGGCTCGTTCTTTTGGTTTAGATCGACGAGGAGACCTATGGACATCATGATGAAAAGGAGGGATAATCGTCTGAAACAGAGGTCTTGTACGGGAGTAGTGTAAACGTGGTGTACCAGATTGGGGATCCAAGTCTCGCTTGGATCGAGGTTGTACCTGGTGGGAGTGAAGAAGGGCGGGGGGAGAGGGAGGGGAGAGAGGGACGTACTGCCAGAGCGCGTTGAGGCGCGCTTGGGTGCAGAGGTATTCTGCCTCTTCGCGCGGGGGGAGCATGGAATATATGCGCTCGCGCATGGGATTGTTGGGGAGCCAGGGATAGGGAAAGGTCTGGCTGAGCTTTTCGATCTCTGGGGAGAGTCTGGGGGCGTCCGTGGGGGGGATGTCGACGGAGGAGCTCCTGTCCTGGGGAAGGATGAGGCGGGGGACGAGAAGACAGAGAGAGGAATACCTCTGAGGGACGAGAGGAGTGGCGGTCAGAGTCGGGCGGGGGGAGATGGGAGGAAGAGGCGGGGGGGACACCGGACTGGGGGGTGTAGAGCTCGAGCGAGTTTTTTATGCGGAGGAGGTCCTGGTTGAGGAGGGGGTGGGGATCGGAGGAGCACTTGGTCTGTATGGCGCGGAGTGCGTCCTCGAGCTGGCGTATGCGATCGCTCATCTGGATAATCTTGGCATGGAGCTGCTCGGTGTTTGCGAGGATAAATCTGGCGGGTGTGTGTGAGCGGAGAAGAGGAGGAGGAGGAGGAGGAGGAGGAGGAGAAGGAGAAAAAGGACGGGCCTGCTGCCTTTTCCCGAGGTGAGTGCGCCTGTCGGGGGACGGTCAGCGTTGAGGCAAGGAAGGAGGGCGACGGAAATACCGTCTGGACATATTTCAGCGCAACCGCGCTTCGAGCAGGACTGGCAAGGAAACACGCGATCGCACTTCAAGCCCGGTCGGTGATTCGTTCACGCTGTGGGCCATCACATCACACACCTTTAGCTTCAGCCTGTGCTCGAACCGGTCAGGACTGGACATCGACTCGTCCCAACGCTCACCTTCGACATTCCGCACACGACAGCGGCTGTTTCTTCGTCTTTCTTTCTTCCTGTCGCGGTCGCTTGTTGGTGTGCATCATTCACAAAGAGCAACTCCGACACGAACGGACACCCTTTCCACCCACTATCAATTATGTAATCACACTCATATCCGTCATTATCGGTCATTACAGCTTCACCGTGCCCGTCCCGTCACTCCGCTCCATCATCCGCCGTGTCTCCGTCGCGGCCTCCGCTAGATAGTGCTTCAACGCCGCCGTGTTCCGCTTCAGAGACGTGATCGTCCACCGCACGTAGTCCTCCCCGATCGAGTACGACAGCCCGTACCCGTCCGGCACCACTGTCTCGAACCCGTCAGACACCGCACACGACTCCCCTCCAACGCTCACTCACCTTCTCCGTACCCCCATCCATCCAGGTATCGAGACGACAGCTGCGACGTCGACAGCTCCCAGTGTCCGCTCTTCCCGTACCCCGCATCCCTGTAGATCTCCGGCGTCTCTTCCCCGTCCCGTAACATCCGCTTAAGCCCAAACAGGTGCCGATCAACGCCCTGCCCCTCGCTCGCCCACCCCGCGTACTCCATGTGTCGTCCGACCGCACGCCGAAACAGTCTCGCACGCTCTCCGTCCTGTCCCTCCCGTTTAGCTCCCTCTCCCTCTCTGCCATGCGCACGCACCGTCACATCCGGATCCAGCATCGCCTCCGCCCACGCCTTGCTCTCGTTGCTAGCACTTCGTATTACCTCCGTCCGTCCCTGTTGGTATTTCCGCGTCTGGCAACTCTCGTACGTCACCCCGGGTCGCCCGAACATTTTGTGGAACGCGAGCTGCTTCACCAGCTGCACCCACGCGTCGGGCGACACCTTGAACCGCTTCATCACATCCTTGCCGTACCCTTCGTAGTGTAGCACCTAGCGTACCCGTCAGCACGTCCATACCTTGTCCACCCCGACCCACCTCCATGTCGTGACGTCCCACCAGCGCGTCAAAGTGCTCGCACGCGCCGTCGACATACCCCTGGCACCGTGCATCCAGTTCAAACCTGAGTTCGATCGGCGGCGCGAGGTTCTCCCCCGTCGATCCCGTCCGTGCCGCTCCCAGATCGACCTTGTTCTCCGCGAGCGACCCCAACATGAACTCGTTCATCCGCAGCGTCGGCGTCCCGTCCATGCACGAGTGTTCCCCGAGGAACCCAGACCGTCCGTTCTCAAACACGACCACTGCACAGAACGCCCGTCAGCGAGATACCACTCAGATCACCTACATACGTTGATGCTTGTCGTAAAATCGGTTGCGTCCGTCCCCGACCCAACACGCCCACGAAATCTCCTCGCGCGTGACGGGCTTCGTGTCATCCAAGCACACGACGATCGCAGCCGACTCGATCCGTTCCAACGACTTGCCGTTCACGGGCGAGGCTGCCAACAGCGCCGCGCGCGCCTGCGCAACGAGATGAGCTCGCGATCGAGGCATGGTCGAGAAAGACCCACGTCGGCCCACACGTCCCGATCCTCGCTCGTCAAGGCACCGACAGGAACACCCTTCTCGTTCCCCGCCATCGCGATCACGCGTTCGATCTGACTGCCCCCACGTCATTCCGTCCGAACCCGATCATATCAACCGAGACGACCACGCACGCTTGGAGCTCGGCCACGCTCAGCGCATCCCCGTTCGGGCTTGCGAGCGCGACCTCGAAAAACCGGTTCTTCCGCACCAACACGACGTGGTCGTGCGTGTGGGGATCGAACTTGGCCGCGGTGTCGCACGGCTTGACCGGGTACCGGCACGCATGGAACCTGATGATCCGGAGTCAATCTCTGACATCTCTTCACACACACGCACGATAGCACTGACAGCCACTGGTACGACGCCATGCAGAGCGGTGCGCCGCGCACCGTTTCGGGCTCGAGCTGTCCCCTGAACAAGATCTGATCGACACCGATCGAGCGCGCAGGGAGGGGAGGAACGTACGACTCTGTCATGGCGCGAAAGGGCAGCATCGCCTTGATGAGACGCGCGGCACGGGTCGCGGGGTCGCGGACGCGGGGGTCGTCGAGGTGGACATAAAAGTAACTGACGAACACGACGACGGGGTCGCGATAAGCCATGTACGCGACCTCGTTCCACCAGTCTGCGAGCCAGTTCTTGATCGACGGGTCTGCAGCGCGGGCCTCCAGACGACGCTGGAGTTCTGCTGCGAGCGGGGAGGCGAGAAACGCGCGCGCGCTGTGGACGGTATTGGCATACTCGGCGTCTGTGAGATGGGGCTTGACGGTATCGAGGTACTTGGACACGGTCGAGCTGAGCGGCGGCACTGGCAAGCGAGGCAGCGAAGCCTGGAATCGGAGCATCCTAGCACTCTTTGGCGCACGAACGAGTGGTCTAAGCAAAAGAGACATTTGCATGTGATTTCCTTTCTACTGGCAGAGCTTGTCGGCTATTTCTACTATCAATCTCGACACCTCTGCCTTTTTCACCCCCTTCTCCTTGAGCATTTCCTTGGTCCCCAACGCCCCGAACAGCGACCCCATCTGCTCCGTGTGCGGGGACAGCCGCACCAGCAGCCCAAGACTCGCCACCAGTCGATGCACTGGTATGCAGCTGCGTCAGCGACACACCAAGAATAGAACGACTTGCACTCGCCCGTGTCCTCGCTGTTCTCCCGCTCGATCGCACCCAGGATCGCCACGACAATCTCCAGCTCCCACTCTTCGTTCTCCTCCGGACTTGGCCCATCGTCCCGCGCCTTCACCTTGTCCACCCTCAGTCGCTGCAGGTACGCACCCACGTTGAACCCCACGCTCGCCGCCGCCGTTCGCACCGCACCGTCCTCGTGCAACAGTGCGTCCACCAGCAGCTTCGTCATCCCTTCCCGCCCAATCAGAATCAGCTCCCGCGCTAGCACCCCATTCGAGAACGCGTTCGCGACCATCCGCAGCACCGTCAACATATAGTTGCGCGGCACCTCTTTCGCCTCCAGCGCCTTGGCCATCAGACACCCCAGCGGTCCCTGGGGCACCTTTTTCGTCGCACACCACGCCGCAAAATTGGCGTTCAACAGCGCGATACGCCAAATGTCCGCCACCACGAACAGCTCCCCCAGTGGCAGGTTCGCCGCCAGACTGGTCGTCAGTGCAGGCCAGTGATCAAAGCCGCTTCCCGTCGATGTTTTCAGAAAGGGCAACACCGTCTTTGTCAATGTCTGTTTCAATTGCGACTGCGTCACTGCTCCACTCCACGTCGCACCGTCGATGAACCCCGCCAGCTTGGCAAACATCGTATCCAAGTTGGGCACTTGCGTAAACAGGATCGGATTGAGCGAAATCGCCTCCACGGCCGGCAACGAGAGCGACGCATGCGCATGCGCTGTCAAATTTCTCGTCAGCGATCCCAACACAGTCACACGTCAACGCACGCGGAAACGCGTCGTATAGCAACAAATCCACCTGCGTCCGCAACTCGGGCGCATTCACCCCCCTGATCTCGTGCCTCTGCAACGCCGATCAGCACATCCTTTTCGTCCCCAACCCCCCTCACCTTTTTCCCATCCAAGAAAAAGACAAACGTCGGCGTCACCCGCACCTGATACGCGTTCGCCACTGCACCCCCCAGCCCCACGCTCAAGTCAATCTTGGCGAACCCGACCCCACCCGCGGGCCGGCTCTTGCTCTTGGCCAGCTCCTCAAACACCGGCTCGATCATTCGACACGGCCCGCACGTCGCGCTCGTGAAAAACGCCACGACGGCGCGGTGTGCACGCAGCAGGCTCTGAAACGACGCCGGGTTCGTGGTGATGTGCATCGGCGCCGCGAGGGGCGCGTCTGGTGTGGGCGTTCCGCGCGTGGGTGCGGCGGGTGCGGGCGGCACACGCCCGGCGGGCCCTGTCGTCGCTTGCGCCGCAACCGCCTGAAGCACGCTCGCCGCGAGCGCAGGGTCTGGCGTCACGCTCGGCGCCGCTGGGCGAGCAGAGCCATTCGCACGTGCGTTGAACATGGCGTCGATGGTCGGTCGGAGCGCAGCCCCGAATGGCGTCGTCAGGAAATCGCTCGGCAGCGCTGTCGCCGCGTCAGACACCTTAGTCTCGGGGAGGCACTGGGGGCTTACAGGTGATGTACGGGGGGATGCTACCCCCGGTGAGGAATCCGATACAGTCGTTGGTAAACGAGTTGCAGTTGAAGTCTGTCGTGATTGAGTTGGCTGCCCCCCAGAAAAGCGAGGATTGCTCACCGAGCAGGTGGTACTAGTCCACGACCGTCAGCGGGGATCGCGAGGCGCAGTGAAGGCGTACCTTGTCTGCGGTATAGTGCTCGCGCATGGCGGCGAGGTAGTCATCAAACGTGTCTGGGTCGATCGCCGTCTCACCCATGTCGACGATCCGGAGGGGTGATCCGTGCTGGCGTGCCAATTGTGATCAACATGACTGAGGACGTTGCGCGACGCGACGTACATGCGATTTGCCAGGTTGTGTGATGGTGATCCCTTGTCCGTAAAAGATCTCCTTGCCAAAGACGACCACGGACGTGTGCCTGCGCTCGCATGTCCTGATCAGTCTCGCGAGGGTCCAGCAAGTGCACGACTGACCATACACCGTCCATCTGGCGGCCAGTGAGCTGGAGAGACAGCTGCCTGGCCATGCCATTGCTCAGGTCGTACACGTACAGCTTGACGGGGTTGGACATGGATGATCAAGTCAGAGTTGCAAGTACAGCAGGACGCGCAAGCGACGCGTGTATATTTCTCAGATAAGATTAGATACACAACATCATCACAGCTTGGCCTGCCTGCTCGCCATCGCCCGCGCACGGTCCCGCAACACCCGGCGAAGCAGCTTCCCGCTCGGATTCTTGGGAATCGCATCCACGAACGCCACTCCGCCCGCAAGCTGCTTATATCCCACCTTCTTGTCCGCAACGAACTGCTCGACGTCAGCCTCGGTTCATGCCTCGGGTCATGTTCACGCACTTTGCTGATCGCCGCCTTGACTTTTTTCGCTTCCGCTGGGTCCGCGACGCGCTGGGCGACGTGCGGGTGCAACACGACAAACGCCATCGGCACTTCACCGCAATACTCATCCGGAACCGGCACCACGCACGCGTCCGCAACCTCGGGTATCGTCAGCAGGCATCCCTCCAGCTCGGCGGGCGCCACCTGGAATCCCTTGACCTTGATCATTTCCTGCTACCTTGTGAGCCCGGACACGTCTGCAACGACGGCACGCACCTTGAGTCGGTCCACGATAAACACTTCCCTGTCTTCGCTCACGGTCACTTCGTCGCCGGTCTGGAGCCACCTATCGCGCGCTCAAATCAGTTCTCGATTCAAGCGGGTCGTCCGAAGTGCGAGTTACCCATCGACAAACGTCTCTTTTGTCCTACGTTCTATTCACCTCAGCACACCTCACCAAAGAATAAACAACTTACGCTTCCTCATTCTTCCAGTAACCGAGCGCCATCGACGGCGTCCTCACGTGCAGCTCCCCAAGCTCGTTATATCCCGCAAACGTGCCATCTGCTTTGACGACCCGAACAACGATGCCGGGTATAAGCCGCCCTGCACTCCCCGGTACGCCGATCCTCGTGTCTGTCGAAAACATGGCAATCGTGGCCGCCGTCTCCGTCATACCTGCAGGGCGGTCGGAATGAAAGCAGGGCGGTCAGCAGAAAACGATAACCCACCATACCCTTGCCCAATTTGCGCATTGGGAAGCACCGCTGAGACCTGCGCCAGGAGCTCCGCCGACAGAGGCGCCCCACCACACACCATGTATCGAATGCCGGAGAAGTCAAACTTTTTGGCTTCCGGGTGCTGCTGTCGTTGGATTTCTAGTCATATGACAGCCTTTGGAACTCACCTTGCAAAGCAACACGATTTGGGGAGGGACGAGTCTGTCACGACACGTCAGTCAAACAAGTCGGGATCAATACGCAGCAGGCATCACATCAAGAGCGTTATCTTGTGCCGTGATATACTCCGCAGAAATTCCGCAAAGTTGAATTTGGGCATCACCACCACGGTAACCTACGGAACCCTCAATATGGTACCTTCTGTAAGAAAACGTTCCTTACTCCACAAAAGAGCGAAAACAACAACTTGATCATCAGTGAGCGATACAAGACACCGTCAACACGCTCAGAAACTCACAGAGACCACCAGCCCATAGATATCTTGGTTCGACATGCTTCAGCCCAGCCTCAAGAATGGTTACGAAACAACCACGTACGATAAAACGGCGCGACTGGGCCATTGATGAATATCAGCGACACGATCACACGTCCACGACGCACCTCCAGCCGAGACATCCCCCGGACGATAGCGCCGTTCCTCCCACGCACACGAGTTTTGATCCATCTTGTGGTGCAGCGCCATCTGGATGACATTCACGATGAGGGAATAGTGTGGGATCGCCACCGCCTGCGCACGACATGTCAACACCACCGCCTGATTTCCCGCTGCATGCGCGCACCTTGGGCTTGCCCGTCGTCCCGCTCGAGAAATTGAGAAACGCCACCTTGGATTTTGCTTCCCCAGGCTGGAGCCGACGCTCCACGAAACCCGGTGTCCGTAGGCCCTCTTGCACGAGTGCGTCCACGAGCGCGCCAAACGCGACGACGCGGGATTCTGGGATGCCAGCTTTGTGTGCAGCAGACACGGCCACGTCTAGCGACGCTGGGTGGGTGATGACGAGCGTCGCGTCCGAGGCCTGTATCTGGTAGAGCAACTCGTCGACGGTATATGCCGGGTTCGCGCATCTGGGCGTCAAGATCGGGTGTGAGCAAACAAGGGCGCGGAAAACGCGACTGACGAAATGATGGCACCGAGTCGATGCGTCGCCCACATCGCGACCGGCCAGTCTAGAGAGAGAGACGTTCACGCGACTTCTTTCCAGAGGACGTCGAACATACCGACGTGGTTCGGACTGAACAGCACCACTGACACGCACGCTCAGCACCCCACGCACACACGAGCGACAGACACCTACCGACGTCGTCCTCCTCTGTGTGGCACACGTGAGCGAGAAGGAACGCCTACATATGCGCGTGCTACTCACTGATTCGATACCGTGTCTTGAGCGCGTTGGCGAGTCCGAATGTTCGCGTACGTAACTACCAGCGCATTTTATTCGGGATCGACGCGCGCGGCGGACGGATCTTGGACGTACCTCTTCAAGGCCGACTGGCCTCCCGGTCGCATCGTCGATCAACCAGGGGATACCGGTCTCACGGAGGGGACGCAAGGGGTGGTGTGCATCGAGAAAGAACTGGGGGACGGTGAGATCGTCGGGAACGGGAACGGCACTGTCAATCTTGCCGCCAGATATCTCGAACATCCTGGTGATGGGGGGGAGAAGGAGAAAGGAGTCGGAAATACGGTTGGACGTCGTCAGGGCATTTAAAGTTGATGATGTTTTAGCGCGTAATAACTTGTACGCTACTGTTCAAACATGGGAACGCCCGGGTATACCCTATGTAAGTACTTGAAACTGGTGATCTACGGGGCGCAATCCATCAAGTAATCTTTGATTAGCGCACGGTTCCACACATTTTAGATTCATCAAAGCTTGGCTCCGACCGACCGGCGTCCCTTGCTCCGGGCCTTATCTCTCAGAACCCGTCTTAGCAGCTTCCCACTCGGATTCTTTGGTATACCATCGATAAACTCGACTCCCCCAGCGAGTCTCTTATATCCGACTTTGTTGTCCGCAACGTGCTACTCCGGAACCCACGGCGTCAGCGGGGGCAACGGTGCACGAAATGAAATCAAAATCCAACCTTCATGATGGACCGTTTAATTTGTTCTCCCGCCTCAGGGTCGCCGTGTATTCGCCTCACAGCATCCGAACGTAACACGACGAAAGCGAGTGGCAATTCGCCGCTGTAGTCGTCAGGAACGCCGACAACACAGGTATCTGCGACGTCCGGGTGGCCAAGAAGACACCCTTCTATCTCAGCTGGTGCAACTTGATACCCTCTCACTTTAAGCATTTCCTGAAACACCATGTGGCGGATAAACCAGGCAAACAAGTATCCGATCTCACCTTGATGCGGTCAAGAACGAACACCTCCCCTTTTCTATTCATCTTGACTTCATCACCGGTTCGGAGCCACCTAACACGTAGTTAGCCGCATCCTACTACTTCCCCTTGATGGAATTTCCTTACCCGTTCACAAAGGTCGCTTTCGTGCTGTGGCCACGTCAGATTCAGTAACCGGAAGAGATCCGTATACGAACGCTTCTGGATTTCTAGCGTACCCCAGCGACAGGGAGGGCGTGCGCACTACCAGCTCTCCAGGCTCGTCAAATCCCGCCAGCGTTCCATCAGGCTTCTCGACTCTGGCAGTAATGCCAGGCAGGATTTGGCCAGCACTACCGCTCAAGTCGCACTTGTTCTCGAGTGACCAACTAGTGATGACAGTACAAGACTCCGTTGTCCCTGGCACGTGATGATGAGTGTAGCCAGCTGATATCACACGGAATGGACAGACCATAACTCTGTCCTATGGACGCGTTTGGGAGGATCTCAATTAGTCGCTCTATGACCTCTTTCGAGAGTGGGGCTGCACCGCTTGTCAAGTACTTGACGTGGCTGAGATCGAAATCTTTCACAGCAGCGTGCTATTGTCCGCATATGTCGAGCACATGGATGACAATCATCAATGAGTACCTACTTTACACAGAAGCACGACTTGTGGGGGTACAACCCTAGAAGAGCAGGTCGAAAAATGGTATACGCCCGAGATCACAAACGTACATGAGATGGGTAATCTTGTGTCTGATAATGCTTTTGAGGAAATCGACCAAATTAAACTTGGTACTGAGAACGATGGGCAACTATTCTTGCCATCAGTCTGGCTTATGCTATGAGATTATGAGATACGAACGCCGCAGAAAAGACTAAAATGGGTCTAGGAACGACACGGATCAGAACCACCAATGACTATAGATTGATAAAATCTGACTGACATTGAACACCAGGCCATATATATCTGGTGTAACGAGTCATAAACGGACGGGCTCACACAGCCAAAATATCACGCACGATACAATGGGAGCACTGTGTAACGGTTGGTCACGACATCACAGTCAATCGTCAATAAAACCCACCAGCACCACAGATATCGCCCGGCCTAAATCGCTGATCCTTCCAAGTCGGATCATTCACACGGTGATGCGCAGCCAGCTGAATGACGTTGGCTATTGGTGCATAGTGGGGTATCGCAACGGCCTGACTCATGCATTAGCGAGGGCGTATAACAAATTTCGGAATCCGGACCTTGGGATTTCCCGTCGTCCCGCTGGAGAAATTCAGAAACGCAACCTTGGTCCTTCCTTCACTAGGCCGCAATACGCGCTCCCGGAACGTCGTGGGGATAGCTAGCCCTTGGTCGATGATGTCCTGAACCGTGGTGTGTGTACTGTGCGAAGCGTCGTCCACGTTGAACACAAGGATGCGGTCCGCTGGCAACTTGGTCGCTTGCGCAGCCGAAAGGGCTACAGGCAATGATTCGGGGTGGGCGATGACGAGACGGGCCTTGGTCGCCTTGATTTGATACACGAGTTCGTCAGACGTAAAAGAAGGGTTCGCGCCACTGCTCTCTTCAACTCGTGCGCGTAAGCGGATGAGTTGAGACGTACGACATGATGGCTCCGAGCCGGTGAGCGGCCCATACGGAGACGAGGTAGTCTGTACGCGCGTCGGCGGTCGGATCAGCGATGCGCAGTGTAAGTCAGCGTACCAAGATGGTTCGGGCTGAATATCAAGACTTTTTTGCGGGCGGTGAGCGTACATGTCAACCAGCGACAATTTATGCTAACCGACGTCATCGTCCTCTTGACGGGGAGGTCAACATTTGCGCATGAACTAGGCATCATAGTGCACGTACTGATGCCAAATCTGTACTCGAGCCCGTTTGCTAGGCCGTAAACGCGCGTACGTATCTAAGCAGAATGTGAACTGTCAGCGCTAAAGAACAACTGCCATCGCACCTCTTCGTAACCCAACGTACGTCCCGTGTGGTCTTCGATGAACCAAGGTATACCATCTTTGCGAATTGGCCTCGAGGGATGTTGAGAATCCAGAATGAACTGTGCGAGCGTCAAGTCGTCTGGAATGTTAGGGAGTACCCCCGCAGGGGAATCGAGTTCAGCCATCAGATAAGACCAGAAGTGATGCTCTGGGAAAAGAGAAACTTTTAGTTCATGTTATACGTGGGTAATGCTGCCTTGCGTTTTACAACAGTATTAATGGTGCAAGTTACACAATTAGGTAACAAAGTCATATATGTACCGATTAGCGCTTGGTCCAGTGATAATGTACAGTGCAACCAGAACTCTGAAAAAGGTGCGTCAAGTTGCCTACGCGTAGTGCCCAACTTCGGCTAGATGGACTTATGCCACTTGCAGTAGCGCTGGTATGCAGTTAAATATAGTGAGGTCCTATAGGTTGGGAGCAAGTTATCCCAGTCAATCTGAAGTTTTGCAGTTGACTGGCGCACACTCTCAATAGAGTCAGCAGGAGCATCGGCCCTTTCCATCACAGAGACGAGCGAGTCTCTGAGATTGACCGATGCGTCGAGAAGGAGGAGATCAACGTCCAACATGTCGTTGGTAGGATAAAGAGTCTAATTATTAATTAGAAATGTATAAGCAAAAGGACTTGCACGCACCCCACATGCCGAGTTCTTGTCTTGTCCAGCATTTGCGATGATGAGGTGACCGGATGGCGAACGGAGGTACAGTTCGACTGTGATTTTTCGGACAGAAACCCAAGAAAATCCGCCCCTCATGACAGAACCAAATTCGCGTCCAACATCCGACAGAAACTCGCCACGTGTGAGAAGAGGCTGGGATTTCAAAAAATCCAATGCTGTATTTTCATGGTGGGGAAACTTCCATCGGCGGTGCTCCTCGATGACGACCATGAGTACAAGGTCAATGTTAGAGTGGTGGGCAATGATATGTCTGAGGTGGTCACGGGTGGTCACGGGAGAGGCGGTGAAGCAAACTTCGCCGATCCATTTCGGTATCTGCTCTATGGTTTCGTTGTCTTCGATCAGAACCAGGAAGTCAGGTATTGCCTCTCGTTTGACATTGTGCTCGTCGATGTAAGGGATGCTTGTATTTGCAGCAATGTCAAATTTGAACATGGGATTGTTTCGGCTGAGAGTACTGAGGAAGTGGACGAGCGTAAAGTGCCAGTGTGACGTCATGAATCCTTCGTGTGCGATGGAAGGGCCCGGGCTCATAATGATAAAATTCATCTGTTTCACAGGGTATAAGAGCCTATAGGAGAATGGGACTGTCAATTCGTTTGTGCTTCTTCCAATTTGTGTGATATACCTATAGAAGCTAGGACGCGTGAACTAATAAAAAAAATTAATGCATGTTCATATGGTAAAAATAACGGCGAGGACGTACCGCTCAACACCATTGTGGAACGGGATGAGCGTCCATTCAGTGCAAAGATAGGTATAAATAAAGGCTTTGAATACCAAAGTACGTCGGAGCTCGATAATTCAGTAACTGCGGTCCAGCGAGATGCGTCTCGCACAAGTCCGCGCGGTGGTCGATCGCGGCCGTGCCTGCATCCAACATCTTGTGGTGTACGTCCGGCGTGCGGTCGCCCAGCGCGTCATCCTGGATCAGAAACTCAAACAACGGCGCCACCTGCGTATCAGAAAAGAGCGGGGCGAGATGCCAATGCGATGGCAACACGCGTCGGCCACGGGTCCACACGATCGACGCTGTCCGCAACCACCATACTCTCGCGTACACCGACATGACTCGCCACCACGTGCAGCACATCCTCGAGCATCGTCTGGCGCGAATACGCCCCGCCCTCTTCGTTTGCGTGGTGTTTTCACTCCTAACGGAAGTGCCCGTCAGCGTATCCGACATGAACTATGCCTCGGTAATCACAGTGGGAATTATTGCGATGTCTTGGGTCTGGTATGTGCTGGGCGCACATCGGCATTACCACGGTCCTCCCGCTGGAGAGATCGCCGTAACGGTTGTGGAACATGAAGTGCCCAAGAAAGCGAGTGATAATGATGGTGAAAATGTTTGAAGTGCACTACCTTGGCGTTTCACCCGCACTGCCACTTGTCCCGCATCACTACGTCCCGGACTCCCTCTTCAATGAATCCTGGTCTTTCCTTAATTTACGTTCTGCATGATATCGCTGCTGTACATACCTCCGAGTCTGTAAAATGCGAACAGGTCTTGCTCCGGTCCGTTATCCTTCGGACCTAAGTGCCATTAATGACTGCGGTGTTTCTATACGACAAAACGCGTCACGATCGCAGCGGCCGCAGCCACTAGCTAGACCCGGAGTTCCATATAAATCGTCGCAGGCAGAAAACACATTTTGAATGCACACCCCGAACCCGCAATGTTTGCCACCGCCCGACTCCTGCTTTGCTCGTACACCGAAGCCGATCTCGACGATCTGACGACGCTCTGGAACGATCCCCGCGTGCATTCCCTCACGACGACAGGCGAGCTCGTTCCCTGCGGTCCGCAGTTCAAAAAGGTCCTCCGTGCACAGATGGACAGTGCCGTGTTCGGCGCCGTCATCCGGCGCCGCGACACGGGCGAGTTCGTCGGCCAACTCGTCGTCCACGTACCCGAACGGAGACATCGCGATGGGACGTTTGGCATCTGTCTTTTGCCTCGGTTTTGAAACTGTGGCTATGGCACCGAGGCGACGGCATTCGTGGTCGACTATGCGTTCAGATGGATCGGTTTGCACAGGTTGTCGTTGACCGTGCTAGCAAGTAATGAACGCGCGATCGCGGTTTATAAAAAGACGTAAGTGGCCGCTTTTACTTGTGCGAGAAGGGCATGAATAATGTTACCGCGCAGGGGGTTCGTGATAGAAGGGCGAAAGCGGGGATGTGTCTGGTCAAACAATCGGTGGGGGAAATGTGTTGTCGATGGGCATTCTCTGCGACGAGTGGATAGAAAGAATCACCATCAATCAATGACTCCTGAATCCCCTATAGCTTTACGGCAGTCGCCATTAGCGCACGTTCTTTGCACCGTGGCATCGCATCTAGCATGCCATTGTCCGGTAGCTCGCGCTGTATGTAGGCTTTGACAGCGCTTTCGGCGAAGATCGACTTGTCAATGGCATCCGCGTGTTGTAAAGACTCTGGCCTCTCAGCTCTCTCCTCCTGACCTTCCATTTGGTTCGGCTGCGCAATTTCGACAATGACTTTGCGACTATCGAGGTCCTGACCGTCGAGAGACGCAACGGCTTTTTGTGCAGAAGTTACACTGGACACCTCGACAAAGCCATGACCTGCCGAGCAAGTTCCGCGCAGGATGATCTGTGCTGAAATGCTAGGGAAAATGAGTGGAAGGGTGTGGAGATACACAGACAATCATTACATTTCGTTCTGCACAGGAGCAAAAAAAAATTATCAATTTTTTATCTGCGATGGAGTATGCCAGATTTACGACAAAAATCTTGTAAGCCTATATAGGTTGGGTGAGGGATCGAAACCACGGATCTAAAGGAGAAGTACCCTGGGAATAGCATACTCCCCCGTACACAATGACCGCCAAAATCTAGCTCATCCCTGATCGCACTGCGCTCGGGCATTTCCAGTACAACGTCGGTGACGCTGTAGTGTCGGGAGTTTGTTTTCGAGACGCTCGCATAGCTGATTGAGAGCGTAGTAACCAGACAACAACTGTGTGCGATGCGTGCGCGTCAGCTGCGGATCTGCGTCCCAGGTCTTACGGCCCTGCTGCAGCATGGCATGATATGCTAATCCAAGGAGAGGGCGCAGATTAAGTCCTTCTCCCGTTTTGATGACAAGAGCAACGTCCTGTCGAGAAGTGATTCGGCGCTTCCACTGGGTCATCGCATCGTCAAAAAGCTCGCGGTGCTCGCAAAGCGACGCAAGTTCAGCGAGCTTTACTAAGATGGATCCCTCTGCCTCCTGATGCGTTAGACGCAAGTACGCTGCTCTTATTTTTTCCAGAACCCAGTTCTAGATTGCACGAAACTCGTATTTGTGGGCGACGCGGGCAAAGTTAAATAACTTTACATCAGAGTTGGTGATAATATCATCGATTTCATATGATCTGCAAGCGGTTTATGATACCGTCAAAACCGATACAAAAAACACATGTACAATGCGTACAATGCCCACAAAAGAGTTCTGAATTCGTCCGCGGTGCTTCCTTAGATTCTGATCGGGTAGTCGTCTGTCTCTCCTTTTTTTGCAGTTGTGGCAGACGAGTTATTAGAGGCACAAGGTAGGTCCGAGCCCAGCGAAACAAGGTCTCAGAAGTGGAACATTCCTGCGTCAGGACTGAGCGATGTACCTGTATGGAAAGATATATAAGTGAGCTAGTACAAATACAAAGAATTAAAAATCTTTGTAGGTAGATGAGCATTGAGCAAGTTGAGTGGACCATGAACCACTGACAGATACTAGTAGTGGTAGTTCTCAACGCTATTCTCTCAAGACCATTCGGGATATCCACTATAATTAGGTCAGTGCAATGGTCATTATGAACATCTTGGCGGAGACAATGTTGAGTAGCCGGGCCGAGGCACGACTCCTCCGTCGCGCCGGCCCGCCGGAGTGGCGCCAATCTTGTGACAGGGGCTGTACTTTCTCACAAGTAACCTTGACAAGTGTTCTTCCTTGAGACCATTCTTCTGTCACCACAACTCAAGCTACACTGTGTCTGTGTGCTGCAAAGGCTCACAGGGACCAATAACCAACTGCAGCACATTGCTTTGGGCTACACTATGCCTAGTTGGTATACTGAGCCACCCCATCATGATGCCACTATTCTAAACAAGCACAGTGTTGAACAGGTGAAGCTGATGAAGGATGAGGAACACTCTGTACATAGCACAGCACATGCAGAAACCTACTATGATGAGCCAAACCATGTCAAGATAGGTGGATCTGCTATTTTGATAAGAAATCTAGATCTAACTCATCCAAGCTTGTTCACTCATTGCAAATCTACCACTTGACACTATTCAGGTATTCCTGACTACATATTTATTAACTTGTTTCTTACTGCAATAGATGATTGAACCCATCATGCCACATCAACTCAAGATTCTTTGGCAAGTACTTCAAAGAGAACATGAAGATGCATTATTACCAAAGTATATCTTATGGATACTAGGAAGCAGCACAAATGAACTAACTGTCCCATCCTCCCATAGATTCCTCTATCTTGAGGAGCAGAAGAAGCTTATCATTGTGAGGCCTTCCCATGCAAGCAAAGGATTCACACAATTATACTCACAACTCATCATCAACCTTTATGGTACTCTTGGCCATGGTAATCCCTTGTTCAATTTTGTTGTCCTTGCAAATAGGGGCCTCTTCTGCTCTTATGAGGAAATTGAATGGATGACAACACTTGACTTTCAAGTTCTCATTGAGGACAACCACTTTGGAATGCGGACACCCAAATGGATTGGTGAAATTTGCTTTATTACCTCTCCTGCCGACATCCACAACCATCTCAGACAGGTTATTGCATATCATCCTCAAATTGACCTTGCATTCATGATCACCATTGAGGAGGACCCCAAATGGGAGTCTCCCAGCAGCAAACACAAAGCACTATATCATTTGCAATCCCAGCCTTGCCTCACACATAGAGAGTTTTTATCAGATGTTGGTGGTGACCTAGGCTCTGTCATCAAGGATGGGTTTACTTGGATTTCCATCCAGAAAATCACATTTGAGCTATATCTCCGCTCTCCATCTGGCCATCTCATCATTGCTAATGCTGGACAAGATAAGAACTCAGCATATGGGGTGTGCACCAATCTTTTTGCTTATCCATTGCTAACTAGTGCCTAGACTCTCTATCCTATCATCAAAATGTTAGACATAGATCTCCTGTTCCTTGATGCTTCAGTTAGGCTCAGGGACTCACTTGTCTCTGTGATGGAGAGGGCTGATGCACCTGCTGCCTCTACTGATAGAGTGCGCCAGTCAACATTCAAACTTCAGATTGGCTGGGATAACATGCTTCCAACCTGTAGAACAGCTATATACACAGCTGCATATCAGCGCTATTGTGAGTGGCACAAGGCCATCAATTCAGAGTTGGAGCCAAAGAACTTGGACCATGAGGAGTCTTCTTCCCAGCTGCCAGTTCAAATGGACCAAACACATTTCTTGTTTCAACACCTTAGTGTATAATATGTCATACTGTATCAGTGCTATAGTGGGCCACAATTAATGTTCTGCATGATCATGGACTCAAGTTGGCAAATTGTGCAAGTAAGAAGGTACAAAGATATGTAGCTACGCTTTTCTTTTCTCTCGGACATGGTACAATTGTTGTTGTAGTGATGTGTATCGAGCTCACAGCCATTGTCGGGCTTGTCTGCGGGCGAGAAACACAACCAGTCATCGAGCGCACCGAGATTGGAGAGTTTCCAATCTTCGAGGGCGCGCTGGAACTGCAAGACTTGATCGTGCCCAACAACAGAGCCTCCTCGTGGATCACAGCGTTGAGGTAGACCTCTACATGGAGATGGGAATCACTCCATCCAAACATGCGCTGGATCAACGTGTGGATGTTGGCAAAGGTGAACATGAACGAAAGTTGGACGATGCGGTAAACTTAGAACCTGGCGAGCTGGAGACGGTGCTGGATGTAGTTAGTCGTCGCTCTGGGCGGCGAGTGCAGGATTGGGACTTTCGGTGCTGAACGGACCGTCCGGTCGATCACTGCATAGTTGAACATTTTTCTGGCCGACTGCTATCAGCGCGTTATGCTCGGATTCGTTGCCAGTGCGTTCCTTGCCAAACCGTCAGCGAGCGTGCACGGGAGCAGGTGCACCTACCCTGATTTTCATGACCTCGTCAGCCGTTTTACCAAACACCGCGAGACAGGCATCGTTGAACCCTTGCAGCCACACTTGGCCGGACCAGTCCGAAACGGCCATGGACATGATATATTTGGTCAAAGGAGTGAGCGGGCGTTGTGCATCGAGGGATATACCTCTCTGGTACTTGAGACGGTCAAGCGTTTTCTCGAACTTTCGCACCGCCAGCCATTACTTACATATATCAGTTACCTTCTTGCTGAGCCTTGGGTAGGGCAGGCAGGGTCTGCGACGCTCTCGCTCTTGATATGCATGGCAATCGTACGAAGAGAGAATTCTGTGCCTGGTTCGAAATACCGAGCTGTGAGTCCTTGACATTGCTTGTGTGGCGCATTTCATCGGCCTCGATTTCGTCTTGACCCTGGCATGACGAGCGTTTTAAAGGGACAAAGGGTGAGTGGGGTAACTGAAACTCACCGTGAAAAAAACGAGGATGTCGCCTTTGGGTTGGGTTATGTGGATTTGGAAGACGATCGTGATGGTAGCATGAAGGTAGTTGGCTTCCGGTTGAGTGTAATGAATGTCAACCGGGTATCCACGTCCAGGGACCGGAAGACGTCAATAAAACACAGAATCGAGTAGAGACGGACTTGCCATAGAGTACAGGTGCACCATCGAAATATTCGCTAGTTTTTCGGCATCCATGGTAGCACTTGAAATCTATAGTCGAAGCTCGGGTTCAAACCTTGTTATATCCTATTCGTACCCCGATCAGCCTACAAACCATGAGGAGGCAGTGTACGTCGCACCTTGACGAGAGCAAACAAAATGTAACACAATGTCCGCACTAAGCGTTCTCTCGTGTGCTTCGTCGATGATCAAGGTCGAAAGCCAGGAAGGTCCGGTTCCGTCAAGAATTCACGGAGTATGTCGTTGTTCATGTACTTGAGCACAGTCATGTCGCTCGCGCAGCCTTCAAAGCGGATCGAGTAGCCAACCTCATAGCCGACTTTGGTGACCATTTCCTTAGAAGTGCGGGCAGCAACGGGCATGGCGGCTACGCGTTGAGTTGGGTGCACCCAATTTTTAGACCGCCAGCAATATAACCAGCTTCGTGAAGGTACTGTGGTAACTGTGTGATCCTTCCGGAACCGGTTTCGGCGACAACGATGAGCACTTAAGCGGCGAGAAGTTTCCCGCGATAGGTATAGATTGGGAGAGACTTGCGGGTCTCTTTGATCGTTTTGACTGAAAGAGAAAATGAGCGAGAGTTGGGAGGAGAGAGGATGATGATAGGTACTACATCGCTGCTCGGCTTCTTCGATCTGTTGTGGAGAAGCATGTCGTTTTCACTCATCATACCTTCCGAGCCTTTCAGGGTCTGGTCCATGACGAACTTAATGGTTTGATTTTCGTCGAAGACGCACTCTAGGTATCAACAGCGTCGGGCCCGTCCATTGCGCCGACCTTGAAAGCGCTGTGCTTGGTCTGACTTGCCTCCCACTGGTCAACGTCTGTGACGAATTGGTCGTCCTTGCGCTTGGCTTCTTCGTGACGCTGGTAGAGCACGTTTTCCTTCTTCTGTTGGAGTTCGCGTTGTCCGCGCTTTAAGAGTTTCATGTCGGCAAAAAGGGCTTCGTGGTCTGTAACCCCCCTGCGCAAGAATTTGATCCGTTGAATATCACGTTTTATGAGATACTCTTGACGGGAGTGCATGCAGAGGAAAGGAAATGCGCGCGAACGTGCGTCTGCGAGTTGTCGACGCGGCGGCGGGACCGAGTTTCTTGCCTTCGAATGCGAGCCAACTAGTAGTAGTACTTAGGGCCTATTTAGATTGGCTTAGTTACTTACTACCCACCTTACACTTTACAGACCATACTCGCTTTTGCTTGCCTACTTATCAGTCATCTGGAGCATGTGGCGACGTTACCAGGTCCGACTTCCACAATCCACGATGCTCAAACTCTTTGGTTGTCAACAGTTTTCAGCCTAGTGTCTTTGTGGATGCCCCCAGTGCTCACGTTTTTTACATGGAGGATATAACCCCAAATGAGACGCTCGCCAATGTCGTGGTGTCTGGGTGACACTTGAACTTTACAGCCAACCACTGAGGAATTCAGCTGTCGGTGGTACCTCCAACAACGTTTACACTTTTCCTAGATCTCTTTTTTCCACTCTCATGGCACCTGGTCGACATCATATTGTCTCTGTGAATCTGAATGGATCCCGGCTTCTTCTTGCAAATTGCTTTATACTTGTATGTTGCTCTCTCTGTTCACGTCCCTTGAATATAATGTGTATTTTCAAAAACAGATTTGACATCGGCATCTAGTTTCATCAGAAACATCACACACATGTTTTCCACATGACGATGATCGCCCCGCCAAACCCCATCATCGCCACCCTGCAGTAGGTGTCCCAAGGAACGGAGCCTCGCAAGCATTAGGCCGACAAGGCTGGATAGCACAGTCGTAGAAAGCGTCTCACGAGCTTTATCCGTCACATGTTCGGCATCACACCACGAATTCGCAATGACCTCCGGGAGGAAGAGTGTGAACAGCATCAGGTACCACCGATATATAGTGATGTCAGTCTTTTTGAAGCAAGGGAGAGACAGCGGGATGGATTGCTTGCCAGACACAAATCAATAGCGTCAGCCCACAGGTAGCCAATAAGCTCCAGACACTGCGTCGGTTGGAGGATGTTACGTCAGAAGAAGGACACGGAGTGGTGGCCGAGTTCGTCGAGGTAGCTTGAGCAAGTTGAAGAATGCGGAAAGAGGTGTACAAGCAGAGAAGTAGTGGGGTTGCGGGCAGACTGTCTGTGGGTGATGAGGCACTTATACTTTACACCAATGGACCACTCGACGTGGTTCAGACGAATACGTGAGTGCAAACACGAGATGGATCCTCGTACCATACCCAATAGGTTCACAAGCACTCCGTGGCCATTACAACCGATGACAAGATCCAACAAGATCGTTCCCTTGATAGGAAAATACTTTGGCTTCACACTAGTTTGACTCACTGGGTCAAAAGGATTCACGGCTCGCAGGTGAACGAGTCCGGGCGGAATATGCATCTATTGGCACATCAGAAGGCGATATATCATGCCGAAACACTACAGCCGTGATACATTCAATGCCGTGGCTGCAGACCTGTCGTCATGGGAGGCGGGATTCGGCCCAGGATGAGACCATTCGATACGTCGTTCGTTCCACCAACCAACAACATACTCCTTCTCTGCGTCCCCCACGTTCTCCATGATCTCTTGGAACAATGCTTCCACAAGTTCTTTGCGGTTCGCATCGTCTGACATATCGTCGATGATGTCTTTGACCGCTGACAATGCTTGAGGCAGCAACGCAAGAGAGAGTGAGGGCAGACTGGATATAAGGGCCAGATGTAATCGGTGACGTCTGTCGACGTCGTGGGACGATTCCTTGCACGTAGCCAGGATTGCGCTGATGCATAGCCATGCGAGTGCAGGATCCCTAGTGAGAGAAGCGCTCTTGACAAGAACGGCGAACGCGAGACACAGCTGACTCGGGTTTAATCTGCCATCCAAAGAATTCTGTGCAACCGTTAGGGCGGTCCTGTGGCACACGCGGAAAGAGGCAGTCACCTCAAGTAAGCATTGAAGATAGAATGGGACCATCCTTTCAGTGAATGCGGAATCCAGCGTGAGGGGATCATTTGGACGCAAGGAGCCATTGGAGACGATCCGCTTTGAGCGCGACGAAAAGATGGCGAGGACAACGCTATGAGCGGATTCGAATTCACCGCGGTGAATATAGTCCGACAGATGCCTAGCGAGAAGTTATCGACGGACAGCTCAGGACGTGGCTGTTCGGCTCACGAAGAAGTAAACGGCAAGACAATTGTCTGAATGGTTGTTGGGCTCAGGACAGGCACAAGCTGCTCAATTGCACTGAGGACGAAGGCCTGTTTTGCACGATGGACCGGATGGGCGGAAAGAGATCCGCTGGACCATATTTCGTCGCAGAGACCCTTGACGAATTGTTCGCTTTCGTCTGTGTTGCTTGCGAGGATATCAAGAGCAAGATAAAAGGCCCGCTTGAGTTCTGCAAAAGCACCGTGGCCTGCACCACCGAATTTGTCGATTACGAAAGCCAAGTGAGAGTAAGTGCGTAGGGTGATGAGTGCGAGGGCCGAAGACGAGTGGGTGAATACTGGTGAAATGTAGACAGAGGTGGAAAGGCCGGCTTCTGTTATCATGATTGTAGAAAACAATAGAGTCTTGAGGATCGTCCAGATGGATGTAGCGAGTGACCTAGTCTCTGGGGCTGCTCGCGATTGAGACACTGGGGGTGCGTCTTGCGAGAGAATACATACCTATTGATTCTTCGGTGACGTCTGCTAAACCACTGTTCAACCAGCCAACGTCGACTTTCCTCGCTATGGCTTCTAGAGCACGAAATGTTTCGTGGACTGGGGGAAGAGCGAGTTTGGGGCGATAATCTACATATAATGAGATGCTTCTGGAGCAGAGTTTAGAGAGAGATCCCATGTGGACCATGGCATGAGAGGACGCTAGAACATCGATTTCCTGACGAACGGGCGCATCCGACTAACATGAATGAATGACAGGATCGAGACTGATTTCTGGGAGACTTGCCTTGATGGCTACTTTGAAATCTGGATTAGATTCGAGGTGGGAAGAAAAGGTGGATATGAAAGCGCCGTGGACAAAGGCTTGTGTTATAGCACGGACGACTAGACTGAGCATTTGCTAGGGTATGTGAGCAGGTGAATAGGTTATGAGAGAGCAAGACGCACTTGTAACGGCAGGGCGACAAACTTTTCTGGAGGGACGAGGAGCAAAGCCTGGGAGGATATGATGAGAGGGAGGGCGAGGGCGTCCTCTGAAGGGAGTTGAGTATGGATGCGGGATGGAGATTGATGACGCACCTTGGCGTTCGGCGATGGGCTGGAACTGCGTGCCCCAGGAATCGGAAGAGATGCAGAGGTCGATGACGTCTGCGAACGCGAGCAAGAGCTCGTCTTCTACGGTCGACTTTACACTGGATTTGGGGAGCACGTCTTCGAGACCCAAGAGAAGGCCGCTGCAACACGCGAGACGGGTGATGGCATGTCCGCCTTCGAACCCTCTGAGCAAGGATGCGGACCAGTCGGCCAGCCGTGCGTTGACGTTCAGCGAGAACATGGTGCGAGACTCCATCCGGAGGAGATCCAGTTTTGCGTGGACGGCATGTCTGAACGACGTGACGAGTGCGTCGAGCCTGGTGAACGAGAAGGGTCGAAAGAGCGGGCTGCTCACGATGGCCGCTGCGAGGGGCGTCGGGGAGGGGCCAAGCCTGGCGAGATGGTGCACGAGCAGCGGCTGGATCGCGTGCAGCGGTGTCGGGGACGGTCTGTGCAGGTGACTCAACACGGTGGTGTAAGACATACGCTACGACTCGACCATCACGACGAACCATGACGAGCAACATCCATCAGTTCGTGAGCGACAACTGCATCAAGGTAGGCGAACTTGCATTGTTCTCTACTTTTCTTTATTATCCCTCCTAGTTCTTTGGTCTCGCAGAGAAGAGCGTGATCGACTTTGTGACCGCGTCAGGTCTGTCTGCTCGTTCTTGCCCTCGCTCGGTCTCATCTCCCTCGCAGCATCGTCCTCCAAGTCGCCAGAGGCGCTCTTTGCCTCCCTCGCCGCATCGGGTCTCCCAAACACCCCAGATGCGCATGCCTTCGTCACCGAACTCTTCCAGCGCGCACCCCACAAGGCCAAGCACAAGCACAAGACCACCGTCGACGACAGCGCACGCAGGCAGGCGGAACGAGACGCCCGCGAGCTTACCGCCAAGAAATATGGTTTTGTGCTCGACGATACCGACGCCCGCATGGACGCCGTCGAGTCCGCCGACACACACAACAAGCGTGCCGGGAAAGAACGCCGCCTTCGTAAACGCGACGTGGACAGCAAAGAGTGGGAGAGCGAAGAAGAAGATGCCGCACGGAAACGACATAAATCTGATCCATACCCTTCCCGCTCGCGCTCTCCCACTCCAGACGACGCACCGCTCGATATCGAAGAGACCGAGGACCCCGATGCCCGCAAGGAGAGAGAGCGCCTCGACGATCTGAAATCCAGAGACGAGTTCGCCGAGCGTATGCGCCAGCGCGACCTCGAAAAGACCAAGAAACTCGTCCAAGACCGCTCCTCCCGTGCTTCCGGTCCCGCCGCTGCTGACGCCGCCGCCCGTCGACTGCTCGCAGACGATGCAGACGCGCGTTCGCGCGCACTTCCTTCCCTCCGCGTTCACTCCCGTGAAGAGTATCTCACCAAACGCGAGGTTCAACAGATCGAACTCTTGCGCAGAGAGATTGCAGACGACGAAGCCCTTTTTGCCGGCATGAAAGTTTCAAAGCGTGAACAGCGCGAACTCCAACAGAAGAAGGAACTCCTCAGACTCGTCCAGGAACGCCTCCAGATCAACGACAAGTGGGAGGGCTACCAACTTCCAGAGGACTATTTTACCGAACAAGGTAAAATTGACAAGAAGAAGAAGGAAAACGTGCTCTACCAGCGTTACGAAGAAGCCAAGCGCAAAGACGACCAATTCGTCACTGACGTCGATCAGTGGGAGGCAAGTCAGACCAAGCATAGCACTTTCAAGGTCGGCGCAATGGACAAACCCGACGCTGCTGATACCTACGAGTACGTCTTTGACGAAAGTCAAACCATTAAATTCGTCATGGACCAGACCCTGAAAGGCGAAGGTATGAGCGAAAAAGACAGGCTTCTCCAACAACAGATCGAAGAAGCCGAGCAGCGAAGTACCTATTATTATCCTCTCTCTTCCTAACTCTTGCTCATCTTCTCTTTCAGTCAAATCGATCGAAGAGACCCGCAAGTCTCTCCCAATCTATACCTATCGCGAGAAACTTCTCGCCGCAATCAAGGAACATCAAGTTCTTATCGTTGTCGCCGAAACCGGTTCCGGAAAGACCACACAGTTACCACAGTACCTTCATGAAGCTGGCTATACTGCTGGCGGTCTAAAAATTGGGTGCACCCAACCTCGACGCGTAGCCGCCATGTCCGTTGCTGCCCGGGTTGCTGAGGAAATGGGTACCAAAGTCGGCTATGAGGTTGGCTACTCGATCCGTTTCGAGGATTGCACGAGCGACAAGACCGTACTCAAGTACATGACCGACGGTATGCTCCTCCGTGAATTCTTGACGGAACCAGACCTTGCTGGCTACTCGGCCTTGATCATCGACGAAGCACACGAGAGAACGCTCAGTACGGACATTTTGTTTGCTCTCGTCAAGGTGTGATACCTACACTGCCTTCTCATGTTTTGTAGGCTGATCGGGGTGCGAATAGGATATAGCAAGGTTTCGACCCGAGCTTCGACTGTTGATTTCGAGTGCTACTATGGATGCCGAAAAGTTTAGCGAATATTTCGACGGTGCACCTGTATTCTATGGCAAGTCCTTCTCTACTCGATTCTGTGTTTTATTTACGCCTTCCAGTCCCTGGACGTCGATACCCGGTTGACATTCATTACACTCCTCAACCGGAAGCCAACTACCTTCATGCTGCCATCACGACCGTCTTCCAAATCCACACAACCCAGCCCAAGGGCGACATCCTCGTTTTCTTCACGGTGAGTCTCACTTACTCCACTCGCCCTTTATCTACCGTTTACACCCTTGTTACGCCAGGGTCAAGACGAAATCGAGGCCGCTCATGAGAACCTCCAGGAAACCGCGCGCGCGCTTGGAAACAAGATCGCCGAGCTCATCATCTGTCCCATCTACGCGAACCTGCCGTCTGATATGCAGGCCAAAATCTTTGAGCCCACGCCCCCGGGCGCGCGTAAGGTCGTCCTCGCCACCAACATTGCCGAGACAAGTATCACGATCGACGGCGTCGTGTTCGTGATCGATCCCGGATTCGTGAAGCAAAACGTATACAACCCGAGAACGGGCATGAGCTCGCTTGTCGTCGTACCCGTGCGTTGCAACAGCTATCGTGCGATCTTTTTTCGTATTGACTGTGCGCCCTAGTGCTCGAGGGCGTCTGCAAACCAGCGTGCCGGACGTGCGGGTCGTGTAGGACCAGGAAAAGCCTTCCGGCTCTATACGAAATGGGCATTTGCGAACGAGCTCGAAGAAAACACGATACCCGAAATCCAACGGACGAATCTCGGCATGACCGTCCTGCTACTCAAGTCTCTGGGCATCAACAACTTTATGGAGTTCGAGTTTATGGATCCACCGCCGGGCGAAACGCTCATCCGTGCGCTCGAACTGCTGTACGCGCTCGGAGCGCTGAACGACAGAGGTGAGCTCACAAAACTTGGCCGCCGAATGGCAGAGTTTCCCGTCGACCCGATGCTGAGCAAGGCGATCATCGAGAGCGAAAGATATGTCTGCACGGACGAGGTGTGCCACCCATCTCTCTCTCGTCTTTCTCTTGTCGGCTGAGACGCACGTCAGGTCTTGACGATCATCTCCATGCTCTCCGAGTCCTCCTCCCTCTTTTACCGCCCCAAGGACAAGAAACTGCACGCCGACCAGGCGCGGCAAAACTTTGTGCGCGCGGGCGGGGACCACTTCACGCTCCTGAACGTGTGGGAACAGTGGGCGGACACGAACTACTCGCAACAGTTTTGCTACGAGCAGTTTTTGCAGTTCAAGAGCCTCAGTCGGGCGCGCGACATCCGGGACCAGCTCGCGGGTCTGTGTGAGCGCGTCGAGGTGATCGTGCAGAGCAACCCGAACGCGAACGACATCACCCCGATCCAAAAGGCGATCACGTCCGGGTACTTTTACAATACGGTGCGTCCGCGTGGGATGAGGGTGGGACGCGGGTCAGGTCGCTGATCGTTTTATCGTAGGCACAGCTACAAAAGAGCGGGGATTCGTATCGGACGCTTAAGACGCACCAGACGGTGTACATTCATCCGTCGTCGAGTCTGTTCCAGCACCAACCGCCGGTCAAGACGTTGTTGTATTATGAGCTCGTGATGACGTCCAAGTCATACATGAGGTGCGTTGGCCGGTCTGGGTCCGCGTTCGATGGTTTGAGTCTCGTTCGATAGGCAGGTGATGGAGATCAAGCCCTCGTGGTTGATGGAAGGCGAGTGATCGTCGTAGGTCTGGAAGACATTTGGCTGACGCGACATTGTTGCCAGTGGCACCGCACTACTTCAAGGCGGCGGATCTCGAGCAGCTGACGACCGGAGAAAAGAAGATGCCCAAAGGCTCTGGCTATGCTGGCCCTGCTGCCAGTTCTGCGTCATAGTGTTGAGCTCCCAGTTGAGTGGTGGTTCAACAACAGATGTCAAGATGGTACAGCAACAGCCAGTCAGAATTTAGGACATTCAGTATCATACAAACGTGTATACAGTATGGTACAGACGCTCATCCCACAATCTCAATCCGAGGGACCTTAATACTACGCCGCGGCCCAGTCTGACTTCAGCAGGTCGCGGAGATGTTTTGCCTCTTCGTAATAGTCGACCTTGCTGATCTTGGAGATGCCATATCGCACGCGCGTTTGGTCCTGTCCAAGACATGTGTGCGACCGTCCACTTGAACAAGACATGCCCACCTACATTGTACGTATCTTGCTTGGCACGACAACTAAAGTTGAACGTTTTTCCGGCCGACTGTGCCATGAGCGCGTTATACTCGGATTCGTTGCGTTCCTTGACGAACTGTCAGCGGCCGTGCACGGGAGCGAGTAGTGCCTACCTTGATATCCATGACCTCGTCAGCCGTTTTATCAAACACCGCGAGACCGGTGTCGTTGAACCCTTGCAGCCACACTTGGCCGGACCAGTCCGAAACGGCCATGGACATGATGTACCTGGTCAAACGAGTGAGCGAGCGTCGTGCATCGAGGGATACTTCCCACCGGTACTCCGGGCGGTCAAACGTCTTCTCGCACTTCTCACACCGCCAGCCATTACTTATATCAGTCACCTTCTTATTACAGCCTTGGGTAGGGCAGGCAGGGTATGCGACACTCTCGCTCTTGATATGCATAACAGTCGCACGGAGAGAGAAGAACTCTGCCTTGTCCGACATGCCGAGTTGTGAGTCCTTGACATCGCTAATGTGGCGCATTTCGTTGCGATTGAAGCCAGTAAACGAAGATCCAGCAGACGACGCAATGTTGGAGTGGGATTGGAAGGACTCGTCCGATCCCATGGCGTCGTACCAGCCACGGAGCAGATGGGCATCCTCGATATCAGGCGAGATCGTCATGTAACTCGAGGACAGCATAGAAAGGTTTCGTCCTGTGCTTGGGATTTAGCTAGAATTACACATAAACTACGGACGCACCTCCGAAATCGCCAACCTTGACACTTTTGAATGCAACGACGGGGAAATCATCGGCTGCAAAGGTCTCTGCTTGTTTTCCCCAGATTGTCATCCTCACGGAGTAAAGCGACTTGTCCACGATGGTGAGGTCACGTTTAGCCACCTAAAACTAATACTTAGACGGTGTGATGGCCAAAGGAGATAACACGAACTGATTTGTTGGATGCCTTGCCAATGACTTCCCCAAGTGGTCCAACTTCCTTGACGATTGCAATAACATCTGGTCTTGTGTTTAGCCATACGAGGAACCTTGCACACTAGGTGTACGCACCACAGGTCGAATCTTTCGGGAGGTCCTCCAGAGACGACAGCGGAACAAAGTTGTACCTGATCATCGGTAGATTCGTTGTATCGACACACTGTAATGTCCATTTGTCAACAGAAAGCTAATGGTTGATGACAAGATCAGATGAGGCACCTCTTCGATTTGGGTGTTCTTTTCGAGACTCATTTCATAGTCGTTTTGAACGTTGGAAAACTTTTTCTTGGCAAGATTCACCCTGGCCTTTGTGACGTAGTAAACCTTGCCCTCCTCCAGCCTGTCGTAAAGCTCGTCCACAACCGTGTTGAAACCAGTCGCGCGAATCTCGCCAGTCTCGTCCATGAGGGTCACGTTGAAGAGCTTGCCCTCTCCACGTTGATTGGACCATGTTCTGATCTCGGATTTCTGTGTGACACGAGCCTTAATGGTCCAGTTGTTTTGGTAGGGACTGAGGCCTTCGATCGGATAGATGGATCTGCCCGCCCTGGAGGTGCTACCTGAAGAAGCAGCAGTTTGTCGGCTCGGAACAGCAAAAGCCTGCGTGACCATGTTCGTGTTCGTAGCCGCGTCAGGGGCCTCGGTGGGCGAGTTTGGCACTGAGACTGGATTGCCTATTTTTTCCACGTCTCTGGAAACGACCTGAAGATCTAGGATAATGATCAGTCTGAAAAACACGTGAGCGTCAACGTCCGAATCGGATAGCCAAATGCAGACCTCTTGTCTTGCACAAAGTTGCAAGTGAGTTTGTCAATAACGACCACGGTATTTTTGATGATGTCGCCGCGCGCGACGAGGTGGTTGAGCTGTGTCGCGAGCATGGCCTGGACAAAGTGCACGCCGTCCGAAAAGATGATGCGGTATCTGTCGATGGTGGTGGTGACGGTGGTGGTCGCCTGGTTCCCCACCTTTTTGATGGAGAGGAACTGGACTGTGAAGCCCGTTCCGAGCTCGTCAACCTCTGACGGAGAGGCCTCGCTGAGCCGTGTGCAAATGCCTGCAGTGAGCTGGGTCATGGTGGTGGAATGAGTACAAGAGGAGGGACGTGACGCGTTATTTGTGCTTGATGCGCCTTTTATTTGCACAGTAACCTAATACATACATTGTAATGCTACAATGTAGTGACCGCCATGCTACGACGACGAGCCAGACAGTCTGTTCAGCACCGAAAAAGTCCCAACGATGTATTCGCCGCCCAGAGCGATGACCGACTACATCCAGCTCCGTTTTCAGCTCGCCAGGTTCCAGGTCTACCGCATCGTCCAGCTTCCGCTCACATTCACATTTGCCAACATCCACACGTTGATCCAGTACATGTTCGGATGGAGTGATTCTCATCTCCGCCACGCAAACTACCTCAACGAGGAGGCTCAGTTGTTGGGCACGATCAAGTCTTGCGGTTCCAAGCACGCCCTCGAAGATTAGGAACTCTCCAATCCCAGTGCGCTCGATGACTGGTCGCGCTTCTCGCCCACAGACAAGCCCGTCTATCGCGTCCAACCCAAAGTCAGATCCAGAAAGGACAGCATCGATCGTGTCATGCTGATGGAAGAAAAGGGGGCCACGCTCGAGAGCATCTGGACACAAAGGGCAATATCAGCGATGGCGAATAATTACACTCCCAGGTCACGATCATCTATACGTATGATTTCAGTGGTACGTACATCACATCCTCCTCTTTCTTGAATCCTCACACAGTACATGAGCAGAGGATTGGAGTGTACACATCCCTTGCGATTAAGCAGATTTATTTTATCGTCTGAATGCTCCCAACGATAACCCCATTTTTAGGATGCAGACTTGTCGCTAGTAATTTTAGTCCGGTCCATTCACTATATCAGCGCTCAGACATTGTATGCAGGAACGTGACGCCGCAGAGAAAACGGTCTCCCCGCGTCTGTTTGATGTTGCTTACTTTCAGGGCTACTGTGAAGGCAAGGTCATATCCGAGGCTCGCAAAACCAAACTTTCAATCATCACCCTGAAAGAAGCCAAGGCACAGCACCGTGAGCACTTGCGGAGGAAGAAAGAAGGAGAAGCGAATTTCCAATGGCGAACTAGAGGAGGACGAAATGGATGTGGATGAAGACTGGGAATACGAAGACTCTGTCGAATGATTTGTACGTATATGATTGCATACTTGTACTGAGCAGTGACTTGTAGGCTGGAAAACGGTGTTTGCTTTGCTGCCATTTCATACCGGATCATCACTGTCGCCAGCGAGTAGGCCTTAGTGAGAGGCCAGGCAAAGGCAGTCATGATGAAACCTCTACCGGGTAAACCCTTTTGACTAGCCATGCCGCTGATTGCGTCACTGTACACATACTCTCATGATGCTTGTTAGGATGTCGTCGAGAACTCTATGATGTCATCCAAGTCATCGTCATGGAGCAGATTATGGCAACTCTGCTGATGGAATTGAAACCCTGGCTGATTTTTATTGGGTGAGTCCGGAAAATGGTACGTGGTCCCCCAAGAACCAGGCTGTCGACGAGGCAGTGGACAAATGCATTACTCAACTCACGATGACCCTTGGCCGATTTATAGTTCGGTCCTCATCCCAGGTCGATTTGGAACCGTTCGCTTCGAGCAAGTGAGTTGAGAGATCCGTTTTACGCTTTCGCCGAGTGGTTTATGTTTTTGCTTTCGTCTTAATTGCGACGGTGGCTTTTGAATACCACGTCTCGCTTTCATTTCTGATCGATTGCATACGTTTTTGTTTTTGTGTTCTACTAATATGTATTGGCCCGGTCGCCTCCCCCTCCCGCGCAATCACCATCCAGCTCCGTGAGAACATGGCTGCCTTTCGGAGAGCGCGTCCACCCCATTGGTTGATATGATACGCCCAAAAGCTCAGGTTCCCCACCCTCGTCACCATCGCGAGCGGCATGCTCCAGACCCCGTAGATTGCTGCCCAGGAGATCCTGTCAATGCTCCATCTCGTGCTCAAGACCCACGCTCGAAAAAATGCCGAAATCAGATCTTGCAGTTCTCACTGCACGGTTGGTCGTTTGGTGTGCTGGTATCAAGCCGAGATCAATAGATCTTGTTGAACCCGCGCGTGGACCGTCTCGTAGCCAACTTTGCTTCATCCCTGCTGATCGGGAACTCTGGGGTTTGGATCCCATCGAGTGTATATCTGTGCCTATATGCGTTCTTGATGCTATGCACCCGATCCGATCACGATGCAGACGAGAGCACGAAAACACTTCCTCCCCCGTGTCGCCAAGATTGCATTTTTGCCCGTCCTCGATCTTGTCAACAGTGTCCTCCGATTGTAAGGCCGTCCTGCTGCTGCTCTTAGGATGAGCTACTGCCAGTGGTGACCGAGCTGACCAGTCGACTGGTGCATCATGGGTCGTTGGGTTGGATGGCGTGTGACTGGCCTTACCAGTACGTCGTCAATATCGCCTGTGCGGCGGACGTGACGCTACCCCCAGCCGAGATCATGGTCTCAGTTGACACAAATCCGGACATCTTGCAGAAGGTGCGAGAGGTGGTGATTCCCATCATTCGATTTATGTTGGAGAGCAAGTTTCTCGGTGTGTGCAGGACAGAATGTATCACCACAGTGGACACTCGAGCAGGAGCGAAACAAAGAGGTCATACGCTGAGAGCGCTCGTGTGGACGTACTGCGACTGAGAGAGTCGTGCGGATTTCGCAACTTCATACCTGACTTAGTAGTACTGCTAGATGGCTTGCTACTTCCCGGGGAGTGCGGACCGACATTCCGACATTTAGACAGGGGTTATATTTATCATCTTCGCAATGAACTGTGGCAGAGTCTCAAGCTGAGCCAGATTTACTTTGAAGTCACTTCAGTTCAGCGGCAACACTGTGCAATAAACTTTGGTCGAAGGTACAAATTTCGGGTCGAGGAGCGTCGAGATCTGTTTCATTACGGCCGGATTTTTCAAACCCCATCACGCATCGATCGGTGTCGAAAAGACCGAGGACCAAAGAGAGAGAGAGAGCGTCTCGACGATCTGAAATCCAAGGACGAGTTCGCCGAACGTGTACGCCCACGCGACCTCGAAAAGATCAAGAAACTCATCTAAGACCGCTCCCTTCGTGCATCCGGTCCTTGCTCCACGAGGACGCTCAACTGTTGGGCACAGTCAAGTCTTAATGGGGTTCCAAACGCGCCCTCGAAGACTGGGAACTCTCGGATCCCGTTGCGCTCGATGACCGGTTGCGTTTCTCGCCCGCAGACAAGCCATAAAGGACAGCATCGATCGTATCATGCTGATGGACGAAAAGGGGGTCACGATCGAGAGCGTCTGGACACAGAAGGGCAGTGTGAGCGAATATATGATTTCAGTGGTACGGACATCACATCACATCGCATCCTCCTCTTCCTTGAACCCTCACGCGCTACACGGGGAGAGGATTGGAACTTCAGTGGGACGGGCACTGTCATGAGCAGTCCGCGACACCCGGCAACACCTGGCAACACCTCGGCAACACCAAGACTGTCGGCTAGTACCCACTGAAGAATGTACACGTCACTTGCAATCAAGTAGATTTATTTTATTGTCTAGATGCTCCCAACACTATCCCCATGTTTAAATATGCTCAAGGCGCTGTGAGCTCAGTATACTCCCGCACGTGGATGTCCTAACGAATATCCCCGGCCCCCCATTGAACACGCCACCTAGGATGCAGACTTGTCGCTGGTAATATTTGTCCAGTCCATCCACTATGTCAGCACTCAGACGTTATATCCAGGGACATGGAGCTGAAGAGCAAACGGGTTTCCCGCGTCTGTTTGATGTTGCTTACTTTCAGGGCTACTTGTGAAGGCAAGGTTATATCCGAGGCTCCTCCAGTCATCATCTGAAAGAGGCCAAATCACGGCATCGTGCGCACTTGCGGAGGAAGAACGAAAAGGAGGAGAAAATTACCAACGGCGAACTAGAGGTGGACGAAATGGGTGTGGATAAAGACTCGGAATACGAAGACCCCGTTCGAGTGAATCGTACGTATATGATTGCACGCTTGTATCAAGCAGTGACTTGTGGTCCGGAAAACGGTGTTTGCTTTGCTACCACTTCACACCAGGTCTTGGTCAACGTCCCAAAGGCAGTCATGATGAAATCTCTACCGAGTAAATCCTTTCGACTGGCCATGCTGCTGATTGCATCATTACGCACATGATGTTTGTTAGGGACTGTGATGTCATTCGAGTCATCGCCATGGAGCGTATATGGCAACTCTGCTGATGGAATTGAAACAAGGCCATCTCTTATTACCGGGGGAGCCCGGAAAAAGGTACATGGTCCTCCAAGAACCAGACTGTCGACGAGGCGATGGACAAGGGCATCGCTCGATTCTCGACGACCCTAGGTGTTCGATTCAGAGCTCGGACCGCTTCCAAGGCCCGTCCGGAACCGTCCGCTTCGAACAAGTGAGTTGACGGCTGAGATCGACTCGTGTTCGACCACGCACCGCACGTGCTCGGTCCCCCCCTCCCAGATCGGTCCCACTTCCGAGTCTGGAACCGGAAAGCGATGGTCATCGATCAAGCTTCAAGGCCAGCCACGGCTGAGCCAGACGACCACGTCGTCCTCGGAGCTGGACGGCACCTGATCGACTTGCTTTTGCGCATGTGCATACCACATGAGCGAAGATGCGGATCGAGTGGCGGCTCCGGTCCGCGTGAACGATCTACAGGAGGGTCGGACGAATGACCAGTGGACACGGAGGCAACGCCACACCATGCTCACCCCGTCGTAGACCCCGGGGACGCTTAAGCAACCCGGACCTGACAGCGAGCGAGTGCCACATCCTGATGTCCACCGTCGGCTTTAAAAAGAAAAAAACGGACAGGATGCCAGTCGAACAACGAATTGCGTACTAAACTGGGCAACTTCGGGCGCTCGTCGGAGCGGTTCCGGGACCTATCCATTGCTATGACAAAGTGTTGGCCGCCTGGTGGTGAAGCCAAGAATTGATTTCTCCGCCTTGGTTGCCCTCCGGGCGCACATTGTTCTCGTGATATCACCCCGAATGCGGTACCGGACAATATACACAGTGCCTGTCCACGATGTCGGTTCTGCCTTTCCGGGAGAACGTCGAGGGCGACACGCCCCCCACGTTCTTCTATTAGAGCGCCGAATCGAGAACGGGCAAGCTCATGGAGGTGGGCACGCGGAAAACGATGCTTGTGATCAGGGCAAGGTCACGGGAGAGGTATGTACATGGACTATTGCAGGTCGAGGTTCATGAAAGCGTACGTACTGAGGGAGTGGTCGACCAGCATGGCCGGTACGACTCGTCGTGAGAGTAACGAGACTAGGTAACAAAAACGAGGTGGGAAGAGAATTTTAATCTTCGATGATGACCTTGTTCTTTTGGGACGTCGTTGAACCAGGCTGGGAGCGATGGGTGGGATCACGTACCTTGTAAAAGGCGACGTGGTTCTTGATGTGGCCGGCCTTTTCCTTGGGGTCGGGATAGTACCTGAGATGGCATCAAGGATAAGAATCAGACATGGTCGACGTCAGCCTGGCGACTCGCCATGCGACGTCTTTCACGCTCTTCCCGTCGACATCGGCGGAATAATACGAAGCAGTACTGTGAATGATCAACGATCCATTTCCCGAGTCGATCAAAAATAATACCCTTTCCACGGACAGACAGTTCTACGTGGGTGTGGTTGAGGGACGCGATAAGCGATGGTTTCAGTTGTGCTTACGAAGTGTTTGAGCGCCCGAGGTAAGCTTTTTTGACAGACTCAGGTGGGAAATAATAGTTGCCCTCGAGTGCTTGGGGGACGTCGTGTTCGGCAAGCACGGTACCGTTGAGGAGGACTCTGACCATGACGGTGTGAACGGGAGGGAGAAGGGAGAGAGAGATGTGTATGATCTTGATCTGATAGCGAGAAAGTACTGCTGGGGTCGGAAAGAGCCGGATGAGCGGGGACACGACCGGGTACTGAGTCGTACATACATACAACGTTCAACGCTGACAGAGTGCTCAACCCCGCGTGCGGGGAAGTCTAATGCCGCAAGACGGGAAGAATGGGACTACAAACAGCATGATCGGTGTGTGTCTTCAGTACGATTTGACCAATGTGCACTCCGTTCAGAACACCCTTCGAAAGCTGGCGCTGGTGGTGGTCTCGTCGCTAGCATAGCCACATGTCCACTCGATGTCGTCAAAACGAAGCTACAGGCACAGCGGGCGGTCCATGGCCAGCCGGGCTACGAGGGCGTCCTTGGTCAGTCCTATCCCGCCCTTTTCTTTTCTGCCAGGCCCATCCGAATATTCCCCAGACATCGTCAAGACCACCCTCAGACACGACGGTATCCGTGGCCTCTACCGTGGTCTGGGTCCGACCATCCTGGGCTATCTTCCCACCTGGGCAATTTACTTTGCCGTCTATGATGGCATCAAGCGGCGCTTCGGCGAACCTCCCCTCGGTGAGCCCGTCCCCTCCGGAAGGATTTACCCCGCAGCCCAGCCAAAGGGCTACCAGCCCGCCATGCGCGACCACCCCTGGACCCTCCACATCCTCTCCGCCATGATCGCCGGCGCGGCCAGCACCACCTGCACCAACCCCCTCTGGGTCATCAAAACCCGCTTCATGGTATCCTCCCCGTTCGCCTCCCCGTCGACCCGTTCCGCGTCCTGACATCACCCCACCCAGACACAGTCCCGCCACGAAGTGCGGTACAAGCACACGTTCGACGCCGCCGTCACCATCTACCGCACCGAAGGCGTCCGCGCCTTCTACCGCGGCCTCCTCCCCAGCCTCTTTGGCATCGCCCACGTCGCCGTCCAGTTCCCGTTGTACGAACAACTCAAAAAATGGGCACGTGCGTCATCGACGTCTCGTTCCCGATATCCGTGACTGACCCTCCTCCCCCCTCCCCCCCCCCTCCTCCGTGCCGCGATCACGAAGAGGGCGACTCGACGGCGCCTCTGCGCAGCGGCACCATCCTTCTCTGCTCCGCCATAGCCAAGATGACCGCCTCGGTCGCCACGTACCCCCACGAGGTCGTACGTACGCGCTTGCAGACGCTTCGTCTTCCCATCGCGGAGGATCTGTCATCGGACGGAATGATAAAGGCACACACCAAACGGAGCATCATATACATCACCCGCAAGATCGTACAAAAGGAAGGCTGGAGCGGCCTGTACAAGGGGCTGTCCGTCAACCTATTTCGAACGGTCCCAAACAGTGCCGTCACCCTCTTGACGTGCGTCCCCCGATCTCACCAGACGCCGTCCGCTGAGAGATTTGGTGTATAGATACGAACTCCTCATGCGCCATCTCTCCTCGGCGAGATGACTGACGCTCACACGCGTCTTTTTTTTTTTTTTCCTCCATACCAGAAAACGCTTGTTTTTACGCGGCGTCCACGCCCTCATTAGACGAGAATTAATGCGCTCGCTGTGCACTATTGGGAGACGTCGACGTCTTCTACGTGTAATTTATTCCTTTCCGCATTGACTTATATATACACCCGCCTGCTGGGAGGTTCACTGCCTCTGCCATCATCTTGCTGCGTTAATAGCACGGACGTGTTTGTCAGCGTTTAAATGGGGATTGGAGGCTATTAGAGGATCATGGGATCTCAGTCCCGCGTTCATATGTCCTACGGCTAGCAAAGGCGCGGCTGTTGGACGCGGCATCAGAAGTCGTCTGCGTGTTCCGACTCAAACGTTGCCTCACGCGCGTTCCTGCGCGACTAGAGCGGATCGAGACGTCCTTGTGCTCCCATTTCCAGGGGCACTCGGAAAACAAAACACTCGACCTTGCTCCGAGCGCAGGCACCCGCTCTTCGGTGTTTTCCCCCAGACAGTCCTGTATTCTCCAATTCTCCAATGTAACTTTGGTGTCATCGTCATTAGGAAACAAAAAAAAAAAAAAAAAGAAAAAAAAAAGCTACGTGTCGTATTGTATATATCCCGGCGCCCACGATTCGCGAAAAAGAACAAAAGAACCAAAAAGAAGAAAAAAGTGTCACATCGGAAAGAGAAAATGGAAAATGGCGTCCATGTCCGTCTCCCCCGAGGATCAGCCGTCCGTCCAACGCACGTTTCCACACGCAATACATAGTATCCTTGGATGACTGATTGATGACTGAAGCGAGTGTAGGTGACCTCCACAAGAACGAGGTCGGATGGGGGGGTGTACACATGCGATCTCGGCTGCATGGAAAATAAAAGTGTCCAGCATTGTATAAATGGAATGGATGCTGGGTTGATGCAATGAGCGGATGAGCCATGAGGCTTGCGCACAGACAGGCTACTTGAATGCGGTTCTTTGGATAAACTCGGAAAGGCAGGTCCGAAAGCACAAGGGTAATTACCGAAGAGCGGGCGAATGGGGAAGAAAAAAAAACGGACAGCCTGCGAACAAAGAGACTGACCAGGGAAAGCGTGAAAAAGTGGCAGCTGCGTAATTATACGGGTCAGAAAGCGAGAAGCAGAGAAAACATGCAACGCCAGTACATGCCACGAGGAAGAGCGACAACAGGAGAGGCTGCAGCGCCGACAAAAAGGTATCCGAACGACGTTTCGACCACAGTGAGAACCGAGTTGCAAATAAAATAAAAAGTAAACGCGTACAAGAAAGCCTGAGCTAGTGATGCTGGACCGTATCGCCAGTATCGCTCAGGGTTTCCACTCTAACTCCTCTTGACGAGTCAACACTCCGGATGTCCCTGCCTTCTTCAGCGAGTTCGCGATTGATCAGTGCATCTTCCTTTCTTTCTTCGGGCTCCTCTACGGTTGCAGCAGCAAAATCAGGTTTTCGTAATGCCTTCCTGAACGCATCCGCCATGATCGCTGCATCAGCACCTGAGAAAGGTCCTTGATCTCCGGCGGAGTGGGCCCTCGAGATCTCGGAAACACCGTCTGGAGATACAATCGAAGAGGGTCGGTGATGCTCTGAAGAAGCGCGCCCTCCGCCTCCGACTGCCGCACCGGCAAGTAATGGTAACTGTGGTGAGTTTGAATTTTGAGCATTAGTCATCATGGGTGAAGAAGAACCCATGGAACCACGGTGGGCGAGTCGGTCGCGTCGTCGTACTCGACGCATGATCAACCAAACAAGAACGCCACCTGCGATGATGGCAAGGAAGCCAAGAACGACGATGACCGCGATTGCCCAATGTGGAAAGGGGGTGGTACTACCATTACTCGGCTGGATAGAGCCAGTGGAGGTTGAGGAGGAGGAGGAGACATTGGCGGAGGAGGACGCTGTTGACAAGGAGGCTGTGGAAAGAACGGAAGCAGTTGATTCTACGGAGAGCGTGGAAAGAGAAGACTGTGACATGGAAGAGGCCACCGAGTCGGCATAGGTGGTTTCTGAGCGGAAGAGATATCAGAGACCGAGACGGATTGGTATATTGAGAACACGTACGGACTGCAAAGAAGGTTGGGTTGGTTGTCTGAGCACCATTGAGACCGGCGGTCTGTGGAGTGACGACCCAATAAAATGGATATGTGATGTTGGCACCCGGAGTCCAAGATAAACCGGTGTCACCAAACCAGGTATCGTTGACGGGCATGGTGATTTCGCCCGCAGTGTTGGTGGGGTTCGTAACGCTGAGGCTGCTAAGCAAGGGCTGCAATTGGGTACCGCTGAAAAGATAAACGTCGACCAAATTGTCCTGATCGATTTGGGGGCGCCGACTGTTCCCTGAGAGGAGATGGGTATACGGAGAGAAAGAGAGAGAAGTTGGGACGCACAGACGACCGCAGCCCATTGATGCTGGTAGACAACGGCGCCGAGAGTTGGGTAGCAAGTGACGTTGTCGTTGTTTGCATAAATCTGACAGTCACTCATTGCTTGCGCTAAGGAGCGATCGGAAGGGAAGAGGAGTGAAATGAGCGAGGGTAAGGGTGTGGAAAGAAGAGAATGGGCACACCGACGGCGGAGCTGTCCGAGACAACGGGAGTCTGCCTCTTGAGAAGCGATGGGGTAGGCAAGGGAGACGAGGCGGGATACATCGCGCGCGGTTTTGATGGAGCGGTTTGAACAGGCCAGCCAGGCATTACGGAGGATCGAAGGGGGGGGATAAAATACGAGATGTGGGGCGAGCGAGTCTAGGATGGAGCGGGGACCGTGCGAGGGAGGAAAGCGAGGGAGATAATTAGGAAGGGGGGAGGAGGAGTGAGGGCGGGATGAGGAAGGAGCGGAGAAAAGGACCCTTGACGACGTCTTGCACGACGGAGGCGGTGCTGCCGAGAACGGGGGCGACGGCGACGACGGCGACGACGACGACGACAACGACGGGGGGACGAGGAGGAAAGGGACGGAGTGCGACGAGTCGAAGGACGGTTGAGTGGCAGCGTTGCAAAACCGAAACCCAGAATTCTCCCAAGACCCCGTGAACCTTTATTATGTAATATACCCGCTCAAACAAGGCCGACCTGAGAAATGAACAAATAAATTTGGAAGCGTGTGGGTCACATGAGTTGGAGGGGTGTCTAAAGCTAAATATAGCGACTGGTTCGTGACCCCCCCTTTCGAGGTCAGAACGCGACCGCGAATGCAAGAAGATCGCGCCAGACCTCGCACGACCACGACCGCCTGGTCCGCTTTTCCCGGGCAGGATTCCGCCTCGCGCAGGCCAAAGATCGCCCAGATCACGACCGCGCCGGACCAGCTGGGTGCCGGCGAGACCGAGACCGAGGCGGACGAACCGGTGAGCACCCGCGACTTGGCTTTTATTAGTATCCCTCCGTTCCTAGCCAGGTCTGTCTGCTATAGCCGAGCCATCTTCCGACGACCCGCATCATGCCTGTCTCCGAGCCCTTGGTCCCCCCCAGCCTCGTCACCGTCCTTCTCTTCGAGTCTTCCCGTCTCTTGTCTCTCGTCCCTGCTGCCTGCGGCGTGCTCCTCAACGCCTGCTGTCTGTGCTGTCCACCCGGCTACTCTTCCGTCTATCATCCTCCTCCACCTCGTTTCTATTACGAGACGCCCGCCCGGTCCGGTAGATGGGGTCGCAGGTGTCCTCCAGACAGGGCAGACTATTTCCTCGCGGTCCTGTGGGTATGTTCTCTCCCCCCTTCCCACCATCTCGCCACCAAACGACGCCCCAGGCACTCCTCACGGCACACCAGTGCCTCAAACTGACCACAGGCCTGTTACACCGCTGGCGCGCCTACTACTCTCCCCTCTCCACTCTCATCCGTCTCCTCGCTTTACAGGCCATCTGCTGGCCTGCCACCCATCTCACCCTCGATATCGTCGGAAGCCTCGGCACGAACCCCGCGTCCACGGACGACAACCTCACCCTCCTCGAGTCCGCCCTCCTCCGCTGGGTCACCGCCCGCCCCGATGTCTGCTGGGCAGTCATCGGCACCACCACCTGCATCTCACGCAGCATCCAAATTTGGGTCACCAGCAACCTCTCGTCCCCCACCCCCTCGGCCCCTTCTGCCGTGCCACACCGACTAAGACCGAGGAGAGCCGTCCCGGGCGAGGAGACCCGCAAGCTCGTCGGCAGAAAGTGGGACTGGGGCATCGTCACCAGAGTCTGCATCCTTCCCCCAGCGTGCTTGTATGTCGTAATGGCCTGGATTGCTGCATGGCGGAGAGAGGCTGGCGGTTGTTGAGCGACGATGCTGCATACACATAGACATAGGTTATATCCATTAACGTTATACTCCATCAGTGATGCGATCCGCAACTTCTAATGATAGCAGACAAACATGATTCACGACCTGGCACCGCCGGTGTATCGATAAAACACAGGACAGAAACTATATAGAGCATAGCATCACAGATTCAAAACACTCTCGGTCTAGATGTAAAACATCGTGCCCATCAGATCCGGGTGAACACCCGCACCCCACGTCTTTTCCGCCGCATCAAACACCCTCTTCTCTTCCACCTCCTTGTCCCCCTTGGTCCTGCCTTTCGACGTCGTCGTCGTCTTGTCCTCCGAAACCAAGAAGTCATTCAGGTAGCACCGCCCGCGCTCGCACGCGAGATCGGCGTAATACGCAGGCGGCACCAGACTGACCGCCTTCGTCGCGCGCGCATACATGTAGCTCGCCGTGTTGATCCCCTGCTGCACTTCGTCCGCGCCCAGCTTGCTTTCGTCATACACCACCGTGTAATGCGTCGGTTTCACATGCCCCTGCAGACCCGCGTGCGCCTGCAGATAAAAATCGAAATCAAAGCTATTTTAAACAAATAAACAAATCAGTCGTCCGCATCAAAACCAAAACCGGTCGTGAGCGTACACAGCGGTAATTCCCTTGTCCACCACGGTCCCGGGCCGCGTATTTCCGTTCTTGTCCGCCAAACTGTCCGACGGCCAGTGTCGGACGTGGTGCCGCTTCCCGCAGATCACGATCGTCAGCAGAGGTCGGTACGGTTTTCCCTGAACCCCCTTCGGGTTCACCCTCTTGAAGGCGCCCAGTATCTTGGGGAGCTCCGCACTCAAAACGGTGTCAAATTGTCCCTAACGATGCGCGTCGGTCAGAACAGGTCCCGAATGGCACCTCAATCACGTACCTCGGACACCCCATCCCGAAACACGTACACGCGCTCGGGAAAGCCCTTGCTGACCTCTTGGTACCGCTTCAACCGTTCGATCATCATGTCTTCCAGGTCATCAATCATCTGTTCATCGCCAAGGTCAGATACATCCATCATCCTAGACCGCAACACACACCTCTTGTCTCGTCTTTTGGATCCGCATGCTCGCCGGGAACTGCGCAAAGTTGTTGTCGACGCTCGCCACCACGGCCGCGATGGACGGCGTCCCTTCGATGCTCCCCGGGCCGGGATGGGTCACGTCCATCCCGACCATCATCACCTTGGACTTGGTCAGCCACTGCAGGCTCCTGTCGTCTATCTTGTGGTTGATGCCCCCGAGCTTCATATTGACTTTCAACGCGACGTTTGAAAAGTACTGGTCTTGCTTCTTACTGTCCGTGAGCACCTTGTTGGACAACATGTGGATCGTGTGTATCCCCAGCTTGACGTCGCAGATCCGCTTGATGCCGGGATAGATGTAATTGTCCCGCTTGGACAGAATGACGAGCACAAACGATGGCCTTCCGTATTTGTCTCGGTTACCGCGGATCGTCTTTTCGATCTGGTTAAGGGAGTTTTGTCGACCGGGATCATTTGCAGGGTTGACGAGTTGGACGTTGGCGAGGACCGGGGGCGAGTCGGGGCTGATGCCTACCATCCCACTCCTTTGGCATTTCCCAGCAAACCCTTTCCAGAGACCAATGAGCTGAGGATCGCCAGGTCCGCCAGGAAAGACGCTCTGTTGTTCTGTGACCACGAGGACCCACCACGACTTCACCGTACCGCCGCTGTGGAATTTGACGTCGAGGATGTTCCAGCTCCCGTTGTTCACGTTCGGCGGCTTGCCCCCCCTGTAGCTCACGTTCGGGGGAGGGAGCTCCCGGAACGGAACGCCAGCCATGTCATTGCTGACGGTGAGGCCAAAGTTGGACAATTTTTGGTTGTTCGGCGTCAATCCCAACGAAGGGAAGCCCTCGTTGAGGATGGCCTGGGCGTTCTCCGGGGGGCGCATGCACGCGCCGCGGAGCATCAAGGTCGTCTGCTGTTCGTCGAGTTTGCCACGGAACGGCAGGCCAGGCGGAATCTCGCACAGCTCGGGCGGCACGAGAATGGGATGTTTGGCATTTGGACCAGAGATATCGACGACCGGCAGGTCCGGGTGCTTCAGGGTGATCTTGTACTCTGCGCAAACCGGGTCAGCCGACGACGCGCCGCCAGACCAAGCGTCGACACCTACTTCGTTTAAAGTAATCTTGGACGGTCACCTTGCCGTTGAACTCGTCGCATTGGAACGTGGTTTGCTTGGACGAGGTGTGCATGATCTTCTTGAGGGGTTTCGTCTGCTTGTACCCGAGATGACCCGTGGTCACCTTGAGCTTTTGCACAAAGCGCTGGGGCATTCCCCCCTTGGACTGTCTCTGGAACTCCATGATCGAATCGGCCAGGTTGCCCGGTTTATAGAACGCGGTCATGCAGACGCCGACGTTGACCATGAGTTCCTTGTAGACGGGGCGTGCCGACATGAAGAAACCCCTCCAGGCCTCCACCCCGATGGAGAGCTCCCTGGGCCGTCCCCTCGTCGGGAAAAAGTAACGGTTCTTTCCAACGCGGACCCCGTTGTGGGACGCTTGGTGCTGCAGCACCAAGTTGTATGCCGAAGCGATAGGCGCAAAGTCGTAATCCCGCTTGCTCGGGTCGGCGTTCACATATCTGAAGGGGACGCAACGTCAGCGGCAAGCGCGCGCATGGACAGCGACTGGTCTTACGAATCGAGCTCGTCCGTCTTGAGTTCGCCGGTCGAGATGATGGAGATGGTGTACGTCTTGTCTTGTTTTCCGGGCTGTTTCTGGCCCTCCTTGAGGAAGAGAATCTTGACGTCGAGTGGCTGGGGAAGCTGCTTTGAAGAAACCAGCCTGGCGCTGCCATCATGCGCAATGAAGGGGGCATATTCCTTCCAGCCCGCTTGCGCGCTCTGCTCGAGGAGCGTGAACAGGCGCGCCTTGATGCTCCTGAGGTCCGTCTTGGGACTAAATTCGACGTGGTAGTCGTAGATGACGGCGCCCTTTGGAAACTTGACTGAGAAAAAGTTGGACCTCAAGGCCCCGCCCTTTCCGAGCGTCCCGAACCCGGGACGCGTAGGTCGTTCGGGCTTGTATGGAATGGCGCTGAGCGTTTGGACGAGCGCGTCCGAGGTGTTGAGGCGGTGGTCAACAGATGCGGGACCTCCGAACACAGCATCTCCAGAGGGACCCGCACCTGTTGTCCCGCCGCCTCCACCCCTATTTCCCTGGAAACTACCGCCACGGCCACCACCAGGCGGACCACCTCCTCTAGGTGGCCCACCAGCACCACCCCCACCGCCCCCACCGTCACGGCCACCGCCAGGCGGACCACCTCTAGGTGGCCCACCAGCACCACCGCGGGGTTGACCGCGACCACGGCCACGGCCACGGTTGTCGTTGTAAGCACTCATGGTCTGCAATACGTCGTCGTAAGAGTGCAAGAAAGGAACAAAAAAGTGTCGTTGTTCGTTCGGGTTGCCGAGATACTTATAGCAGTCAGATTTTCCCGTGCCTTTCCATTCTGACACCTTAAGTTTGTGGTCACTATGACTCACTCCCAATTGCTGTGCTAACACATGCTTCACGTCCATCCTAAACACGTTCCACCACGAGCAAGCAGCCAACCATCACTATCAGTCCACATGAGGGATGTCACAGCCAGCAGCCTGCGCAAGTCGTATCGTGTTCTCGGCCTGAGTCACATTTCCGAGTCAGCTTCCGCAGTACTGTTCGGATCAGGGTCCTGCTGCGACGCACCTGCTTGAGCATGGGTGCATCAATCATCTCTTTACCTCCACCTTCCATTTCAAGCCCAAATGCACCCTTTTGTTTGGAATGTGCGATGTTCATCTGATGGAGGATCTTGGCAGCACGGAGGATTTCTCCATTTCCCGATCACGTATCAATACAAAAGTCGCAACTTCGAGTAGGTGCACATGAGCCTCACCGTGGAAGGTCGGTACAAAGGAGGCGTTCACGGTCGCTACCTGGTTTGGATGAATGACTTGCTGTGGGTCCATCAGCACACCGAGTCATGCGGAATGAAGAACCCAGTCACCTTCCCGGTAAAGCCCAGTCTCCTGCCGTCGCCGCATTCGTCACGCAGGTATTCTGGGTCCTTGTAACTCACGCACACCTGAAAAAAAATCGTTGTGACTCGGAAACGGCGAGCGAGGTCTAGACGCACCATATCTATGGCTTCGAGGCCAAAGGCCCTGGCCGTGATCGCAATCTGGGAACGCACAAACAGCAGTTCCTGTCTGGACGTCGTACGCACGACCGACGTGTCGGCACAGTCTGGGGACTAGAGTCACACGACGACGTTCGAGGGAAATGGGCGGGGGGACATACAGTCCTCTGCCGCAAACTAGCGGCTGTCCATGAGATCTCTCCGTGAATCAGAAGTTCGGGCGTGGTGTGCTTACGAGAAGCGCTGTCAGCTCTCCACCCTTCCCAGTCCCGAATTCTGACCTCCAGCTTGCGACATCCCCCAAACCTACAACGGATCTTGCGCTCTCGATGCTGGCCACGATGCGCAACGGGGTGGAAGGTGGGTTCGAATTACGTATGGCACGCGAGACATAGTGCAGGTCTCGGACAGAGTGGATCTTGGGGAGAACGAGCGTACCCACAGAGGAGTGTTGGACCTTTAACCAAGCAAATCGTGTCGGCCGTACAGAAACGAGACGAGGAGACGCACGATTTCAGCTATATCATGTTCAAAAAAGGGTGTGCTTATGTCGTTGAGTCGGACCGCAACGCGTTCAGGAGCAGCCAGGTTTTCGTTGGCCATCCGCTGTCATTCTTTATCAGCACTGCGACTCGCTACTACGTCAATGGGTGAATTACGGACGTCCAGGAATTGGCTTAGCCGTTGCCTTGCCGCATTCTTGTCGTCCGGGGTGGGGGAAACGCTGTCTTCGAGGTCATAAATGACAACGTCTGGAGGTGTTCCGAGGTTGAGAGACTTTTCAAGCATGCGGTCCGACGAGGCAGGGACTGCATGGACGTATTAATGCATGAGTGTACCGATTGTAAGGAGCAGACCATAGAGGTAGGAGCGGCGTAAGATGGGCTTCGGGTCGTTGGATGTGGACGTGCTTAGCAGCCTCCGAGCGCTGACACGCGCTGCGTACCGGAATATTATGGGTGTCCGTATCCTTAAGCTTGTGCGCAACGTCGTTATGGCTGTCATAGTCATCCTCGAAAACGTGGGGTGGTGTCCGGACCACACTCCCACATACACCATCACACCGTGGGCATGTAAACAGCAATATATGACATCGTGCACATCGACACCAAACTATATAAGCCGGCAATTCACTTGCCAATAAGCCCAGTCCAATCATACTTGTCATACTTCTTCTTGAAGTTCTCTATCCGATCTTTATGATGCCGGCGATCTATTTTCCTCGGTCGCATCCACCGCCTTGGCTCAACCTCCATCACATTCCCTATAATCTCCCCTCCAAAGTACCTACGGCCAGACGGTCAATGCAAACGAAACACGACATTGCAGCAGGAACATACTTGGGGAAGTCACCGCCTCCCTTCTCTCCCTCGTCGAGCGCACCGTCTTCCTCTCCCAGTGCGGCAGACTCCCCAGTGCCTTCAATAACGTGCCCATAACCACGTTCACCTTTGTAGTCAAACTGGACCATAAAGTAAGGCAGATTGGGAACCATCGCGCGACGGAATCCTCCAGGTCGTGCAGAAAAGTCGATCAGTTTTTTGTGTTGAGACCATTCGGCTTCAGATGCCAGTATCGATTCCTGTGCTCCATTTCATTCACTGTAGTCTGAGTGATACGGTCCCCATACCTTGAAATACTGGGGGATGTCGTCATACTGTGCCCATGGAAGAGGCACACATTCGATACATGTGTGTCTCTGCCATTTGAGATTGATGACCGTCTCATAAAATACAACACCCTTGTCTTCCTCTGCGAACATCTTCATGAGACTCTTCATAAAGTTCTGTCGGCGCAGTTTATACGATTAGCCTTTCTGACGATGAAGAAGTGACTGTACGTGCCCGAACTTCATCCCAAACGTCATCATCGGCTTCGAGCATCGTCAGGTGATGCTGGATGGGAATGATGAGACAATGCCCCTCCAGCAGTTCCTCAGTCAAAGTACAAGAAAGATACACCCGGGTCCCCATCGCGACAACGGGTGCTATGGGTGGCGAGTCGTCTTCCCCGTAGCAAAATTGACATGACGCCAGGACCTTTTGGGTGCGTTTATAGTCTGACGGGATAAATTATTGCATGCACAAAGGTCAAAGCCCGAGAAACATACCATTAATGGCAAATTGCCGTCTCATGGCGTCGGAGCGCATCTTTTGCCTTGCGAGACGTTCGGCATTGTCATCGATGTAATCGAGGTCGTTCTGAAAACGTGATGAGCAAACTGACAGAAAGTTAAACAAAGAACGAACCTCGAATTTGCCGTCACCCATGAGGGCTTTGGCATATTGGGCATCCAAACTTTTCTGGTCAGAGATGCCTGCACCAAAACGTTCTTGACGTATCATCTCCCCAAGAGTGATTTGATCGTCGTCTGCGTTGTAGCGCACAACGTCACCCGTCTTTGGATCACGGGTCTCGAACTGAAAATCATGTCAGCATGAGTATGACCAATTCAAAACCAGTACAGACCTTTTCCTTCTTCTTACGGTTACCCGGGAGCGATGGTCCGTCGTCTTTGCCGTGACCTACGTCATACAATCGCCCGCGTGCATCCAAAGTCGGCAACACCTCCACCTTTGTCCTGACGATTGGTTCTCCAGGTTCACCGTGAGCTTTGCGCATCTGCTCCTCATATTCCTCCTCGAGCTGAGCCGCATTCGGAGCGTTCATGAGTCTCGCGCGTAACACCTGTGCCTGCAATCTGTTCATTGACGAGGGGGACATGGCGCGTGTGGTGGAAACGGCCGCAACAGAGGGAGTCATGACGCTGGGAATAGGCGTATGTGATTGTGCCAGCGGTGACGCGGCCTGGGAGGGCAAACGCAATGAGTCGAACCGGCGGTCTGTAACTGCCTTCGTTGACCCCGTAGCGGGAGGTGTAGTTGGTGCACTGTTATCCGCGGTGGTTGGTCGACGGAAGGACGAACTGCGACTGGATGCGCCGCTTGCACCGATGTCGGTAAACATGAACCGTCTCTCACGTGTTGTCTCGCGATCTCTGGCTTTGGTATTGGTAGATTTCTCTGCGTTCCGTTTGCCTTGCCGCTCATCCAAGATACGTCGCTCCTCCTTGGCCTCCTCGAATGCTTGCATCGTGCCAAAGCGTTCGAGCGCCACCTCCTCTACGGGCCGGTTGTCTTCTTCTGCAGTCTCGTAAACACGACGAAGACGCATCATCCGCCAACTTGAACCGGGCCCGCCAGGGGTGATGGACTTTGGTGGTGGCGGAGGGGCACTCGCCCCTGTGTTGCCGTCTCCTTTGATTTCTGGATTGAGCTCCCGTTGACTCACTTTTGGCTACGACGAAATCAGCGCACTGTGACCGCAAGCAACATATGTGAGATACCTTGTCTGGGTCGAGCTTGTCCGGCTGTGGTTTGCGCTTCTTCTCTGTGCCGAGGGAAGAGAAGAAATCGACAGCATCACCAAGAGCCCGTCCGGAAGCGGACGGCTCTCCATAGCCATCCGTGTAAGAATCATCTCCGGTGGGAAACTGTTGCACAGGGGGTCTATTGGAAGAGCTGGACGGACGAGGGACGTCTGAAGGTGGGGAAAGCATCCATTCGTCGCGCTGGAGTTTGGTTTCCGTGCTCGTCGTGGGTGGAAGAACGCGATCGTGTTCAGCCTGTGCATTGGAGGTCAGCTCGAGGCTATCTGCGGTGGGTATATCCTTTGCGAGAAGCTGAGGAGACAGAATAAGCGTGTGTTGCACGAGGAAAGAAGGATACAGACCCCCTCGCGGTCGATGTCGATGTTCTTCTCGACCCACATATCCTCGTCGTTGGGGTCATCGTCGGTGATGTGGACCGAGTCGTGTGGGCTGCGTCTGCGATGTTTCTTTGAGTGGGAGGACTTGTGTTTCTTTCTCTTGCCGTGTTCCGAGTCTCTGCCGCGCTTGGACGATTCGCGTTCAACCATGGTCAGAGCCAACGTGCTGTTTGCCTAAACAGGAAAAATACCCCCTGTCCAACCAAGTCTGATAACACATTTAGTTCGCAGTCAAGTGACGGACGACGTGTATGTATATAAACCAAGATCATGTGTTCGCCCTCCTATAAAGCGCGGGTGCGCGATCGTGTGCTTCATCGAACGACTTGAAGATGTCGGAGCCCACACGCACCGTCCACCAGCCTATCCACCCCGACGTCCTCTCCCGTCTCGACCCCGAGTACATCGAGTTTCACAACAGAACCACCGCATTCGTCGTCCCTCCACACACGATCGAATGGCACCCCGACATCCGCAAGCTGCCCGTCGTCCCCGGCAGTTCCCCGGTAATCCAGGTCGGTTCCGTGAGAGACCTTGCACTCGAGAATTGCAAGATCCGCGTGTACACCCCTGAAGGAGAGCCACCTCAAGAGGGATGGCCCGTCTTCCTTTACATTCATGGAGGTCAGTTTGCCAGCTCGCAGATGGCGAAATCGCGATTTCTGATTTTACGAAGGCGGTTGGACCCTCGGCAGTTTGGACACGCAGGCCTCCTTCGCCGCGCGCCAATGCAAAGGCGAGTCATCCTTGCGGTCCTTTTTCCAATGCTCACCTCGTCGGCAGAAAACCGCTGCATCACTATATGCCTCGATTATCGACTCGCCCCCGAGAACCCATACCCCGCTGCAGTGACCGATACGGTCGATGCCGTCAAGTGGATCTATCACCATGCCAAGTCAGAGCTCAATGCCAACGTGAACAAGATCGCCGTCGGAGGCTCGTCCAGGTATCGTAGTACCGCAGTCCGCCGTTCGAGTGTTGCTCATGACCGTGGCAGCGGTGGAAACTTGGCAGCCATCGTATCCCTCAAGGCATTGGAATTGGACCCACCCATCCCTATCTTGTTCCAGCTTCTCGTCGTGCCTGGTAAGTTCTGACTCCCACTCGACCCCTTGGCTCACACGCCACGTAAATAGTCATCGATAACACTGCAACCGATTCTGGCGAATTGTACCCTTCCTGGAAAGAGATGAAAAACACGGTTTGGCTCAATACGGGCCGCATGATGTGGTTCCGTCACAATTATCTTCCGGATGAACGCACATGGGCCTTGTGGGACAGCTCTCCCATCTTTGCACCGGAAAGTCTTTTGAGAAAGGCGCCTCCGGCATGGGTAGGGGTCTGTGAGGCGGACATACTCAGGGACGAGGGCATCAGGTACGGAGAGAAATTGAGAGAACTGGGCGTCAAGGCGGATATCAAACTTTACAAGGGTGCACCGCACCAGACATTGGGAATGGACGGGGTGATGCAAGTCGCGAGGACCATGGTTGCAGACGCAACCAAGGCACTGGGGGATGCATTCAGAGGTACAAATGATAGCCCATAAGGACAATCAACGTGCGCAAGAGAATAGAGATGACGTGACGGCTATGAAATTCTTGATATGTCCGCTGTGATGCGGTCTGACGCCAGACCCGACCCTTGGCCAGCATACGATAGCATTGAGTAGGTCCCTTTTGACAAGAACGACGGGTTGATGACGGTCGTGCAGTCCACCACCTGCGGGCGATGAGAATAGTGACACCATTCCAGGCAAACACAGGCGCTTACCTTTGAGAATTGCTTCAAGCGGCTTGGGAGCACGAGCACGTCTGGTACGGGCTCGTCTTCATTATTCGCCAACTTGATTCCCTCGGAGTGCGTGACATCAAGGTTGACTTCGTGCGACACGTCGAGCGGAGCAGGAAATATCGGGTAAAAGCTAATCAAAGACCATTAGATGGTCTTTGCCAGCGGGCAATCGGTTTACCTTCGCTGTTGAAAAACATTACGTGCAAGATTGGACATGGCATCCGTCGCGGGTTCAGATGTCGGGGTCAACGGATCCACTTCTGGTGTTCGTTTAAAGAATTCTTCTTTGCGAAGATGGAACAAGGTATCGACACTCGTCACCGCAAATGAAATTCGGTTGATGGAGAAGCGACAAGGATTTGGAAGCATACGAATGCGCTTTACGACGAGTCATTAGAACACGTGCCCTACACGCACAAAGGCAAGCTCACAGGATCTTTATTGTAATCTTTGCCGGGCTTCAACTTGAGCTCGCATTGTGGAAAGACAGCGTGGTCGCTGACGACATCGTTGATGCTTGGGACCAACAGTACTGTGCTGTCCGGACACAACAGCAAAAAATCCTCAAGTCGCTCGGTAAACTGGCGTTCAAACAGCATTTCAGGCATCTCGTCCATGTCACCGTCTTTCACGCGCGAATTTGCAACGTCAACAAAAGGACCAATCTAGAGGACGTAGTAAATACAAACGAAAACTTTGAGTGCACAAACTTGATTGCACTTACCAGAAGTAAGACTGCAGGCTTGCTTTCCTTCACCTTTTCAAGCAAGCTCCCCCAGGGCGCGAATTCCAAGTCTCCATCTGGGCTGAACGGTCCGCATGCGATACACATGGAAAAAGCAGCGTTAGTATCACTTGGAGGTGGCGAAGGCGTTTTCATCGGGGGCAGCTAAATGATATATACCGCTCGGCCTTGTGAAGACTTCTTGGATGGAGTGGCAACAGCGTACCGACAAAAGTTCTTCTACAAAGAAAAAACCACCTCCACCATTGCGGCCACGTAGCGCGACGATTGCACCCGGAAAAAAGCTCATACCACCGACGCCTTTGATTCCACCTCGCAGCTTAGTGTCTGGACTGAAACGTATCGGAACGCGCTCGCCAGACCCCATCATCCGCGAGGACTCGAGGACCAGAGACGACTCATTGAGTTTTGTCCCTGATGTCGATATCTCTGCGTCAAGGACTATCCTGCCAACTACAGTAGTCGTTTCCTAGACGTGGGTTGAATCATATACGTCATTGGATGGGACGGGGAACAAACCTCTGTCGCAGCGTTTGGGTCAGCAAGCTCGTCAATATGATAATGTCTCTGAACGAGCTCGGCGAATTCGCCAATGCGATCATCCAAGGCTAGTTAGCCACGCGCGATCAGCGTACATGTGAAATTCCAACGTGACGAGAAACCTGCCTTCGCCCCTCTCTGTCGCTTTCTCGTACATGTACCGATCTAGGTGTCGGTGTCACGCAGCCCATCAGCAAACGCGTTCGACGTGATCGACGACGACGCCCTCACATGCGCGACTTTTGCGGGGGTGATCGTCCGATTTCGGTCCTTCGAACACCACTCGATTCGACCCCGAAAATTCAGATTTGATGGCGCTGGAGCGCGGTGGTCCAACCTTGAGACCACCACGGAGGCTGTTCCCAGTCGTCACGCTGCCCCTACCTCTACCTCGTCCTCTTCCAAACAACCCAGGTGCGCTACGCGAAGGTTCCAACTTGACGGCGTTACTTCTGTCCAACTCCTGCTGCAGTCTCGCCTTGAGATCAGGGACGGACTTGGGCGTGAAAATGGCAAGGGTGTTGGTGTTTGAGTAGGACAGTGCTTGCCACTTGTATGAGAGGTTCTCGACGGTGAGATTGTACATCTTGCACATGCTCATGCCTGGCGACATCGCTGAGGTAGATTGTAGGAAGTACATGAACACGCTCACATTCTTTGACCAGTGCATCGTCCGCTGCCACTGTCTCGCTGAAGTGCTGCGCAATCTCGTTGCGGTATGTGTCGGGGGACTCCATTCTGATGGGCACGAATGTAGAAGTCGGTAGACGCGGCGTGTACGCGTGTTTGCGGTAATTACCATAAGTTGCCGCAAACGCGACTGGGTGAGATATATATTAGAGGGCTGCATGCGCATGTAAATCCTACAGGTGATAATACAAATTCAAGACAGTAGGATAGTGTTACGATGACTGCAAGGAGGCTCAATCAAAGCAGTCGAGACATGAGATTCAGGTGGTGGTGCATGAGGTTGAGCCACTGAGAGATGCGATCAAGGCGACAGCGGGGATAATGAAACGGCAACACAGTCTGAGAGGAACCAACATTTGTGCTCAAAAGCGCGATCCTATGCCTCTTGATCTTGATCTTCTCCGTTGGTGAGACTGTCGGGTTCCTTGTCTTCCTTTGAATCACTTTCAGACTGAGACAACGAACTCTCTCGCGCAGGGGATGAACTATTCGTTGGAGATATGGACAGACCTCCTTGATGCGAAGTTGGGGGTGACGATGCGTGAGGGATGCTAACGTGATCATCGATCAGAAGTGCGACTGGGAACGTGTGAAGGGTGCACACTTTTCGGGATTAGGAATAGCGGTGCCAACGGTGTTCTGGGGAGTGACCCCGGCTTTAGACAGCGCGTAGTCACCCGAGTCAAAATACTTGCGATCCTGAGGACACACAGTCTCAACGGGCGGCGCATGCTGATGACGGCGACGGACCTTCTGCATCTTGGTAAGGATGTTCTTGTGTGTGGGCAGCTTTCCATACAACCGGAAGAGCTTCTGCTCCTCCTCCGTCAGTTTCTAACAGACGAAAGTCAGATGCGGGTAGATCGCAGGGGTAATCGACTAACGCTGATGTCGATCTTGTTGCGCTTTGCGGGGAGCATGGCGATGAAGGGAGGTCGTCAACGGCCGCAGAGGAGGAGCAAAGGAGCCTTGAAGTGAAAGCTGGAGGAGAATCGATCTTGTCTTTTCAGCGTGTCCAGTGTAATCACTACCAGCTTAGAATTGGCGGAGTTGGCGGAATCTGAATTTGTTCCCTCGTGTTTCGGAACTCGGATGTTCTTGTCCTCGTGTTTGAAATCAATCTACACCAGCCAGTCCAGACTGCCGTCGGTCCCATCCGGGTCCTCCACCTCCACTTCAAACAATATGGAATCTGAATCCTCCCCACCCTCGGACCAAATATCAATATCTAGTACCCCAAAGCTTTCCGTTTCTTGCGTCACCTGTTCATCGCCTTCTGAGAAACAATGGTCATGTGCAAGTGAATCAGTTTGATTTGCAAGTAACGCCGACGCTCCGGGTTCTTCCAGGGAAAACTTGTCGTGCAATCCGCTTGCAGCCGGGTCTAGCTCGAGACCGTCCACGTTCGGGTGGTGATAAAGAGTAAAAGAGCAAGCTTGTTGGCAACGCGTGGTGATCCTTGCTAGCGAAATAGATGCATCGATAAGAGATTCATCCGATTGGCTCCTGCACATGATGGACTCTGATGGCGCAAAGTTCTCCAAGCTCGTGTCTCCTTCGTGTACGTCGTGTAAATGCCACATCGCATCCTCGAACCGGTCTTCTTGGATGATCAAGTCCACGTCTTCAGTTAGGAGAGCACATGGTGATGTTTCAGTCTCGGTCAGCTCGACCCAGGAGGCTTCGTCGACGACCCCTTCGTCCGGTGTAGACTGTAGTAGGATGTCGTCCTCGTCTTGTGGCAATGACACGAGCTGGGGCGTTGCTGCAGGCTATAACCGACGTGTAGGATATCTGTCTCCCATAGTAGCTGAATACGACCAACCTTGAAGCGGCGTCGGGAAACTCCCATCCGGAAGAGTTGCTCAAGATTTTCGCACAGAATCTGTTCGTCCGTGAGAACAGGCATCGAATAAAGATCCTCAACTTCCTCTTCCGGTGTGCCAACGGTATCATCGTCCGTGCAGGCGGACAAAGCAGCGGCGCAAGCTTGAAGGGCAAATTTATGCTGGGTGCGGGCAGCCTACCGTACAATCGGCATCAATACAACAACGTGCGGACCGATTTTACCTTGAAGAGACGCTTGCATTTCGATAGGAACCTATTGTTTTCAGACCGAGACATTACCTGCACGATAGAGCGGGCGATGGAAGGGAAATATTGCATCTCTAGGTCAAGTTTCTAACGAAATGAGCGACACTCTGAAACGTGATGCAAAGAGACCTACTTGGCACCAAGGTCCAAAAATGAGAGGGTAACGGCTAAATTGATTGAATGAACATCAATCTAAATCCATCAGGTGAGTACGTACCCCACGAGGTGGTTTATTAAAAGCTGTTCGGTCACGCGATTCAGAAGTGCTTCAGTGGGGAGAAAGAGGGTCGGGGAGAATGGACCGGCTTCTTCGAGCAAGCGACTAGAACCACCGTCTGTGCCCATAGAGACAGACCTCCAGATATAGTCGAGATGTAAAGAAACGAGAATGGCGTGGGGCCGTGACGAGCGTGGTAACGGGCGCGAAGGGGTCAGCGCCACTGATAACAACAGGATCAGAAATCCGAATGCGAGCGAACTATGGGAAAGTCGCAAACGTTTAGGGAGACCGTCCGCGTCATCGATAAACGGACGCGACACGTTGTTGAGACCGAGCCGATCAGCATTCTGGAGAGAAATGAGTGCACAGGTCGCGAAAAGTGACTATATGCGCGCCGTTTTCAACTGCGCGTGAAGATGGCGTGCAAGCCCTGAGCACGCGATGTCGTGCGCGGGTATCTGATGTGCATCGAGAGACCCTGAGAGCGAGACTGTGATATCGGACAACCAAAGGACGTCGAGATCCTTTGGCAAGCGCCGTTTGACGCTGTGTACGCGATCTGAGGGTGATCCATGCACCAGGTTGTGGGTGATGTTGAGACGGAGGGCGTGCTCTTGGGACGCGATGCGGATAAAGGCGGAGGAGGAGAAGGAGGGCATAGAGACAGGGGGAGGGCGAAAATAGGAAAATATTTTACTTGAATAAAATGATTACGAAATAGCCAAGTATAAGTAATTAAGTAAATAAAATTAAGAATTAGGGTTGGTTATCGTATCACAGCCTCGTCCGCCCACCATCGTCCCAACACCTGATCACGACGGGATCTACCCATTCGCATTTTGAACGGGCATGGTATGTCGTTATCGCTCACATCGACAACCGTTTCTGGCTCACGACGCTCTTTACAAGCTCGACGAGCTCGACCAGAAAATACAAGATGTCCTCAAGCGCATCGAAACAGAACGCAAAGTTCTCGATGCGTCCAGGCATCTTCGTCAAGCCACCTCAAATCCAGACGTCCTAAGACGCAACGATGCAAAGATTAGGGAAGCTGAGCGCTCCTTGTCCTACTTTGAAGACACCCTCCGCGAGCTTCAAGCTCGCAAGAAGCTCCAAGCTCAGCGCGACGATTCTGCTCGATCAGGTGCTTCCCCTTTGTCTCCTTCCTCCGCGACAAAGTCCGGTCGTGGCGCAGATAGAGACCGTTCACTCCCCCAAATTCCCCCTACAGACCTTGACTCTTCTGGTTTTGGCGGTCGTACTGCCGCGTCCCCAGATACCTCTCAGACACTCCTTGGAAGTGAGGAGGGCATCCCTCAGGTCAAGCAATACTCGAATCTTGACCTCATCAAAGCCGATACCCCTCACACTACCGCCAAGATATCCAAGATGCTCCATCAGCTTGAATTTAAGCTGCAGGTCGAGTTACAGTACAAGAAGGGCATTGACAAGATGGCAAAGTTATACCAAGCAGACGGAGACAAGAAATCTCGCGCGGACGCCGAGAGCAAGCGTGTCGAGAGCGAGAAGAAGATCCAGCTCTTGCAGTCCGCCCTCAAGCGATACAAGAACTTACATATTCTAGACGATGTAGAAGAAGAGGAACAGCAATCCGGTATACTTTTTCCCTCTTCAATGTCTTGGCAATTTCTGAAACTCAGCACCAGGCGCAGGGGGTGAGCGCAAGGAGAACATACGGGCCAAGCCACTGTCTGGCAAGCTTTTTGTTACCATCAAGGGTGCCCGAGAACTCGATCACCCTCCTATTGTTACCTCCGGCCGAATTCGTTCCTCCTCAAAGCAAGTCATAGAAACCTATGTTTCCCTCAAGATTGAAGGTGCTCAACGTGCTCGCTCCCATCCATCTCGCACAGATCGTTGGAACGAGGATTTTGAGATTACTGTCGACAAAGCAAATGAAGTCGAGATTGCGGTCTACGATAAACACGTTTCTGAGCCACACCCTGTGCCAATCGGTCTTGTGTGGATCCGCATCAGCGATCTTGTCGAGGCGTTGAGACGCCAGAAGGTCATGATGGATAGCGGCCAGGGTGGCTGGGTGACAGCCGGCGCCATGGACGGTGATCCGCCCGTTGGGAAACCCCCCGGGCAACCCGGTGCCTTTGGAGATGCCAATGCGCCGCTAAATTTTGGCCCTGGGGCGTCTGGTCAGCCTGGTGGATCAATGAGTTATACGAGTCAAAACGAGGGAATCGATGCATGGTTTGCTGTGGAACCCGCCGGCGCATTGGCTTTACATCTGAACTTTGGTTCGTACTCTACCATTGTCCCGCGTAACTTTACTAAGAACGTCATAGTCAAGGAGAACGTGAGGAAACGTCCTTTGGATGGACCCGGAGGCCTTGGTCGTCAAGGTGCCGTCAGGAAGCGCAAAGGCGAAGTCCACGAAATGAACGGTCATAAATTCGTCCAACGGCAATTCTATCAGATCATGCTGTGTGCTTTCTGTGGCGACTTCCTTCTCAATGCACTGGGTTATCAATGCGAAGATTGCAGATACACATGCCACAAGAAATGCTACGAGAAGGTTGTCACGAAGTGCATTTCCAAATCAAATACCGGGGTATGCATACTGTTTCACTTGTTCTATCTTTTTATGCCCATCTCCCGTGACAGGATGACGATGAAGAGAAGATAAACCATCGGATTCCTCACCGTTTCGAGCCCATCACCAATCTTGGGGCGAACTGGTGTTGCCATTGTGGTTATATCCTTCCTCTTGGCCGCAAGAACGCTCGCCGGTGCACCGAGTGTGAGATCACATGTCACGCCAATTGTGCGCACCTGGTTCCCGACTTCTGTGGCATGTCCATGGAAACGGCCAATCAATTGCTACGTGACTGGCGCGATATCAACCGAGCACGCGGCGGTAAAACCGCTACTCCCAGACCGGTCACGCAGCTTCATACCCCGCAGACTCAGACCCAGACCACGCCACTTCCGCCAGTTGATGTTCCTATTACGCAGGGTGTGGAACGGTTACATCTTATCGGGGCGGCGGATGTCCCGCCTGCAGTGCCTGCCGAGCCCTACGGTCGTCGCACCCCCACTCAAGATGGGATTGACCTCCGGTATCATCAACAACCCCCGTCGAGTGTTCCACCTCGGCCACCTCCCGGAGCGAGGGTTCCTGTTCCACCCGCTTACCCGAACGAGCCATTGCTCCCTCCTGTAGCTCCTCCGGTGCCAACAGGATATGACCAGGATGACTATGGTATCCCCTCGGTTCAGGTGAATTCTTCTAATGATGAATGTATCATCCTGACGGAACTGATTGTCGGTTGAAATAGTCCCCGTACCCTCAGCAGACCTTGCCTCAGGTTTCCCCACAGCAACAGTACACGCAGCAGCGGGGCCAACAGGGCGAGGTTGCTGCTGTACCCCAGACAATCTCCCCTACCCAACGTACTCCTACTCGCAAACGGAAGGTTGGCCTCGATGATTTCAATTTCCTAGCTGTTCTCGGAAAGGGAAATTTCGGTAAAGTCATGCTCGCCGAGGAAAAGAGATCGAATGCATTGTATGCAATCAAAGTCCTGAAGAAAGAGTTTATCATCGACAATGATGAGGTGGAAAGGTGTGATATCTGCGCTGCGCTATCCCTGGTGTTTGCTTACGGGTGATAGCACTCGATCGGAGAAGCGCGTGTTCCTGGCCGCCGCGCGTGAACGCCATCCCTTTTTGCTTGGACTTCACTCCTGCTTCCAGACAGAGACTCGCGTCTACTTTGTGATGGAGTATGTCAGTGGAGGAGATCTTATGTTGCACATTCAACGCAAACAATTCTCTCTGCGCCAAGCAAAGTTTTATGCGTCTGAAGTGCTTTTGGCTTTGGAATACTTTCATGCCAACGGAATCATCTACCGGTCGGTTACTTCTGTGTTATATGGTATCCAAACTGAGCCGGACTTTGAACAGGGACCTGAAGCTGGACAACATTCTACTCACCCTTGACGGCCACGTGAAGGTTGCAGATTATGGGCTTTGCAAGGAGGATATGTGGCATGGTTCGACGACAAGCACCTTCTGTGGTACACCGGAGTTCATGGCTCCAGAGGTTTGTTCATCGACAGTCGTTTTGGTGACCATCGAGCTGACACGTTATTTGTATAGATTCTTCTTGAACAGCGTTATGGGCGGGCCGTTGACTGGTGGGCATTTGGTGTACTGACGTACGAAATGTTGCTTGGACAGTCACCTTTCCGTGGTGATGATGAAGACGAAATATTTGATGCGATTCTAGAGGATGAGCCATTATACCCGATCACTATGCCAAGGGATGCCGTTTCGATCCTGCAAAAGGTGGTGTCCATAGACTCTCGTCGCCATGTTACTGAAGCGTGGACAGCTGTTGACGAGGGATCCCACTCGTCGACTCGGCTCAAGCAAGGCAGACGCTGAAGAGATCAAGAGGCATCCATTCTTCAAAGACGTGAACTTTGACGACGTACTTAACAAGCGCATTCCTCCACCCTACTTCCCGACCATTGTAAGCACTGACAAGTAGTGATGATTTGGTGCTCAAGGCTTCGTAGAACGGCAGTGCCGATACAAGTAACTTTGACGAAGAGTTCACTCGCGAACAACCGACATTGACCCCAGTGCATGGCCAGTTGTCAGCCCGCGATCAACAAGAGTTTGCCGGATTCTCTTGGGTAAGTAGGGCATAGCTATTGACAGGCCAGGATACCTCATCACTGTTCATCCAGGTGGCTGCCTGGGCAGATGTTTAACGGACTCTATTTTCCGTCTTCGAGACCGCCATTTTTATCATTTCTGTTGTTCTGCTGCGATAATACGTACACACGCTCTGTTCTTTCTACTACTGCCTGCACTTGGATAGTCTTGCAAAAGATGCGAAGATGATGACGATGCAACTCACCCTGTTTCTATTGTAATCATTGCGAATGCTTATTGACGCCTTGGGTTGGTCGCGACGATGTGAGCGCCCGTTCCGGGCACGGTTCTGGTGTCATCGGGTAGTTGATTTTGACTACGCATCAACTCATGGAAGCATTGCCAGAGGGAAGCGATGGTCTCGTATTCTCTCGTCATCCCAAGCACTTCCTCCAACTTGCGATTCAGGACGTTGCTCGAGGACAGTAGTTCCTCGAATCCCTGGAGGATGCGTTGGCAGCTTGTCTGGAGAAAAAACAATGTCTTACTGCGGTGATCTCTGCAGTGAGACGATCGCGTTCTCGCTCGAAGAAGGAAGGGTCCTTTTGTGACATGAGTTCGGTAGTTGGCAGTGGAAGTTGTGCTATGTAGTACTAGTCAAGCGGGCAGACGTAATCAGCGTGGTCGCCGCAGTCGCCCACTTCAGGCTCTCCTTCTTTCCTACCCACTCTCCAATATGCCTCCCAAACCCATCGACGATATCGACTTTCCAGACGTCGGCGAAAAGCTCCTCGACTTCTTGCGCGCCCTCTGGACGTTCATCTGCGACGTCTGCATCGTCGTCTGGTTACAGATCTCCCTCGCATTCCAGGCCGTGTGGACGTATCCCCCCTTCGAAGCGTTCCGCAACGAGTTCGTCGCAGCCCTCATCGCCTTGTACGAATACGGTACGTCGGGTCGCATTTCGTTTGCACGCGCGCGACGATCGCTGAGCCTGCACCCCATCATCGCAGTCGTCGACCATCCCGCCATTGCCGCGGCGCTGTTCGTCCTCGCGTTCATCGTCGTCCCGACGGCGCTCAACACGCTCAACGTGTGCGTCCTGCACTGTCTAGGCTACAGAAGGCAGGCCGTGCTCCGCGGTACGTGATCGTGATCGTGCCGCAGCGCATGTGTGATTGACGCGGATGGGGTCAGGGCATTATCGGTCGACGGGCTACGGTGGCACGACGTGTTCGCCGCGCCAGTCCAAGGGCACACAGAGTGGACGCACGTCTTCGGCCTAGGCCTGAGATCGATCGATCGTGTGTCAGGGATACCGTTCTCCGCCGTGGCTCAGAGATATCGTGTAAATCACTTGTATGATTTTTTGGTTCGATTGTATTTCGAGTGCAATAGCTTATTTACCCATACCCCGGATTCTATACGGTTCGTAGGTATTCACAACATGTGTTTCCTTACTTGCGATCCTCGACTTGTATGTATATCCAGTACGTTATGACGGTTTTTTTTTTTCAATACTAGTGCGCGACTTTCATACGGGATCGTGCGCGAATTTTGATTACACTGCGCGACTTTTTGATGAGACAATTTTTAAATTGTGCATTGGCCTAATAAACAAAGTACTAATCTAAAGCATGGATGAAGTGGCGGATGCACGATTTCTGGGAGTAGATTGTTGGTTCTTGGAACAGAAGAGCCGAGTCTCGGTTTCTGAAGCCCATTGTGACGGATGAACAGAAAAGGAAGACTCCGTGGTCGCTAAGGGGGCCTGGAGACGGCATACTCTCCTCACTCACGGGAAGATCGCTCATAATGAACTCGGAAGATTCCGTGCTGGACACCGTCAATATCCGGGATGATTCCTCTTCAGAGCTTGACTCAAAAGTAGAAGGAAGAGAAATCGAGAAGTCGCTTGTGTCCACGATCGTCGAAGGGGGAACTACAGATGCCTCAAGATGGTCCAATTTGAGAGCCAGGCCACCGCTCGATATGGTAGGACTAAATTCTGAAGGAGGAAGAGGTAGTACGGCTTCCGGCGTGATATCTGGAAGAATGTCTGACTCCGGGGATTGTAGTGAGGCAGCTTCCGTAGGTGCCTTCGGGGGAGGCGTTGGTAGCCTTTTCAACCGAGATATCGAAAGCCAAATTCCGAATTCGGGATTGTCTTGCACAACGATGCAGTCTCAAAATGAGTCTCCGATTGTTCTGTACGTTCACATTCACAGACTGTCGCCGTGACAAACTCTGTTTCTGCCTCCGATTTACACTTTTCAGCCGTGTAGAAGTCTGTCAACGCCTCTGTCTTGCATTTCTCTGCAGTCACGTATTCCAAGGAAATATCTGAAGCACAGCGGTCTACTGTGTGGAACTCAGTAGATGCCTCAGTTTTGCATTGCTCGACGGTCAGATAGTCGGTCTCGGAGGGTATTGAAGGCAATGACTTGAAAGAAGCGGTCGACAGAGAATGGGCAGTTTCGTACCCTTTACTACCCGATGCATCTGGGATCTCGAGAACGGACAGGACCGCTGTGGTAGGGGCGGGAGTGGGAGTGATGGAGCGGCTTCTTGTCCAGGTACTCAGGGTAGAACGACTCTGCGACGCAGTGTAACCCGAGGTTGCGTTTTCTTTGTCGGAGACGAAGCTCCTACAGTATCGTCTCCTCCGAATTCCAGGGCTCCTGGACAAGGATGATGACGTGTAACTGCTGTATGTGTATGATCCGTCATGTGAGTCGCCCAAATAGGAGTTCGACTCTGTGTGCCGGTAGGAAAGCATGGAAGGAACAATTTGGGTATTGGAACCGCCAGACGTGAATTCCAGCGCTGTTTCATTGGTTATAATATCGGTTGTAGTCGGGCGCGCATCTGATGACGAAGTAGAGGAATTTGACATGGTGTAAAATGAATTCGTGGCAGTGCGGGGTTCGCTCGACGACATTCTCGAACCCGCAGAGAAGAAGTTATCATCTGAAATGTTGGACAGGGCACGGGCCTTGGTTTTGCCAGTAGGCGGTGGGGCGACGCGCACTTCACCACCAAGCCTCGGGCCACTGGATAGCCAGTAGGCGGTGGGGCGACGCGCACTTCACCACCAAGCCTCGGGCCACTGGATACAGTCACAGGCGACCCGTCACCCAAGATGACACCGCCAACAAGGCTGAGATCAAACCTGAGACCCGGCTTGGCATTCCTCGCACGGCTGACTGCCGAAGCGAATTCCTCGTCAAGACCAGTAAGTGAACTCGTGCGACGCAAGAAACTGCTTCGACTAGGTGCAATGACTCGTGCGTCACCGAGATAGAGGTGCGACTGACTAGACAAAGCTGCATCATCCATAGTCACTGGCGCGGAGGGAACGATGGAGCACGTGATAGTGAACTAGTGCTCAAAGAGTCGGAGAAAGTATGCAAATCTGATAGGTTGGGGATTGTGTGCAGTGGTGGGACAAATACAATTGACGCTGAACCAGAGCCAGAACCAGCAGCAGAGATGCTATTTGCACTCCCCATAGAGAGGATTGTTCTGATGGAGCCTGCAGGAGAGCCAGGCTCAGAACGACTCGGAAGTGTGACCGTGCGATCCGATGGTTCCCTGGGAGAGACCATCAGTACAAAAGTCTACAAAGGTCTAAAGACATACCAGATGGTACTAACCCACCGGACTCTCTCCCTTGCACTTTTTGCCGCAAGGCGTTCAACGCCGTCACTGTACAGAAGTTGGAAAGGGCATAATAATTCCATCAAAGGAGGGCTGTCACCTTCAGCTATTTGAGCACGAGCAGCGATGGTACCGACATCTTCCTTCGCACTTGGATGGCTCGGAGAAGGTACGGAGCGTACTTCCGTGCAATTGAGCAGGTCCAATGTCACGACACCCCTGCCACCGCCAGGGTCAATCCAAGAGAAAAGTAACATGTGCGGGTACAGCAGTGCTTCGCAGCGTTGCCAGCGATACGGAGGCCCAGAATGCACGTTCAAGTACCACAGTTCTCCCTTGCGTAGCGGCTGTATGTCAAGGTCAGTGCTAACGAAAAACACATGCATTCTAACACAAACCTCTCTGCTGTCATGCGCGAAAGCACCAAGCTCCGTCATATCAAAGGGAGGAGGGATGATGTTGCTATTGACACTCTTTGGGGTCGTCGGGAGATTCTGAGTGTTGGCTGCACTCTCCGGATTGGGTTGCGGAACCCTTTCAATTCGCGAGGCACGTCTACGGAGGCCGAAGAGACCCTCCGGCTTCATAGCCGGCGAAACGGATGGCTCGGTAGGCTTTTTCCCTAGACCAGGTGTGCGTTCTTTCCATGCCTGAACAATGTTGCGGACCGAAGTAAGAGGAGAGCGCGGGGAAGTTTGTGGTCGGCGTAGCGATGAAACCGTCGGTGAGATAGCAGACGAACTCGTTGTACTCCTCGCGTCAGCGAAGGTGTTGGGAAGCGTGCTTGTGAAGTCGCTTAATTGTGCTGCACTCCTGCCAGTCGTCGTAGTTAGCCCCCTGGTAGGTGGCGCCAAAAGAGACGAGGATAGGGCATCCGAGGCGGTAGAAATGGTCGAACCGGCCTTGCTCTTCGCCAGAGAAGAGGGACGGGATCCATAGCCCGTGGACGTCCCATAACCGGTAGTAGTATAGCCACAACCAGTGGTGCTTCGGGTACGGAGTAGACTGGCTATGGGGAAAAAATGGACTGTGGGCACGATTTCCCGGCATCGAGGAGGTACGAGTGTGACCAAATGAAGTATCAGAAGGTGACGCTCGATCTTCAAAGAATGCAATGAGTTCACTGATTCGTCTTCCAACCGATCGTTCAGAGGTCATGTAGGTCGCAGATCGACTGTGAAAATGACTCGGAGACGCGGTACTAATACGATGGGCAGACAGCCGGGGTACTCAGGAGTCGGGTTCGCGGGCCGAGCGCCATCTCGGAGGTAGGATATAGGACGTGGGGGGATGTTCTCCGTACGTTCAGAGATCGTGCTCAAGCGGATTTCTTCGCGATTATGGATGGAATATGTGTCGAGACTTGTTGAATATGATGGGGTCGTGCCGGTGTAGGACAGACCTGAACCACGCGACCACTCCGTGAGGATATCCTCGGTGGTGTCAAGTTCGTGGTCGAGCTCAGCCAAAGCTGCTTCTACTTCGGCCCTTTCATCCAGAGTTTTCTTCGGTATAGGAATCATGCGAACTGCCGGACCTAGTCGGGGAGACATGGACACGTCGCATGCGCCGGTCCGAGGCATTACTGTCGCCATCTGACGCCCAAGTGGGCAGACAGGCTAATAGCGGCGCAAGTATGCGCCAATTCCCCGACTCGTGAGAGGAAATTCCATGACAATCCAGCCACCAGAATACTTGAAGATATCTGGCGGTAGTAGTGGTGCAGTGGGCGAGCCGCGTTGGGTTGTCGCAGCGCCTTCGCCATCGCCCCCCCCCCCTCCCCCGTCGCAATGACGGCCGTGATGGTGCACGACCTCTTCGCGTTCACCATCATAGCCGGGCTGTCGCGGTACCCTTCGCTCGTCCTCATCGTGGTGGTGTGGTAGTGGCTGTAGCGGCATCCTTTCACTTGTTGTAGTTATTGCGGCGCCTTTGGCATCCCCGCTCTCGCCGGCCACAGCACCTCCATCTCATCCCTGACATCGTCCTCGTCCTCGAACACCCCCGCATGGTGGGTGTCAGTGGGCCGTCGTGGCGCCTCGTTGTGGTGGTGTGGTGGGCGGGCTGTCGCAACCCCTCCTCCCGGTGGGCACACTGTCACAGCGTACGATGAGTATCAGTGGGTTGTGGACCAGGGTGATGAAAACGACGAGTCAACTCACATCACGATGAAATTTCGAAACATGAGCTACTCTCGATAACAAGCAATGCGCATGAACGACGAACTGTATAGTATTAAATAACATTTTCTCACGAACGAATACTTCCCACGAGTCACTTTGCACAGAGCAGCTTAGCTCGTTTCTGGCTACCATTGGAGTCGGGGGTTTGACTGGTATACACCACATACATTTTTCGAATGATTCGCGCGGTGTAGTTAAAATTCGCGCACCAGTGTTGAAAAAACTTGCGGAATTTTCCGTGGCATTGATACTACCTGTAGCGTCCCCATCGATCTAGTCCGACGAAAAGGTAGATCTGATTGACATCGCGGTGCCTTGTAAGCAAAACCTCGCAAGCATAACTTGTACAGCATAACGAAAATCCAGAATGACAAACAGTAGAAAGCATGCCAGATTGTCATCCCACGCAAATCCCCGTCTACAAAAACCCGCTCTCCTGTAGCAAACGTGCCATCTTTTCGTCTTCTCTTTCTCGGGGTTCCCGTTCCAAACTACGATTCCAAAATAGGTCACCGACGTCGGCCTGGTCGTTGTACTTGCCAAGCGACTCTTCGATGTACACCTGAACCGCCGAAAGTGGATGAAAGTGATGCGGAAGCGTTTGCCAGCGCTGTATGTCTTGGATGACCTCCGAGGCCTTCTGCCGCTTCCGGAAATTAACGAGATTGCCTGGAAGGGTATCTTCGGAACCGTCCTGAATGAACGTGAGGGTAGTAAGGAAAACGCCTGCAATCCTCAACGTGAGATCCTCCAGCCAACCCAGTCGTCAACATCTTCCTTACCAATGAAGGGAACGCAGGGCGGTGCAACTTTGGCAAGCGTCGAACGATAATTGGCAAAATTCTTTGCCGAATCGATCGTCATTTCGCAAGCGTTCAGCTGCGACATGTGTCGCGAACTGACTTGTTCCCATGAACGTTTCAATCGACGAATAGGAGGTGAGTTCAGTCCAGATACGATCGCAACCATACTAGAATAATTGTGCAAAAACCGGCAACGCTGCACAGGGATAAGCAACAGCCTCCAAAATCTTCAAGTGCACTTACATCAGCAACGAGAATAAATTGTCTCAGAACACCCGCACGCTTCCTCGAGTCTTCGTGCAGAAGGACCGCATCGGCAACCCAGTTGGCAATCTAATGCGAGGTGAGCTCTCGTCTCCTCATTTGTACACGTGTAGACCCACCCTATTGCTGGTTTGGATAACCCGAGCAATGTTATCGTTGTGGTCGGTCCTCTGTGCCCGCGATCTCGAAAGACATTCCATGGGCCGTATTCGTTGATATAACGAACTTTCCATAATCGTCAACTGTCGTGCCAATTCCAGAGGATCAACATCGACCAGCTTCAATCGTTTGCCTGTCTTTGGCAAAATGGATGTAGGAGGAGAGACCAAATTCGGCGTGATAGTCTTTTTGAGCTCTCCCGCTCGCTGAGAATCCCATGAGAATCAGAGTATTCTGATGGCCTCGCATTACATACAGCACGGTCAATCAGGATCACCAATTGCTTAGATATCGCGATCTTGCTGACAGCATCTTGCTGCAAAAACTCCTTCATCCGATCAAGAATGTACATGTCTTCCTTCTCAAGGAAGTCGTCGTCCGCCACCATAGCCTTGAACGTATTCAGTACCCTACGGTGGCTCGTCAACATGAGACGTGACAAAGGGTAATGGAAGTGAACCTCATTTGAATGATGTGTTGCTTGAGTTTTTTCCATTCCTCCAGCTCTGAGGGAATGAGGTTGTCCGGCGGTTGGATGTAGAAGCGTCGAACCAAAAGTTCGAACAACTCGTCCAGCGTCGTGAATGATTTGTATGACATCAAGAACGTTTTGATGAACGTCGGATCTGATCAAATCAACGAGTCATTGAAAGTGCTCCGTCGCGTCGTCGCAAGGTACATACCGCCGGTCTCATGCGACGTAAGGCGTTCCACCAGAGCGGGTACCGTCCCAGCACGGACGCTACCGTCTACATCAAACACCATGTCGTTCTTCCCATAGTCCGGCCGCAGATACCATGGCTTGGTGCTAATGATATGCTCTGGAGCGTCGTCGCCGAAAATCTTCTTTATCTTTTGTGCATTGGTGGCAGTCCGAGTTGTGGTCGCTGTAACACCTTGTTAGCACAAAAAAGAGACGGAACAACAATGGGACTCGCAATCACTGTCATTAAACGACACCGCATCGCTCGTGGATTCACTACGCCTCTCGGATGGGACCGTGGAATGCACCGACAGAGTATGGTCGCTCGACATCGCACTCCGCATAGAGCCGGGTTTGGAGAGATCCTCGAGCGTAATCGTGTTGTCAGACATCTGAGACTGGCTGCGGAACGATGGAACGCGGTCAGGTTGCGCCGTCCCTTTCTTGCTTCCGGGAGCACCGAATGCTACTTCAATATCAACGATATCTTCGCTTTCTGGGTCAGCCGGATTGAGGACAGACATGGGGCGCGCATCATAGTTGCTGTCCATGATGCTCAACCGCGACATTCGCCACTCGATTGCACCCTTGTAGTCTCCTTCTGCAATATCCGCTTGGTCATGCCCCACGGACAGCAAGGCATCCAGAGTCTGCAAAAGGAACTGAAGATTCGACTTGATCGACGCCGTTATTGCATCTAAATAGTCGCAAAGGTCATCTCCATCCTTCAAGATCGTCTTGAGCGTGGGCTGACAGACGCGTTGCGTGGTCAAGAGCAATATCGACGCGTCGTCGTAGAGGGCTTGCGTGGCCGACTCCAAGGTACGACTGAACAACCGTGCCTTGTCCACAGTCTGCATGTACACCGTGCTGTCTTCCTCGGCCGCGGTCTCGGAATAGAATCCATCGATATCGACATAGCGCGCAATATGAAGATTGGACACAAACACCAGGAGCGCTAAAAGTCCCTTGAGAACGTCCTTGCTAGCAACCCATACACGTTGTTCTGTCCAATGGATTAAGCACCTAAAGTGACGCTGTACCACAACACTCACGAGTCTGATTAGCGCGCTCTCTCAAAGCAGCGTGAAGGCTTCCAAATTTTGCTTGCACGGATACCATGTGGGTCTTGAATTCCGAGAACGCGTCCGTGCTGAGGACAGTCTGCGGAAAATCTCCGGTGTCATCCATAGGGACCCAGCCAAATCCTTTCCACGTTCCACCATAGCCAGCCCCTACCAGTCCCAGGCCAACATGCATCACAGAGAAGCAGCCCTGTACCCGTTTGGCCCCAACCGCCACTTGTTCTTGCTCGCTGTGATATCTTTGGACCTCTACCACAAAAGCCACAATAGCCTTATCGAGTTCTTCCGCATCGCTGTCGATGCGAGAGGCAGTTTCGTGCGCAGCGGGGCCTGAATCATATTCCATGGCACGTGCTGACAGGACCAATTTGGATAACGTTGCCGTAACTTTGCGTTGAGCGGGTTTAAGAAGTGTTTGTGCCGCAGTGGTCTCACGTCGGTCCCGCGCATCTCGTGGCATCAATTGCATGGGGATATGCCCAGATGGCGGCGCCGACACATAGAGAAGGTTGCGAACGGCAACGACAACCAGTCTGATTAGGTTGTCAAGAGCCTGCGCATGTTCAGATCGACGAGAAAGCCCGGTAAGCGAATGGTTCTTCTGAATAACGGACGCAATAGCGTCACGGGCAAAGTGGGACAAGTCGGAAACTAATTCCGGGAGAGGGGGGGCGAGCGATTGTTGTAGTGACTGCGCAATTCTCTCGGCGGCAGTAAGTTCCAAGGTAGGATTCCTTTCTTCAGGAGTTGGCTCCTCCCGCAGACCACTTTGAGAACTTCGGCTGGTGGCGGGTGAGATATCAGGGTCCGAAGAGTAAACTGCGGAGTCATCGGAGTCACTAATGTGATCGGAGGTACTTGGCTGCCGCTCCCGCATCCCGCGGTCCTGCCGTGCCACAGAAGCCGACCGCGAACGAACGTCTTGGTCTGCTTCATCTTGACTAAGGAACTCCGAGGAGGCAGTTGAGGAAGTAGTCAGGGCACGAGCGCGGCCTTTCCTGGCTGAAACCTCAGTCTCCGGGAGCGTCCAGCTGACCTGGCCGGTAAGCTTGTTCAGGTAGAAATATGTCATGCCATCGTCGGCGAGCCGCTTAGTCCAGGGCTCTGGAGTACCCGATCGTTTAGGCACACCAAAGCCAGCCGACTCCGCTAGCACGTTAAAACCTAGACCAGCGCCCATCCCAGCGCGAGCACTGGGTTGTGAAGCGGTCAGCCCAGCGAGATCACCGTCGGAATTGCAATCATCGATGGGCAGATCACGAGAATGTTGACCTGTTTGCGTGTTAACGTAGTAGATCTGTTGCGACCCTTGATTATCACTATTCCAATCGACAGCATAAAGCGACTTGCCTGACCGTCGTGCGTCACCTGCGGCATCCAAAAGTCGTTGGACATCGTTTCTTCTCCAGAGATGGCATTTCCAAGTTCAAGAAATCCGTTGGAGGAGTCGACCAACTCGCCTGAACTCCACGCAGCTTCCGAAGGAAAGTGGTCCTGGGCGATTTCGTTCCGAAGCTGGCCTGTCCTCTCCTGCGAGCTCTCCGGCGTCTGCTGAAGCTGATGGCGCTGGAACGTTTGCTGTTCGTAGTTGGAGAGTGCAAGTTCCGCTTCCTCGTCGGAGATGGTGGTGACATAGTTTGAAGGGAACCAACCCCGTTCGTCTCCGAGCAGTCCATCCCACCAGCCGGATTCCAACTGGGTGAGAACCTCGATAATATCGTTTTTGCGAAATGACAATGAAGAGGCGTCATTCGTCTGATAGTCATATAGAGCGCGACAGAAGAACGTGGTGATATATTGCTCTTCGGGGAGCTCCTCCTGACTAACGCCATTCTGGTACGTGAGACCACCAGCGTAGGCAACACCGAGTGTGGCCATGGTGGGTTTATAGAAGAACGACTAGATCCGGGCTGAACGTTGAGGACGACGTTGAGGAGGGGAGACAGCTGGGCAGAATAACATGCACCAAAGTGTTCGCGTTGTTCTTCTCTCGCTCGCTGGCATATTACGTAATCAAACCTATCGTTTCCCAATATTGTGGGTAACCGTCGCTAATGTCTGACGATAGCGACCGTCCGAGCTGTCAAACCCTCCCGCGGTGTTTGAGAAGATATATAAAATCCGTAGTGTCACATCATCGTTTTAGCGTCCTTTGCTTCTCCGCGAACTGCACGATCTTCCTGTCCACGAACATCCCCTTGCGTTCCCGCACCGCATCCATGTATTCCTTGGCTAGGTTTAAACGGTCTGCTTTCTCGCCAAGATCTTCCAGTTCTTCCTCTGTCGTGGGCACCCAAAATGGATCTTGATCCAACATTTCATATCTACAACCTTCTGTTCGGAATTATCGAATCTCAAAAACATCAATCACACCTACCCGCTAAATATCAGCTGGGGGCTTGCTGCCCCTGACGTCCTCTTTCTTATATCTTGAAATCTCGATCAATCGATCATGTACCTGAACCGAAATTTTGGCCTACCGTCTGCAAAGCCGAAGCTCTCCACCACAGGGAGCAGCGCAGAAACCGTAAAATAGGATGTCCCTTCTTTCATCTCCTCACCTACAATTCGGCCCCGTCGCTTTGCCACTACGCCGTACACTTTCCCAAGCACGTCCGCTGAGTAAACGATAATGGATGAATCACATCACTAAAACCATGTATTGGCGACTTACTTGACGCTTGAATGTCGCACGAGTACATTGCCAATTTAAGCCTTGGCGACCAATCCAGCAGGGCATTCCTGCACGCATCTCTCACGGCTGAAATCACCGAACCCGTCACTTGTGTTAGTCTGTTCTGGACTAACAAGCAGATCGAATTAGCGAATCGATCATTTAGGCAAGAAACATACCGATCTCCTTTTCCAGACTTTCGGCGTCAACCTGAATATCTTCGACGAAGTAAGCGACACCCTCCACCGGCTCTGCGCACAGCGGACCCTGAAATGTCGCAAGCTGGAATCCCGTCTCGATATGACCTGTAAAGTCGGTGTCCTTGTGCGATCTATTTTCCGCACGAGAGGTATCTTGGCGCCGTTTCAGCCTGCGGGAATGGTTACGTCGTGAGAAAACAACATGAAGATAACGTACGATGTGGGAATGACATCTTTACGTGCATCGATCAAAAGACATCCCCCAGCACCCTGGGGGCCGAATGCCCAAATCTTATCAATGATATCTACCCATTCGCCACCTGCTTCGGTACATTTCTCCTTCAAGGCGGGCCAAAATTGTTCAGGTTTGACACTGGGAACATGCGTTACATTCCCCTGCACCTCGAGTCGTTCCGCCTCGGTGCCGACACTGATGTCCCCATCAGAAGTACCCCGGTCGGTAGACTTGCGGTCTTGTAATAGCGATCTGAGCGTCGCCAGATTTTGTTGAATGAAAAGTAGAATGCTCTCCGGCAAAGGTGCCGATCGCAGAGTAAAGGTAACAATATTCTGTGAACCACTCCCCTTCATGGTCCCGCGGGCGGCATTCGATGTCCTGGGAGGGGCCATGTCTGAAAGAGTTTGGAAAATCGATATGACCTAGCCAATATCGGATACTAACCTAGGGCTTTGACGGCGGTCTCGCGGAAGGGGACGATGGGCTTAGAGGCCTGTATCTCCACTCGTGCAAAACGCTCACGCAGATCTTTGAGACATCTCTGCAAACATTACGATATATGCAGAGGCAAGAAGCGGATGAGAAGCACACCTCCAAGTGTAATTCCCCGGCTGTCAGAATGACGTGTTCACCTGTTTGCTGCTGGAACGTCTCCACACATGGATCTGCCTGTGCCAACAGAGAAAGCCCAGTGACCAACTTGGGCATGTCAGCAGGATTTTCGGGTTCCAGAGCGACGCGTACGATAGGGGGTGTCTAAAACGCATGAATGTTTGGGGTGTAAAGGTGTATGAAAACAAACGACGATACCGTTCGGTTGGCACCCCCGAGGTTGATGAGACAGTCCCGAGCTTGTTGAGGGTTGCTGTCTTGCAGGATGCCGGATTCTCCGGGCGAACAGAGTGTTGCATTTCTCCAGACCTTGCCCTCCAGCCCCTTGATCGCAAAGGTGTTTCCGGTTCTGACACTCGTGACCGGTTGTAACTCACGTCCCATCATAACGTACAAGCCCTCCACTTCTGCAACCACAATACTGTTTGCATTCGAGGGATGATCGGACGAGAGGGCGGCGTTGTATTTGGGTAAAACGCAATATAGTTTCGTTCCGACCTCGATGGTCCCGGAGTACAGGCGAGCAAAGCCGAGGAGGACCTCGTCATCGGTGACGGGGAATGCTTGCGGAACGTCGGCCGTACCCTCCGGAGTATCTGTAACATATGTACTCTCGACGCCATCCGAGGCTGGCTCCTTGCGTGCTTCTCTGACTGCTCTTCCTCGCATGCGGAGTTCCTCTGCTGTCATAGGTCGGACCTTGTTTTCGGGCAGCTCTTTCTTGGCGACGGCAAACATCTTGCTGACATAGGCGGTGACATATGCGTCAGTGTCTGAACTGGAGGAGTAGAGATCTCGCTCTAATTTATTTTTCGGCTGGATTTCCTGGTCAAAGACGTTGGGATACAGCATCCGAGGCAGGCGGACTGCTTGGGCAGCAGGAGGTGAGGGGACGATGTCGATGATGCTTTGAATAACACAAGTCGAGAGTGAAAGCCATTGGTTGAAGATGGCGGAGAGCAGTTGCCGACTTTCTTTCGAACGGAGGTCGCGAGGCAACAGTTTCAGGTTTAGCGCTGACACGATCTTGGCTACTTTATCAGCATTGCTACAACCATGTCAGAGATGATGATCGGTCTCAGAGAGTGGATGACTGACGGGTTCAGGACGACAGCATCATAGACAGCCCACAGGTTTTCCAAAACAAAGTGCACGAAAAGTGGCTTCAGAGCGCGTCCTCGCAGATGCTTGTAGCTGATGACTCTTTTCGTCTTTGGATCCAGGTAAAAATCACCCCATAAGACGCGTCGCAGGTTGGCCTCCTTGAATCCAAGCTTGGCAGAATAGAGCTGAGCGAACTTGCCCACGCGGAAACCCCATCCATCTATGGCAGATGCAAAAACAACATTTCCGCGTTCTGGCGCAAAGTATATGTCTTCATCATCTTTCTCCTTGAAAGTATCCTCCTCGTTCGCCGTCGCCTCTCCCTCATCTGCGTACTGATCCTTTTTGGCGGCAAGTCGACGGTCACGCTCTTCTCTCCAACGCAAATCGTCCTCCATGCGTTCGCCAGCAAAAAATTCGCCCATCACGACATTGACCTGTTCAATGAGACGCGCAAGGTGGTGATATGCTTCGATCGGAGCAAGCTTCAACTCGGTTATCAATCGGTCCAACTTGTTTATGACGAGGATCGGACGCAGATTGTCCTGCCATGCTTGTCTAAGTACAGCGATAGTCTGTGAAAGCAAATCTATAATCGTTCCAGTCACGTTCAGAAGCGAAAACTCGCCTGGGTACAAACTCCCTCGACCACATCCACCATCACTAGCGCTCCATCACATAACCGAGATGCAGTAGATACTTCCGTCGAAAAATCCACATGCCCCGGGGTGTCAATCATGTTGATTATATACGTTTTTGGTGGAATTCCTATTTACGCCTCGTCAAAATATGATCTCCTCATCAGAAAGCATTCATACCGTCATCACGTTCCTTGGCTTGGAATTTGAGCGACACGGCGCTGCTTTCCATCGTGATTCCACGCTCGATCTCATCTTCGCGACTATCCAGGTACCGCAGCTTCCCGGCCATCTTGGGAGATATGATGTTGTTCGCCGCCAGGAGCGCATCCATGAGTGTAGTCTTTCCATGGTCGACGTGACCTAGCGTCGTGATGATCCTGACGTTGGCCGGGTCAGGAGCTCCAGAAGTAGGCTGGTTGCTAGTCATCGAACAGAGTGTAGTAGTCCCACCCTGACGATTCTTTCTATATGACACCTCCGGGTCGTTGATATGTGACTTGATCTAATGATTTGGCCTCGGACCCGCATTCCGATATACCTGGTATATAGAACGTGCCTGACTTTACGTGTGATTACAAATTCAACCTGCTTGATCTTTCTGCTGGGATCCCGTTGCATAGGATCGTTACATATCTAAAAGCTAGTTCGTACGAGTATGTTGTACAACCCCTTCAAGATTTTAGCGCAGTTTCTAAACTCTCTCGTAGGATATCATCCAGTCCCTTCCCGATCAAGACCAGCTTTCCAGAGTCAGGAATTCCGACAACGTCCTTTGCCTCTACAGGCGTGATTTCGTACATGTTTTGCACCCCCTGAAGCATGAATTCTTCGCCCGTACGCAGGATGAACAGTCCCTTGCAACGTAGCACCCTGAGGTTGCCATGATTCTCTGCCCTTGTGGGGTCGTCGTGTCGCCAGAGCAGTGCTTGAATCCAGTGTTCGAGCTTTGAAAGCTGATCGGATGTCAGAGGAGGGACAAACAACTGAAGGCTAGATATGCCGCGAAGCTCATAGTGCGTAGCAGAGCTCTGGTCGGCATGGTCATGACAGCCATCGTGAGTGTCACCACACTGATGGGGTTGAAAGGTGGGATTCTGTAGTTGCCTGGTTCCTGTGTAGGCGTCGATGTTCAAGATGTGGATTAGATCGATATTTGCCTGTGTGGTCCTGTGAATGGGAGCTGATGGATTCACTTTATGGATCATTTCTTCTGTCAACGTTAGCTCGTCGTCCGATACGAGATCAGTCTTGTTTAACAGAACCACATCCGAGCACGCAATTTGTCTGTGCCATGGACATGTCAGCCCTGGCACGATCTCCGAGAGAGCTGGCGGACCTGAGGCTCTCTCCGATCCCATCCACTGAATGGTCTTCTTCCATTTGCTAATCAGTTGTTGAATCAGGAGCGCTTCATACGAATCATGCTTGTAGTACCTGCCGGCCAAAAGCTGCATCGACCACACAGACGACACCATCAAGAGATATCTGCCTGCGAAGCCCCTCGGAATATTCTTCGTTTAGCCAAAACATGGACGCAATGGGACCTGACGCTGGATGAGTGTGTAACACGGAGGATCGTCATCAAACGCACCAGGATCCGCAAGTCCAGTGGTCTCGAGTACGATGTGGTCAAACGCACCCTTGCGTTCCATCAGTTTTTCGATCGCAGCAATGCCCGCATCCTTGATGCTGCAACACAGACACCCGTTCGCCAGTTCAAGAAACTCTTCCGACTTTTCTGCCAATGGATCTTCGCGAGAGGCAACATTGATCGCCTTGGCTAGCACGAAAAAGGTGAACGACGGGCAGACAAGGTCGTCTGGGCGACCGACCTTCGATATTCTGTTATCTGATAAGCAGTGAGCTGGACAGACGGTCAAGATGCCCACCGCGGTATCCCCAAACTCGTTCATGATGACGGCGATGCGATAGCCATGACGCTCTGTAAGTA